>CM030361.1:98108453-98518453 GCA_017893485.1 Hemerocallis citrina
ATTGTCTCTGTGCTGAGGCTGTTTCTTTCCCCCTCTTCAGCTGCTAGATCAGTTGTTAAGGGAATCTGAGTGTTGATTTTAGCTCAGGTCTGTCTTCCATCAGCTCGGCCCATTGCATTTTTGGATGTTGGATCTTGCTTTTGAAGCGCCATTTCAGCCAACGCTCGATGCTAGCGGGCAGGGACCAGCGGTTACATCGGAGTTCTCTTTAGCGTTGCCCTGTTGTATTATTGTTATTCTGTTATTGTTATTATCGTTTGTATGCTTATTCCATTTTACGGCTTGTAAAATTGACTATTAACTGATTATATATAATGTGATTTTGATGGCTGGGGTCGTAAGGCCCTATCCGGTTCATCAAAAAAAAAAAGAATGCTAAAACTGAATACGTGTATTATCAAATTATTCAATGCTTTAAGCCCGCAAAATTGAATCTATATCGATCATGGAGATAAACTATAACTAGACAGCTGGAATCATATTCGAATGTGAAGAGTTGGTTGATGTCCGGATTAATACGTGTGCTGCATGTGTTTTTATTTGTATCTATTATATTAAGCAAAATTGTTAATAATTGGTATGCTTTTATAAGTAAAGGGCGACTCAGACTTGCATAGTTGCAGTTCTGCTTTGAAATGAGAAGGAATTGATTGTAAAAATATCTTATCATGAAATGATTTATGGAAGTCTATAATTCATGATTGTTTAGAATTATTTACCAAAATGATCCACTTTTTGAAAGTATTTACCAAACTGACCCACTTTAGGAAGTATTTACCAAAATGACAGCTGGAGGCTTCAACAATCCAATTGTTTACCAAAAATGACCCACTTTTTGAACGTATTTACCAAACTGACCCACTTTCGAAAGTAATTACCAAAATGATCCACATGCTCACTCAGTTAGCGATCCTAGTCAAGAAAACAGAGTCGCTAACTGAGATAGCGAGTGTATACGTGGCTTTTTTCTGCATGTTTGACCACTTGGAAAAAAATCTGAAGAAAAAAATCAAGTATGCACTCGCTATCTCAGTTAGCGATCATGTTTTCACTAAGGTCGCTAACTGAGTTAGCGAGTATCGAATGAGAATTCACTTAATACCACACTCGCTATCTCAGTTTCTTCTTTTTCTATCTCTCTCCACACTCCTTCTCCCACTCCGAAACCCTTGTGGCCCAAATCTCATCCTCGTTTTACCCAGTATTCGTGTGGTATTTGTTCATAACTCTTGCTATTTGATTTTTGGTTAATTTTGATGTAGGGTTAGATTTAGAATTGTGAGTTAACTTAAGATGCGTTCAACAATAAATTGAGTGTTTTGGTTATACGAATTATGCCTACATTATACTAAGTGTGAATGATTTGTACTAGATTTATTTGTGTAATTAACCTAAAATAACATATATTGTACTAAGTTAGTTAGTGTTATTAGTGAAATATTAGTGTCAAGAAAAAGATCAAGTATATACTCGCTATCTCAGATAGCGATTGTGTTTGTACCACACTCGATATCTCAGGTGGTGAGTATATGGTTATATAGAAAAAATGAATAAAAATAACAAGTTTAGACTCGCTTTCTCAGTTAGCGAGTGTGTTTAGCTTGAAGAAAAATATAATTGGGTTTAGACTCGTTATCTCAGTTAGCGAGTTTGGTACAAACACACTCGCTAACTGAGATAGCGAGTCTAAAGCAAAATATAATTTTCTTCAAGCCAATACACTCGCTATCTCAGTTAGCGAGTGTGGTACAAACACGCTCGCTAACTGAGATGGCAAGTCTCAACCCAATGATTTTTTTAAAAATTCAAGCCAATACGCTACCTATTTCAGTTAGCGAGTGTGGGATAGCGATGCTAAACTTAGTATTTTTCTTTACTTTTTATTCATAGTGTGGTACAAACTCACAAATAACACTAACTTAGTACAATATAGGTGATTTTAGGTTAATTACACAAATAAATTTAGTACAAATCATCCACACTTAGTACAATGTAGGCATAATTTGTATAACCAAAATACTCAATTTATTGTTAAACACATCTCAAATTAACTCACAATTCTAAATCTAACCCTACATCAAAATTAATCAAAAATCAAATAACAAGTGTTATAAACAAATACCATACGAATACTGGGTAGAACGAAATTGAGATTTGAGCCACTGGGGTTTCGGAGTGGGAGGAGTGTGGTGGTTTCGGAGTGGGAGAAGGAGTGTGGTGAGAGATAGAGAAAGAAGAAACTGAGATAGCGAGTGTGGTATTAAGCGAATCCCAATCGACACTCGCTATCTCAGTTAGCGAACCTAATGAAAACAGTGTCGCTAACTGAGATAGCGAGTGTATACTTGGTTTTTTTCTTCAAGTTTTTTTTCAAGTGGTGAAACCTGAAGAAAAAAGTCAAGTATATACTGACTATCTCAGTTAGCGACCCTATTTTCACTAGAGTCGCTAACTAAGTTGGCGAGTGGGTTGTTTTGGTAAATACGTTCAAAAAGTGCGTCATTTTGGTAAACAATTCGATTGTTGAAGCCTCCAGCTGTGAGTAGTTGTTGGACAACCCGTGGTTCTATTCAGGCCACTTGTCACCTTCTCAGAACATACATTACATTGGCACAGAATGAAGAGGAAAACTTATTTATTTATTATTCTAATTACTAATTATCATTATCCATAATTTCATTTTCTGTCACTAGGGAATTCAAATACTAGATTAAACATTTTAAAAATCATTGAGTAATTAACATTTTTAAGTTCATTAGTGCTCTCTCCCCTCTCATAATGTATGTTATTCTAATCTCTCTCTTTTTCCCCAAGCTGTTCGTCGCTTTAGGTTTTCAATAGATATATCTACTCTTTCTAAATGTACTTTGATATTGTTTCTATGACTAGCTCATTTAATAACTACAGAGGATAACCAAGTGTGAAATTTTACAATAACTAGCTTATCTAAGAACTTTAATAACCATTAATGTTTTTTTGTTTTTACACTAACCGAGGAGGGAGTAACTGGTTATTATTGTATTTAATTTCTGTATGGGCAGAGCTGGACAACAGTGACAAAAGCTAGGGATTGCATCTCAGATGCTTACCCCCAGGGCTGTGAATAAGATAATGATGATGATGATGTTGATGATGATGATGAAGTGCTTTGAGGGGGTGATATCTCATGTTGTTATTCGTGTTGTTTTCTCGTATTGCTTTGTACTAATTTAATTTTTTAGCTCCTACCCTTTTAGGGATGTTTAAATTTTATATTATTCTCGTGTACTTGTTCTTCCAGATTATGCTGGGTTGTGCTGGGTTGTTTCGTTACTTCTCATTAATAATGCGTGGCGATGCCCTACATTTTCCTCAATAATGACAAATAAAAGTAGTTATTATGTGTCAATTTATCCTTATATCGGGGTGTCGGTTTCACTGAGATATATTTAATTAAAAATTAAATTGTTGAAACTGAGTCTAACTCATGGTTATAATTGTCTTATAAGACTATCTCCAATTATGTTAGTCATCTTTCAATTTTAGCCAAAATAGCTAATATAAAGATAAAAATATGCTCCAATGAGACTAGCCAAACCACTCGCGAAAATAGATTTTTAATATTCACTCGCCAGATCTAGCGAGTATGTTCCGCTCGCTAAACTTCTTCTCCAATAAATAAATAAATAATAAAAAAATAAAAAAAAAATCGCAAACGAAATCCCGAGCAAGAAGTAACAGTCGTCTCCCTCTTGCCTGACTTTCTCTCTTCCTGATTTATCCCCTTCCCTGTGTTGAACCCATCTACACCTCGTCCCCGACCTCCCATCGCCTCCTCACCCCCTGCATCCACCTCCAAACCCTTCTCCCTCCACTTCGAGTCCTCCTTCGTCTGCATCCCGTCGACCATTGAGCACCCCTTGAAGCGCCTCCTCAACTGCACTCCGCAGCCACAATCGCCAGCCAGCCTTGCCACCCTCTCCACAACCCTGTCATCTTCTACCCCATCATCCTCGCGAGCCCCTGCTCATCGCCGACGCCTACCTCCGCATCCCGGTCCAGTCGTCGCCCTATGTCTTCATTATCGACTGCTGAAGCCTCGTCACCCTGCCACCCTCATCGTTGCTAGTTCCTGTCCTCCATCATCACCCACAGCACCACCTTCTATCCTCTGCTCTGAAACAAAACACTCCACCCTGAGTCGCCGTTAGCCTCCTTCTCCACCCCGTTGCTCCCTCGACTTCGCCACCTGTGCCGCCGCCAGCCCTGTCCCCCAGCGCCCCCTGCCGTCAAAGCCGATGCCGCAACCACCCTTTGTTGTTGTCGCTGCTCACTGGCATTACTGCTGTGTGATTTAACTTTTGCTGTTGTGCGTGCTACGTGCATCGCACGTGTTGCTGTTGCTGCCGTCTTTTTGGGCTTAGAAATTTTATTATGTACTTAGGCATTCTTAAGGGCTTTGGTTTTATATTTTTATTTTATTTAATTTTGGACTTTAAATTATTAATGGTTATTCAAAATAGATAACATGGTTAGAGTGGAGACTATTTTCGCTAGTCAAATTATCTATTTGTTATCCATTTTGGCTAATTTAGTTAGCCAAAATAGCTAACGTGGCTGGAGGTCTAAGCAACAAGAACCGCTTCATATCTCTCTAACAAAATCTCCTTAATTTGATGATAATGAAACGATGATAAAATCCAAGTGTCATGCAAACTGCGAGCAAAACAAAAGCACTCCCTATACTAGCTTATGGATGACGAATGACGGGATTGAGTGAGCTAAGATCATGATGAGGACATTGTTTCTGTTTTATTTTTATTTTGAGATTTAGCCATATGTAATTTATTTGAGAGATTTGTTTTAGATTTGTTTGAGATTTGTTTTGCGCCTATTTATAGGCCTTGAGAATAATGAGAAGTTATGCTATTATTGATATATAAAAAATTATTGTGTTGAGTTATTGCTCATCATCACTCTTTTGTGTGAGACAATTGAGAGAATTATTAGGGTTTGTGAGAAATTCTAAGAAAGTATTAGGGTTTATGATAAACTCTAAAACTACATACAAATTCCCAAATTAAAATTCTAAACCATAATCTCCAAATTACTTATAACCCTACCTTCTTCTTCTTCTTCTTCTTCTTCTTCTTCTTCTTCTTCTTCTCTCTCCCGACCGTCGACCACCACCATCTGACCACCTCTTCTTCTTCTTCTCTCTCCCGACCGTCGACCACCACCATCTGACCACCGAACAGCACAACCCCCCGACGCTCCTTTTCTCCTCCCTGTCTTCGTTCTTCAAGCCAGCACCGCGACCAACACCATCCTAAAACTCATCCCGACTGCCTCTCACCACTGAAGCTCCCCTCGTCTTCCGTTGTTCGACAATCACCACGCCGCCACCGCAGCCACTGCTGCACTCCTCCTTGCGACCCCATGCAGCACCAACCCACTCCATCACTGCCCTGGCGTCATCCTCCTCTTCCTACCGATTTCCCGACAGTTCCTCGTTGGCCGCCCCCGCTATCGTTCGCAGCCACAGCTGATGCCTTCTTCCCCTGTACCCCCACTGCAAGTACAGCAATCGTGATCTGTTAGCGAGAATTTCTTCGATCCTGGTAATTTCTTTCCACTTCTCAAATATTTGTGTTACTACTTTTTCATCTCAATAATATTATTTGATTTATCTGTCATCCACAAATATTGAAAGTGTGCTTCTACTTGCCAATTAGAGTACAAATCATTATTGCATCTTTTACTTGCTAAGAATGCTTAGGTATTTAATTGTTGATTGTTAGAACTGAATCGTTAATTGGGCTGGTTAAACTTAATTCAATTCTTCAAAATCTATCGAACTAATTAACTGTTTTAATTTCTAACTTAATCCGCATTACATGTTGGTAAACTTAATCTTTTAATATTCTTGAAAATTCTCTATTTATGGTTAAGTTTACATCAGATCATTTTTAGGACTTGTGAACTACCTTTATGAACAAGCTTCAAATTATTTGATACACTTACAAAATCTCAAAAGCATAAATAACATGACATATCCTAGGGTTGGCAAACGGGTCGACTGGGTCAGGTCGGGTCGAACCCATCCAGGTTGGAACCCAACTTGGGCGGGTTTGTGTCGGGTCTGAGTGTTAACCGGGCCAGGTTGGATTTGAAAAATCTCGACCCGCCCAGCCCGAGTTGGGTCGGGTCGGGTCGCGGGTTGGCCCGTTTATTTAATATATATTTTTTAACTTAAAAAAATGTAATTTTAATAATGATAAAGAAAAATATAAAAATAATAATAATAATAACCAAAGAGTGAAATTGCCAACAAAAAATGTATATATTATTAATATGATTTCAACTTATACAAGTTTCCCAATTTTTAATAAGAAACAAGGATTTTCTACAAATTTCTTCTATACAACTTTAATTTTCTTCAATTATCCAATTTTTTTATAAGAAACAAAAATTTTATACAATTTTTAATACATTTACAATTTTCTTCAATTTGTTGGTCTTCAATTTGTTGTTATTGTTGTTGGTCTTCAATTCTTCATGTTGGTTGCTATTGTTGTTGTTGTTGTTCTTCCGGCGAGTTGCTTCTACTTGTAGACGTGTCGAACCCTTTTTCTTGAGTCTTATCTTCGGCTTTCATCCAGTCTTCCGTGCAGACGAGCATCTCCAACGATTGGGGCTTCAAGCGATTCCTGTAATCAGTTAGAACCTTGCCACTTATAGAAAATGCACTTTCTAATGCAACTGTAGAGACAGGAGGAGTTAGTAGATCTTTAGCCATATATTTAAGAATACTATAAGTATTTTCATGGTCTTTCCACCATTGTAAAATATCAAGTGTAGAAGTAAAACTTTCAGAATCTTGTTGATTATACCAATGTAATTCATTTGGTTGATTAGTTTTAGGTTTTTTGATTGATTTTTTGCAAGTAAATTAAATGTGGCATCATTTAATTTACTCTTGCCCTTACCTCTTGAAATAGCAGAAGAAGAACTAACTAAACTAGTTGTACTACTAGATGCAAAACTTCTATCATGAAAATTATACAAGTTATTTAATGTCGATTCAAAACTAGCTAAAAATGTTTCGCAATCAATTTCAGATTCATCTCTTAGTAAAGTAAAAAGCATTTCAATCAAACTCCTTGTACCTTCTAATTTGATACGAGGATCCATCACAGTAGTAATACAATACAACATTGGAGGAGGACTAAAATACTTCAAAATTTTGATGTATGTAGGTTTCACAATATGACCAATATAAATATCATCGATAATTTCTTTGAAAGTTTGCATCATAGTAACTATTGAAATAAAAATGCTACTAGAAGTAGATTCATAAGATTTTGGAAATTTTAAAGTTGCGGTTGTAATAGATTCTAAAAATCTTAACAAAGATTCGGCATAAAACCAACCTTCGGCGGTCATTTAAAAATTTGGCATATTTTTTACCACACAAAAATCATTTATACATGTTTTATATTCAGTAACAATATGTAGCAAATCATAAGTAGAGTTCCATCGGTGTTTAACATCCTTTGGAAATTTTCTAAAATGTGCATTTTTAAGCTTACACCATGCTTTCCATTCTTGAAATATGTAATGCAATAAAATGTACACAATTTCTAATGTTAACTATATATGTGTCGACTATTTTTAATGTATCTTGAACACATAAATTTAAAATATGACATGCACATCTAATATGAAAAATATCGTCACATGGAGGGTTTAATGTGGTTTGTAATATACTAATTGATGCATTGTTGTTAGATGCATCATCAAAACTAATACACATAATTTTATCACGAATATAAAAAATAACACAAAATTCTAAAATATGATTTGCAATTTTATTACCACTATGGGGATAGAGCAATGCGGCAAGTGATATAATCCTTTTTTGAAGAATCAAATCACTGTCGATCCAATAGCAAGTTATTCCCATCATTGAAATATTATTACAACCCTTCCAACAAACGAAAGTTAAAGAAACTCTACAAGTTAAATTCCATAAAATAGCAATCAAAGCTTCTCTCATTTCGGTGTACATTTTAAAACAATCAGACTTCAAAGTATTCCTAGTGATTCTTTTAAAATGCGGGTTTAATGCGGTCTGATTAAAAGTTTCTAAGTCCCTACTCTCGAAAAAGGAAAATGGTAACTCTTCCTTAATTACTAGTCGGGCCATTTCTCGACGAACAAGTTCGAGATCGTAAGAGTGGCTATCAACTACACTGGTCCTATGATGGATTTTTTTTTGGCCGGGTAGGTCTACAAGAAGTTCCTTGTGTACATTTTGGATATGTCGTTTTATTGTACCCGTCCCCTCACCCTTCTTCCATTTGTATGCCTTGGAACAAGTTTTACAAATTTTCATACCTACACCCGGATTGTAACGCCCCTGCCCCAGACTCAGACAATTTATATAATTTATTAGAAAAATTATTTATAGTATAGTATAACTGCCCACCACAGACTGTCCCTCAAAAAGTGGTTAACCGGATTTGTGACTCTTGATCATAGGCTATATTATTTATTATTGTGTGATTCCTGATATGGGACTAACTCAAACCTTTTCTCTCCTCAAATCTCGTGTACACACACAAGGCAGCTCCCGAATGTGCCCCCCCCCCCTATGCCACGTCACACTTAGCACACAGCATAAATCGCTGTGTCTCAAACTGGCAGGCCCCCACTGGTGACGTCATCAGTGACATCACCAAAACCACAGCAGTGTTTTCGCTGTTTCTCAAGCCATAGGCCCCCCATCTTCACTTTATTTACATTTATGCCACTCTCTTATTATATATATATGCCTATATATATAGCAAATGCTCCATTGAAAACGGGTTTGTTTTCACGGGTTGGAAAACAGCGATCTAAGTCATTGGATCACTCTTGATCGTGATCAGCGGCTCAGATCGCCTCCGCCCATCACCCAATATCACTTAAGTGGTGGAGGGTTATTTTGTAAATTTTGTCCCAAATATCTCTTCGCCTGATTTGCTCTGAAAAATTGATATAACCTAGGCCATTGTTCCTAACAACGGCCTAACAACGGCCTAGGTTATAAAAAATTGAATCATAGGCCGTTGTTTGGAACAACGGCCTTGTTCTCAATTTTTATAACTTAGGCCGTTGTTTCCAACAACGGCCTTGGCTATAAAATTTTATAGAAAATTTTATAGCCTAGTTTGTTGTTGGGAACAACGACCTATGTTATAAAAATTGAGAACAAGGCTGTTGTTCCAAACAATGGCCTATGATTCAATTTTTTATAACCGAGGCCATTGTTCAATTTTTAACAACGGTCTAGGTTAAATTCATTTTTTTTAAATCTGTAAGGCGAAGATTTATTTGGGACGAAATTCCCAAAATAACCCTTCGCCACTTAGTGAGAACGGGTGATGGGCGGCTCAGATCTGAGCCGTTGATCACGATCAAGAGCAATCCAACGACTTAGATCGCTGTTTTCCAACCCGTGAAAACTAGACCCATTTTCAATGGAGCATTTGCATATATATATATATATATATATATATATATATATATATATATATATATATATATATATATATATATACATGTGTGTGTGTGTGTGTGTGTGTATTTTAATTTACAGGGTGTTACATACACCCCCCTTTAGAAATTAGGGTCCTCGCTGAGCACGGAGCATGAACAATCTAGTGTAGGATCTACTTTCTAGCCGATGTGGAGCATTTGCTCTCCTATCCGCCCGATTAATCATGATCCCAGAATTCACCGCCCGATCAATCATAATCCCGGATTTAATTGAGCTGCCCTTCTATCCGCTCGACTAATCATGATCCTGGAATCCACCGCCCGATCAATCACAGTCCCGGGTTTAATTGAGGGCTCACCACAGTCCCAAATCCACCGCCCAACTGGTCTATAGTCCCGGAATCCACCGCCCAACTATATAGACATGCCCCACACTCAGTGTCGAAAGTCGGCTCTGATACCATTTTTAATGCCCCTGCCTCAGACTCTTACAATTTATATAATTTATCAGACAAATTATTTATAGTATAGTACAACTGCCCACCACATGCTACCTCTCAAAATGTGGTTAACCGGATTGGTGACTCTTGATCATAGGCTATATTATTTATTATTATTTTATTCTTGTGTGATTCCCGATATGGGACTAACTCAAACCTTCTCTCTCCTAAAATCTCATGTACACACACAGGGAAGTTCCCGAATGTGCCCCCCCCCCATGTGCCACGTCACACTTAGCACACAACACGAATCACTGTGTCTCAAACTGGCGGGCCCCCACTGGTGACGTCATCAGTGACGTCACCGAAACCACAGCAGTGTTTCCGCCGTTTCTCAAGCCGTAGGCCCCCCATCTTCACTTTATTTACATTTATGCCACTCTCTTGTATTATATATATATATTTCAAATTACGGGGTGTTACACGGATTTTCTTCGTTGGGAACATAGTCATAAAATTTGTGTCAATTACTTATTTTCCGTCTAGTTTTCCTAGTACTACCCGATTGTGTCATTTCGGTCGATTGTGTTTTTGTTTCCACTAAAATTTCTATGTCTTATGGGAACACATCGTGTATTCCAATATGTCCGGTCATAAGGTACTCTTTGGCGGGCTCAATTTGTGGGACAATAGGAGGCCTACGAGAAGTGCCGGTGGAATCTTATCCACTTTGGCTATGACCACTACTTCGTGATCTAGACATGTTGATATAGTAATGTATGTGAAAAAATTAAATACAATCTAGGCGAGATAAGTTTCAAAAAAATTAGAAAACAATAGGAGGGTTGTGAGAAAGAAGTTCAAAAAACCAACAAACAAATATGATAAAAAAAATTATAACTACAAAAATATATAAAGACAATAAGAGAATTGTGAAATTTTGATACCGTACTTTGCGGATACTCGTATATAGAATGAGAATGAAAATAAAAATAGAAGAAGTAGAAGTCCGGACTCGTATATAGATAGAAATAGAGCTTTTTGTTGGAGCCTTGGAGGAGTTGAAGACTTGAAGTAGACGTAGTTGAAAGTTGAATTCGATACGATCGAAATTTGTCGCTTCTATGTTGCTAGCTTCTTTGTTGAAAAAATTTCAAAAAATTGAGATTGAATTGAGTAATAGTAGTAGAGAGAGTAAGAGAATAAGGTGTGAAATTTTTAGAGTGGTTTAAGGAGGTATTTATAGGGGGGAAATACCCAAAAAAGGGGGGAGGGGGGGCGGGGGGCTAGAACAGCCGGTGCCTCTTTTTTTGTCCGTTGTACCCGCGGGTCGAACGTTTGGCCCGTACAGGTCTAACGGTTCGAAACCCGCGAATTGGTGGGCGGGTTGGCCACTGTTCACCGGGTTGAGCGGGCCGGATTAAATGGGTTGGAAATCGATATTAGACGACCCGGGTCGACCCGCTTAGGCTCGCGGGTTCGACCCGGACCCGAACCGTAACTCAACGGGCCGGGTTTTGGCGAATGGGTCGCGGGCGGGTCGTGGATCAGCTCGGCCCGGTTGCCATCCCTAACAGATTCTTAGACAAAATTTCATCTGAGTTGGCAGCTATACTTTCAGTTATAACAATTTTTTGTATTATTTTTGATGGAAAGTTCTAACAAAATTACTATCAGAAATACAAGGCTTAACATGAAACTGAAAACTCATTAGTTTATACTAAAGTGAGTATTACTAAGTACGTAACTCACTGATATCCATCGTCTATTATTATAAATTAATAAAATAAATAAGACTTTGCAAGACTGCATCTCGTAAAGAATAACCCCCCCTTTTAAAGTTCCTCTCATGGCTCATCTAGTATGGATTCTCCTCCAAAAAATGACTACTTACTTATTATGGACATCAACGTTGGACCAATTTTATCCTTGCTCAGACCACATTCCGATCATGCTGCATTCTGATTACAAATTGTCTAAATCTTTCAAATTTCGATTTGAAAAATTTTGGTTAGAAAACCAAATCTTCGTCAATCTTATCGTTAATTGTCTTTCCTCGATCGTTGGATCTTATGGCCTTGGTCGGATACTGCTTAAACGTCATGCAGTTAAACATGGGTGCAAGATTTGATGCTAAGAAAGATTTGCCAACACTCATATCCTTAAGAACCTCCTTCTTTCTACTATCCATTTTATTGACCAAGTTGAAGAAATTGGTCTTGTTTCTCAAAGAAGTGAGTGTAAAAGAGAATATGCTTCTCTTTTGCATTTAGACCATGTCAAATGGGCCATGTTACGAAATTTGTTTAAAAGCTAAAACCAACTTCGAGAAATTTATTCTCTTTGTTACAACTTTGGTTACAAAATGTTTGCAATAAAACCAATTTTGATATTAGAGGCACAAAATCAGGGGAGGAGAAGACGAAAAACAAACAAATTAAAAGAAAATTGAAAATTACAAAATTAGAAAACAAATCAGTTTGTGTCAAGGCTTGTGTATCACATAATCTCCTTAATATGGCTAAAAATAGGATTAAATCGGGACCGTTCAAATCGGGCACGAATCTTAAAGCTCTCAGGGGTAAAACAGTGATTTCACCTATAAACCGGTCTGAAATGAGAACTGAGTCTTTCTTCAAAGCCCAATAACCCATAAACGGATCTGTCATATTGGGTATGGGTAGCAACCCGTTACAAACCAATTTAGATATTTAAAGAGTAATTCAAATTCTTGGTTATCTCTATAAAATGATTTAAACTCTACATCTTATCCAAAAACACCAGGACAGAAAGATAAATCATTATCTCTAGACTGTCTCTAAAGGCAACTATAAATACCCATTTCTCCCCACCATAACAAGGTAATCAATCTTTTTTCACATAAAGCTCTTTCATAATCTTCCTAATTACTGACAAGAGCAACGGAGGGTTCGTCGCCAGGATCCATCCTGTTGTATCAAACTTTTTTACAGGTCAATGGCAGCGGCAAGAAACCAGTCAAACGTCGGTGAAGGTCAACAAGTTTTGCTTTATTGTTTCCAAAAAGAATTCACAAATTCATCTGTTTGCTCCCACACCAAAATCAGCAGCAACAGATTGGCATCGTCTGTGGGAAACGAAACGCAATCCAACCCTATTTCATCAGCGAAAGTAGTTTCAAGCTATGCCTCCAAAGAAGGGGAAGGCGACGGTCTCTAACCACAGAGCCACTCCCGCTCATTCTCTCCTCCACTTCAGGAGGTCCTCCCTCAACCCATCCAGCAAGTCCAGCAACCGCAGCCTGAAAAGCCTCTCCCTCAACCCGTCAAGCAACCACAGCCTAGACAGCCCCTTCCTCAGCAACCTCAGTCCCAGCAGGCTCCTCAAGGGCCTCAAGGGGCTGCTGCGGGACCCTCCCGCCGAAGTCGCCAAAGGCAAACTCCTCATCATGACCATGTCTCGATACATAACCCCTCATCTGACTCCATGGCCTCTCACAGTCCTCCAACGCCGAAGGATCTCTGACACATTATTATCAACCAGCAGCATGGGATAGACCTTCGGACCTGCCTGGATGAGAGATGGACCCATGACAGAATCCTCCGTCGTGAACACCAAAGCGGCTTGCGATTCGGTCCCCTAAAGCCCGATCCCCTCGTAGGCCTGACCGCAGAAGATCGAACTCTCCCAAAAGACGGAGGGAGTCACCCCAGTGCCTTCAGAGGAGGAGCCGCACTCCGACCGGTCGGCCTGCCCTAGGGGACCGCCAAGATCGGGAGGTGCCTATCACTATAGAGGAATTCCAGGAATTTCAAGAAGCCGTTCTACGGGCCCTCAACGTTGCTCCTAACCACAATCAACGGGCTCCCAGTCCTCAACCTGCCCCAAGCTACCACCATCACATTCCCAGTCCCCTTCTGCATGAGGATGAGTCCCGGAGATCAGCAAGATATGACCAAAAGGAAGACTCGGTCTACCGTCGTCTCCACAAGATGGAGCGGTGCCTTGGCAGATTGGATAGAGAAGAGGAGCAATGGGCCAATAAGTTCCGGCCAAGCAGACCCCCCTTCTCTAGGGCCATCATGGAAGCTCCAGTCCCCGAAGCCTTTAGGCCGCCCTGCTTTGAATCCTACAATAGGGAGTCGAACCCGACTGATCATATCGAGAGTTTTAAAACTCTCATGATGGTTCATCAAGCCTCAGATGCGGTCCTTTGCAAGGCCTTCCCAGCCACATTGAGGGGACCAGCGCGAGAGTGGTACTCCCATCTAACCCCCGCCTCCATCTTCTCATTCGAACGGTTTGAGGAGCTCTTCCATACCCACATTGTGGGCAATCGCAGAGCCGAGAAAACAAGTGCATCTTTGCTAGCACTTAGCCAAAGAAAGGGTGAGCGCCTAAGAGATTATGTCCAACGCTTTACTATTAAAGCCCGGTCTATTGCTTCCCTCAACCAATCAGTAGCCTCTACAGCATTCAGACACAACGTCACTAACGCCAACCTCAAGGCGTCACTTGCCAAGAATCCTCCTCGGGACTTCTCGGAACTCTTGCTTAGGAGCGAGAAGTACATCTGAGCCAAAGAAGCTCTCAACCCCCTCAACAAGAGGAGTCATCTTCCGATAACAAACAGAAGAATACAAGCGAAGAAGGCTCCCACAAATTCCAGAAGGACGACAATGGCCAGCACCGCCCAGCTCCCCATTTTGAGAAGTTCACCCCCCTCAATGCTAGTATATCATCAGTCCTTATGGAGGTGGACAAGGAAGGACTGCTCCGCGGTCCCCATAGAATGAATACCCCTGACAAGAAAAGAAACAGGGATAAGTGGTGCCGATTTCATAGGGACTACGACCACGACACGGATGACTTTCGTGCTCTTAAAGAGGAGATCGAAGTACTTATACAATGGGAAACACCTGGCCAAGTTCGTCAGAAAAGACGGGACCGATCCTCCACTCCGAGGAGCCAACAATCGAGCCGAGAGGCCCAACGAGTTCCAAGACTCCAAACCTGGGGCCATCCTCCACCTTATCCATGGAGGTCCAGTGGGGGGAGAAACTCCTCCTAAGAAGCCTTCACCCTATCGTAGAAGTAGGATTTCAGTTTTCAATAAGGTCGATGCTTATAACACGGCCAAAAAGTATGTAATAATGGCTCGCCCCATTGCGGCCATTTAATTTGTTTCAATAAAACTTAGCTTTTTCTATTAAAAGTTATTGCACTTGCTTCATTTCTATCTCTTCGAGTCACATCTACGACTCATTAAATGGTGAGTTCGGAGTCTAGCTTTTTCTACAGGGCTGCTCCCACAACTTACTAAGCTAAAAAAACGAGTTTGGAGTCGAACACTTGGTTCAACGCCGCTTTAGCCGCTTGTAAACAAACAAGTGCGGAGCAGCTCACCATTTGGAATTGCTCCTACAACTCGTTAACCCCCTCAAACAACAATTTCGAAGTCCAACACTTGGTTCGACGCTGCTTTAGCTACTTGCGAACAAGCAAGTAAAAAGTAGCTCACCATTCGAAATTGCTCCCACAACTGTTGAAACTCTCTTAACGACAAGTTCGGAGTCCAACACTTGGTTCGAAGCCGATTTAGCTACTTGCGAACAAGCAAGTACAAAGTAGATCACTATTCAAAATTGCGCCCACAACTGTTGAAACTCTTTTAACAACAAGTACGGAGTCCAACACTTGGTTCGACACTGCTTTAGCTACTTGCGAACAAGCAAGTACAAAGTAGCTCACCATTCGAAATTGCTCCCATAACTGTTGAAACTCCGTGACAATTAGTTCGATGTTCACAATCATAGTTCGAAATTGCCCTCATAGCTTGCAAGTATGCGGTTTCGAGGCTCAAAACGAACATTCATACTACTCCCACTACTGGTTAAATTTTGCAACAAGCAAGTTCGGAGTTCAACTCTCCCCTAGAGTTGCTCCTCAAACTTGTCTCCCAAACGACTCTCTCCTAGAGCCTGAAAATGATTCTTCGCCGCGCTCGCCTCTTAAGCGGCCTTCTTCCAAACGAGTTCAGAGCTAAAACTCTCCCCTAGAGTTGCTTCTCAGACTCGTCTCCTGAACAGCTCTCTCCCCTAGAGCCCGGTGATGCTCTTCGCTCCGCTCGCCTCCCGAGTAGCCTTCTTCTACGAGTTCGGAGCTCAACTCTCCCCTAGAGTTGCTCCTCAAACTTGTCTCCCAAACAGCTCTCTCCTAGAGCCTGATGATGTTCTTCGTCCCACTCACCTCCTGAGCGGCCCTCTTCCAAAAGAGTTTGGAGCCTAATTCATCTGGAGACGCTCCCTAAAACTCGCTTCCAAGAACGGACCTCCCCTATTGTCATATGAAGCCCTTCTCAACTTCGTGAAGGCAAAGGTGTTGCGGGACTATTTTAACCATGAAGAAGGGTGATTCTTCAATTAACTTCTCAACAGAAATTGTAGATCTTCGAGTCAACTTCGAAATGAGGGATCACACGTCCCAATCCGACCTCCGTAGCACCGGGAACATTGGTTAAAATATAGCTATGCCGAAGCCTCCCTGGCCCTTGGAAGCTCTCGCCGAGCGTTCTTGCTACTGACGTCCAAATGCAAGAAATGGCATTGACTGGTCAACGGCCAATGGTCAAAATGCCACATGTTGCCTTCCTAGACTTCGACAATAAGTGTCAAGCGCTCTTACCACTGACGTCCAAATGCGAGAAAGTGCATTGATTGGTCAACGGTCAATGCG
Organism: Hemerocallis citrina; assembly: GCA_017893485.1. Classification (NCBI taxonomy): domain Eukaryota; kingdom Viridiplantae; phylum Streptophyta; class Magnoliopsida; order Asparagales; family Asphodelaceae; genus Hemerocallis; species Hemerocallis citrina. Next base: position 98,125,130 of record CM030361.1, read on the forward strand.
CAACGTGTCACCATCCTGGACTTCGGCAACAAGTGCCGAGCGTTCTTGCCACCGACCCTGAAATGAGAGAAAAACTCCCCCTCGCGATCCGCGCTCAAATCAAGATCAACGGTTGTGATTAAAGCAAAAAAAGAGAGAGTCAGCGTTGACCGCCATGTGTCAAGTAGCCGAAGCCTCTCCTGTGCGAAAACACGATCCGAGCATTCTTGCCATCGAACTAAAAAACAGAGAAAAAACGTCGTCTCAAAATTCGTGCTCAATCACGATCAATGGCTCAGATTCGCACAACAATAAATAGAAAAAAAGGGGGGGATTTGAGGGTTAACGGGTCGGTTTGGGTCTGAACCCATTTGGGCCCAAACCCGAACTACCACCCTCCCACATCTTCTTCTTCTCCTTCAAATTTCCCGCCAAAACCCATCACCTCCGAGCTCAGTCTCCTCCATTTCGAGCTCCCTCCTCTCGTCTACTCCACTATCGAGCTCGCCAAGCCATCGAGCTCCTCTCATCCTCTCCACCGTCAACCTTATGCCGTCGAAGCTCCCTCGCCAAACCCATCACCTCCGAGCTCAGTCTCCTCCATTGTCAACCTCCTAATTCCATCGTCGAGCTCGCCATCACCGAGCTCTAACGACGAACCCCTCCATTGCCAAACCCGTCGTCGAGCTTTTCCTTCCTTCGCCAACTTGCAGAGCTCCGACGATGAACTCCCCTCCATTGTCGAGCTCCTACTTCCATCGTCGAGCTCGCCATCGCTGAGCTCCAACGAAGAACCCCTCCACTACCGAACTCGTCGTCGAGCTCTTTCCTCCACTGCTGAACTTGTCGTCGAGCTCCTCCCTCGCCGATCTTATCCAGCATCGAGCTCCTGCTGAGCTTAACCTTTGATGAGCTCCACCATGGCCTCGCTGAACTTTAAACTTCTCTCCTCCGACGTCGAGCTCCCTCCGAGCCTCACCTTCGACGAGCTCCACTTCGCAAGCTCACAAACTGGCCACCACCGCCCTCGAGAGAACTCCGCCGAGCTCTCCTCCTCCGACGTTGACCTCACTCTGTCGAAGCTCGAGCTCTCGAGCCGAACTCCTCATCTTCTTCGTCCTCTCTCCCTCCTTCACCAACTCACCAGTCTCTAACGTCGACCTCGTCGCCACAATCGATGAGCCTCCGCGATGAAGAGCTCTTCTCTATTTCTCCGAGATCCAACATCGTCAAACCCTATCACGGTCGAGCTCCCGTCCACTACTGAGCTCCACGCTGTCGCCGCCGAGCTCCGATGAGCTCTTTGCCACTGCAGTCGAGGTCCTCCGCTACCGAAGTCGCGAAGCTTGCCGTCAAAATCCGAGCATTCTTGTCACCGGAGCCCAAATGAGAGAAAAATTGTTGCCTTGCGATGTGCGCTCGCCGGATCGTGATCAACGCCCAGGATTGCGCCACGTCACCAGATATTTATTTATTTATTTAATTGAATTATATTTTTAAAAAATTCGAAAAAATAATTAAAAAACGGAAAAATTAATTAAAAAATTCTAAAAATAATTATTAATTCAAAAAATAATTTTAATAATTATGAAAATAATAATTATTAAATTAGAATAATTAATTGAAATTTTCGATAATTAATTATTTAAATTTGAAAATTGAATAAAAATATTCAAAAAATAATTTAAAATAGGAAAAAAATCAGAAAAATCCGGAAAAATCACAAAAAAATCCAGAAAATTCTGAGAATAATTTTGGGTATTTTACAAACTCAGATTGACACCGTTACACCTCGAGCAAGATTCAAACTCCCTTAAGAACTTCGATAAACTCCCGTACGACAATAAAACTACTCCTCAAAGGCTGTTAAACTCAGTCTTCGGGAGCGGGGGGCTCGTGTTATGTCTAATAATAGGATTAAATCGGGACCATTCAAATCGGGCATGAATCTTAAAGCTCTCAGATGTAAAACGATAATTTCAACTACAAACGGGTCTGAAATGGGAACTGGGTCTTTCACCAATAACCCATAAACGGATCTGTCCTATTGGGTATGGGTAGCAACCTGTTACAAACCAATTCAGAAATTTAAAGAGTAATTCAAATTCATGGTTATCTCTATGAAATGATTTAAACTCTACATCTTATCCAAAAACACCGGGACATAAGGATAAATCATTATCTCTAAATTGTCTCTAAAGGCAACTATAAATACCCATCTCCCCCCACCATAACAAGGTAATCAATCTTTTTCCACCTAAAGCTCTTTCATAATCTTCCTGATTACTAACAAGAGCATCGAAGGGTTCGTCACCGGGATCCATCCCGGTGTATCGAACTTTTTTGCAGGTCAATGGCAGTGGCAAGAAACCAGTCAAACGTCAGTGAAGGTCAACAAGTTTGCTTTATTGTTTCCAAAAAGAATCCACAAATTTATCTGTTTGCTCCCACACCAAAATCAGCAACAACACACCTTAAAACAGATTCGCCTCATTCGGGTGCTGGAATTTGCAGAGGTGTTTGTCTCCTAGAATGCAGTGATAGTAGAGTATTAACGTAGGCACCACGCTCTCGAACAGAACAGAACAGAAAAGAGGGGGAGAGATGAGTTTCTGGTGTGTTCCAAGTGGGGAGAAGATGTCTCAATTTAAAGGGTCAGGGTAAAGTGTAACGCCCCGAGTCCGGCTCAGCTGCGCACGCAGCTACACGTGCGCACACGCGAAAGAACGGACACAAAACTCTAGCCACGCCCACCACAGGCTGCCTCAAAAAGGTGGTTAACGGTTGGGTAACCCTTCATCATGGGCTTCCTAATATATACACATCTCATTCCCTTCTTATGGCCGGTATGGGACTATTAAGCCCAAGGTCAAATCCGGTCAACACCCACACACCACTTCCTTTCATTCATTCATTCATTTCATTCCATGGCCCCATAGACAATCACCTAGGCTCATCACACCATCCATTCTTTCTATTAGTATATATACCATACTAGTATATTATACTATATAGAAATACGGGGTCTCACATTTTTCTAAAAGGTAACACCCCGGTATATATATAATATTATATAGAGATATATAATAATATATATATATAGAATAAAAATAGAAAGAATGGAAGGAATGGAAGTAGTGATGACGTGGAGAAAAAAGAAAGAAGGAAAAGAATGAATGGTTGATTGTGACCTATAGAAGATCCTATGGGAATTGATGGTGTGATGAGCCTATGAGATGATCTATGGGGCTATAGATGGGTATTAAATGAATGGAATAAATGAGATGGAAGTGTGTGGTGTAGGTTGACCGGATTTGACTATAATAAGGAGGAAATGAGGGAATATATAGGAAAGCCCATGATGAAGGGTTACCCAACGGTTAACCACCCTTTTGAGGCAGCCTGTGGTGGGCGTGGCTAGAGTTTTGTCTCCGTTCTTTCGCATGCGCGCATGTGTAGCCACGTGCGCAGTTGAGCCGGGCTCGGGGCGTTACATAAAGAATATAACAGCATACATCTTCTTAAATGTACTGACTGTAACGGTAGACAAAAGCTTGAATACACTGACTGTACCGGTAGATAAAAGCTTGAATGCACCATTGGAACAACAAAAAAAACAATTTATGCAGTTCAAAAGGTGAATAAATGGTTGACAGAACCATTTCTGCATTCATTTCGGCCGTTACAGATCGGAAAAAATAAAATAGTGGCTTTGCACAGGGTAGGTTCACGTCGGTCCGGCATTTGTGTCCACAGGACGTGTGGGCGCACACAAGCCGCATGTAAACCAGTCCGAGATTTGCACCCTGTTGCTGCTTATTTTGATGTGGGAGCAAACAGATAGTGAGTTAATAAATAAATGACACTACTAAAAGTCAAACCTATGACCTGGCCGTTATAAACTGTTAGGATTCCTGAAAATGGATCTGAACCGTTGATTAACCTCCTGTGATCTGAATTCGACGGTGGATAATGCGGCCAACAGACCTACAAAAATGTCTGAAACACCGAAGTATGGCTCCGCGACGGACCCTCTGACGCTCAAGTCAAAACCAGAAAGAGAGAGTAAGAGAGTGAAAATTAGTGAATTGTTGATTACCTGGAGACTGAGGAGGGAAAGGAGTATTTAGAGGCCTGAAAGATATTCTAGAAGCCGAATCATGACCGTCGGATCTTTCATGTCTCCCCCCTGAAGAGATAAGATATCCCTGTGAGAGGATAAGAGATGAGATTCCTAGCCATCATGGGCTGGGTGTCTCTCTTGCAGTACATTAGCAAATTGGTAGAAAATCTTGCCTCCTTAACATCAAGTTGCATGTTTGCCTTCACGACATCAAGTTGCAGGTTGCCATCTGGATATTCGATTGCACATGTTTGCCTTTCCGACATCCAGTTGCAATTTGCCTCCACTGACATCGAGTTGCATATTTGCCATCTCGACATTAGGTTGCACCGAAATGGTGAAATGGAAAATGTAACCTCCCATATACACAGGGATAGGGAACATTTAATTTAAGTATGATGTTATGTTTTGAAATTCGTGATATAAAAATAGTAGAAAGGTAAGAAATGAAGTTGAAAGCCACACAATGGAATATCAAAACAGATGTATAGATTATAAATATCAAACACAATAGTACAAAATAACAGTAGTGAAAATGATTTGTAAAGGTAGAGAGAAAACAGAATGAAATACATGCATAAGTACAATGCAAAAGAGAAAATAAATATGCAGTGTAGAAAATTTACACAATAAATATATCATAAAAATATACAGTATCGTAGGAGTTAAACGAGCCTCTAACATGTCCTTGAAGATCCACCGATGCCGATTGACGAAATAAGCGGGAAGGAAAGAATGGACAACTCCAGAATCAAAGAAATATGGGCACAAAAGAATAAAATTATACCCAGAAAGGAATCAATGAATGTGAATGAATGGAAGGGACGAAACAGCTGAGAGATGAAGGAACTGAATATGAAGGTATCAAAAGAGGAATCCAATGAGAGGGGTATCCAGATTACGTGTTGGTTATTACATGTTCATGTGATTGACGTGGTGTGCATATTATTGAGTTAGACTGACTAGAACCAAACTTGACTAACGTATGAGCCAAAAATGACTAACACATTAGCCAAAACCCAGCTAAACTCCAACATAGTTAGAGTCTAACCTGGCTAAACTCTAACATAATTTGAGTCCAACCTGGGCTCTGATACCACTAAAAGCCTGTCACGCCCTGCTTCCCATAATACGGGAACACAGGCACGTAATTGAGGCCCAGCGAATGATATGAGTACACCAACTCATATCATCCATAAGCTGTACCAGTCTTAACTCAACAATATAAGAAAAATGAATCGCAACCACGCAGAAAATATAATCACATAAACGAGAATGATATTCAATAACCAAATCTAGAATATAAGAACTTTCGAAATAGCTCGAGAGGCTCCTGCTCCAATCGTAGAAGAACTGCTCACCAATGCCTTCTGGAAATTCTCCTTGTGCACCTGTACTTATTCATCTAAAAGAAAGAATAATTTGTCCTTAGAGCAAGTACGGACAGCAAGTAGTGAAAAGCAGAGAGTAGGGAACATGGTACATGAAGGAAGATAAATCAAGATCAAATTGCAAGAACAATAATGGTACTAATAACAATGGTCATAATCAAGTATATGCGTGTCAACTAGGTCTATTAGCATGTTGTTTCTCCTATCTAGTGCACGTACTACTGCGTCCCATACCACAGGTTTGGTGCACGCACAATAGTATTCGTTTTAGACTTCGTGGTGGAATCTACAGAGCGTGTACTCGGTGTATCACGATAACAAGATAACAAGATAACAAGTTCACGTCTTCACAAGTAATTCTCCACCTTCCATGTCAAGTTTCCATGTAACAAGAGGACCATACCGAGTACTTTTTCTGAGACTATCCACTACTAAGTCAACCCTTAGAAATCCCGGCTTGTTTAGTATTTTATTAATAAGTCACACATGTACATGAAAGTGGTTATAAGAATGTCAAGGGGATGATAATAATGCAGCAATATGATGCATTGCACAAAATAAACATGAAGTAGCAAATCTGAAACAGCCGACACAGTCACACTAAAACAGTGATAACTCCTAGGTTACAATTCAGAATTCGAAGTTCCAGGGTGTTATAGACAACTAGACACTTAGGGCTACAATTTATATTCAGTGACTTTCTGCTAATTTTGACTGTAGGTAGGTTAAACACCCCATTCTTTGCAGTTTAGCTGTTCTGGCAGCAACTAGATGTCAACGTCCAATGGGTGGAAATATGGTATAAATACACCGTAAAAATCTACAAAAATTAGAGATGAACCCTAAGAATGTTTATAAAGTTTCTAGAGATTTTCATGGCATTCTAATATTGTTAACATGGTATTTCACTAATAATTGTGTCGATGTTGCATTAATTCTGCAGTCTGAAAAATGCAGACCAACAGTGACTAAAAATGTGATATCTCACTGCTCGTGACTCGGAATCAGGATCTGTCACTTGGGTTGGAAACCAGACTCAATAGGATAAAACTCTCTTTTGTATCAGTTGTGTTAATTCTCAAGTTAAAAGGGTCGAAACCTTTGTGCAAAACAGTACAGGCAGCAGGAATTCATAACATACTATCACATTTAAGTTCATCCAAGTGGGTAATTAACATGCTATGGCATCGTGAAATGTATCAAGGCCAATTTATAGCAAGTAGAGTGAATTTTCCAGTAAACAAGTCAAATTTATCATGTCAAGTTCAAGTCACAAGATCTCAAGTAATCACATGTATTTGGTCATGATGCATTTTGCTCATATACAAGTTCTATTCATTTTATTCGTGTCATGTATGTATTTAGGATTGGGTTTGAGTTAATAGATAGTAATAAGATGTCAAGAGTACGTCGGGTTAGCTCGTGTAAGCCCTCGATACTCCCAACGAAAGGGACACAAGGCAAAGTTAACGATGATTGAATTGGAACTACTTGCATAAGAGGTCAAAAATCTTGAACTAGAATAAATAACAGAGCTCAAGTGGACTTGCCTTTCTTGTAGACGGTTCAAAATAAATAAGGAATAACGGGATCAGAATCCCAGGAAGCAATTCCAAAAATACGTGCGATGACCGTGCGAGAAAACCCAAGTAACAACAGCAATTCCCCACACTGGATCCGCCCGAACAGCAAACGGCAAAACTGGATCTGGTGTGGCCGAACACAAAACAAAGAATCCCACCAATAGGATCTCTCCTTCACACCAGATCGGGCAAACACGGGACAGCAAAGGGGGGATCTGATGTGGTAAAACACCAAACGGCAAAAATAACTAATCACACTTCCTCTTCTCCTTTACTTCGACTGAGCAAGAGAGAGAGTGCGAGAGAGGAACCTTGGCAACTGGCGGCGACGTCGTGCAGCGGGCTCGCGACACTAGCAGCGACTGGGCAGGCGACGCTGATGGCAGCGTTGGTCGGGAAGCGACGCAACACCAGGACGACGAAACAGTCGATGCCCTATTTTTGCTCCGAAACAGAGGAGAAGAAATAGAGCGTCTTCGGGGCTTGGATGGCGACGGCAAGGCAGTGGGGAGCTTGCCGCGATGTGGAGGAGACGATCGAGGTGGCTGGGAGAGTGCGACGATGGTGCGAGGGTGCAGTCGAAGTGGGTTCGGTGGAGCTTCGACGGCGGGCAGAAGCTCGATGGGTGTAGACGAGGGGGCGACGTCGACTGAGATGTCGATGGGGTTCGACGATGAGGCTTGAGTCAAAGGCGGGGCGATGAGGGAAATGTGGCAACGGCAATGGTGGTGGTTGCGGTGCAGGAGCAACGGAGTTCGTTAATGGCTTGAGAAGGAGGAAGAAGACGACTGAAGGAGGCTGAGGAGGTTGTGGTCGATGGGGGTGGAGCTATCGATGGGTTCTCGGAGTTCTTCGGTGGCATTGACGAGGTAGGCGGCGATGGCGGAGTGCAGTCGAGGGTGAGCTCGACGATGAGAATGGGAAGCGACGTGTGGATGGTAGCAACGGGAGTGGAGTAATGGCGAGCGGGAGGTTCGACGATGGGGTGGTGGAGGAGAGCGGTGCTCGAGCGAAGAGGAGGAGGAAGATGAAGGGGGGTCGACTGGGGAAGCGGCATTGTGCGAGCGAGAAGTGCTCGAGCGAAGGGAGCAGGCGGCAAGTTCGGAGGTAAGGGACGAGTTTGGGTTCTGTTTTCGTTGGGGAGAAACAGAGAAGAGATGGAGAGGAAGTAACAGGGAGAGAGAGTAGTGGGGGGTTAGTAAAATATTAATAAAATATTAATTATGGGGTATTTACTAGATAGTGGGGAATGTGGGGATACGGGGGATTGTGCAGAGTGGGAAAAAGTGGAGAAATTGTATACGGGTGAGTGTATGGATTTGTGGGTTTGGGTTTGGGTTTAGGGTTAAAGTCCAATAGAAGATGGGCTTAATTTTTGGGCTTCAGATCAATTAATTAAATAATATAACATATATTAAAATCAATGGGCTTTAACCAAAAATAATAATAATAAGACTAATAATAACACATCTCAATAATAAAAGTAATAATAACAATAATAATGATAATAAAGTGTATAAAGGTAGAATTTGAGATTAATAAATTTATTAGAATCCAACAGTAGTAATATAACATATAAATAGTCTATCAATTAAAAATAGAAAATTACATTGTTGTTCAAAGTAAATATAATCGTCTACTAGAAAATACTTAGTAGAAGATCCGAAATCAGTTGAGCACAAAACAAGTTTATAAATAATCAAAATACGGAAAATTACTCAGAAATACGTATTTACGGGAATAGGGGTTACAGGAGTGCTCTCAAATTTCATATATCCTACCTCCTTACTTTCACTCCCATTTCATTCTTCTTCCACATCGATTTTTCAAGCTATCGACGGTACGGTCTAATTTGAAGGTATTATTATTTAACTGCATGTTTGATATGTATTCCCATGTTATGCTTATCAGTAGTGAATGACTTGAACATGTTTGATTTTTTATGCTTATGTATGGAATATGATATCCCTATTTGGTTATATTTTGGGGGTGAAGTAATTAAAGATCCCAAGATTGGATATTCTTATAGTGATGTTGAACCGGTCATTATTTGGGCTCCCCACAACTTTATGTACTCAGAATTAACAGATAAGATATATGAAGTTACCAATTGGGATAGAAGTGAAATGTGTGTGAAAATCAGAGCCCGTTATGCTGCCGGTAAAGGGGATGTGCAATATTTCATGCTGATACCCGTAAACAATGACAATTCTCTGAGGTCCATGATGGGTAGGACACTTGATCCAAATTATAATTGGAACGTAGTTGAGTTATACATCGACCAAACGAGGCTTCCAAATACTAGACGAGTTGTTATTGAAAGTCCAAAGCCCGCACGGACTTTGAAACCATCTGCCGAGTCACATGCAAGAATATCAAATACAGAAGAAGATACTAGCACAACTCCAACGAAACCTGTTACCTCCGAATACGAGCAAGTACATCCGCTGATATTGTCACAAAATATTTTCAGAGTCGGGATGGCAATGGAAGACTTTGACAACACCGTTGTAAATAACGATTTGGTCGAAGAGAAAGAAGATGAGGAACGCGGTCTTGAAGATGATGAGGAGGAGGTTGCCGATGAAGCTCCGGTTGATGATGTCAATGTTGATGTGCCGGTTAACAATGCCCTCGTGTTTCCAAGTCAGGACACAAGTGCAGCTATACATGGATTTCAATCGAATGAATGGATGTCTCGTGCCACCATACATGAACATGGACAGTCTTCCGTTGGCTCTTCCAACTTGGATAAACTGTTTATAGGTCAAAGATTTCCAACCAAAGATTCTCTACAACATCAAGTGAAGATGTACATCGTGAAGAACTACAGAAAATTTGTGACGGTAAAATTAACCCCCGGTCTATACTATGTGAAATGTAAATACGCACCCATCAACCATTCAGCCGAGGACATTGCAGAAAATCCGGCACTTCAAAATATAGTTGGTTGTCCATGGCGGTTGCGTGCAATTATTCCAAAAGGCCGTAATTATTTCGTGGTAAAGAAGCTTGAAGGTGCACACACATGTGTAAATCCTACATTGACTCAGGATCACAGCAAAATTGATTCCACGGTTGTATCGATGGTCATATTGGATGTTGTGAAGGCACAACTCGCAATAACACCAAGAGCCATAATTGGAATAGTCAAGGGTAGGTTCCATTACACAATTTCATACTGGAAAGCTTGGAAGGCTAAACATAAAGCAATTGAGCGACTATATGGTTCTTTTGAAAAAGCTTACACTAAATTGCCATATCTACTCAATGCAATTCAAGCTTCAAATCCGGGTACGGCTGTACATTGGGCAAAGATTGCGCCCGGTCCAGGCAAAGAAACTTTTAAGGGTGTTTTTTGGGCATTCGGGCCTTCCATCGATGGATTTAAGGCATGTAGACTAGTTATAAGTGTATACGGCACTCATTTGTATGGGAAATACAAAGACTGTTTGTTGATTGTTGTTTCACCGGACGCAAACGATCGGTTATTTTCATTAACGTTTGTACTAGTTGACGGTGAAAGCATAGAGACGTGGACATGGTTCATGAACTGTATTCGGTTCTTTGTCACAGATCATGCAGGTCTGTGTGTCATTTCTGATCGCCATGCAGGTATCTTATCAGCAATGCAAAATGAGTTCGGAACATGGAAGGAACCATTTGCATATCATCGGTTTTGTATGCGGCATTTTGCTAGCAATTTCCATAAAAAATTTGGTAGCAAGTTTTTGATGAGTAAGTTGAAGGAGATCGCGTGTAACACCCCGTAGTTTTCAAAAAGATAATAATAATATATAAAATAATATGCTTTGAAAAGGTTAATATACTTTGGACAAAAAATGGTTGTTTGAAAAATAATGTTGGTGACTATGGTAAAAAATGACATTCAGATGGTATATATAATGTGGGGTGGCCCACAGTGAGTATAAGCATCTGAGATGTGTTGCTTTGACGAAGTCAAGGCTTGGGTGACATGGCACCTGGGGCCCACCCGGGTATATGTGAAGTTACGTGATTAAAGAGGAAAAACGAAGAGATAGTATGAGATAATAATCCCACATCGTAAATGAATTGAATAAAAATGATAAATAAATACTAAAAGCCTATGATCAAGAGTCACATAATCGGTTAACCAACTTTTGAGAGGCAGTCTGTGGTGGGCAGTTGTACTACATAGTATCTAATTTGTCTTATAAATTGTATAAATTGTCTGAGCAAGGGGCAGGGGCGTTACATCGCGTGGGCTAATTGGTTGAAGGAGACAGCGATTGAGAAGTTGGCACTTTCTACTGATGGAGGTCGTAGATATGGTATAATGACAACAAATCTATCAGAAGTTTTCAATTCGGTTCTAAAAGGTGTGCGTAGCTTGCCTGTCACCGCAATTGTAGAATAGATTTTTTTTCATCTAAACATGTATTTCACTGATCGCTGTGAAGCAGTGCAGACACTTATCAGTGAAGGTAAATTATGGGCACCACACATTCAGAATATTATTGATGTACGCCGTGAAAAATTCAATTTACATGAGGCAATAATGTTTAATAATCGGCCTGGTGTTTTTAGGGTAAAAACGGGCATTAGAATGGATAGTGGATATCAAAAGGGTAGACATTGGCACACGGTAAACCTCGGGAGCCGAACTTGTACTTGTGGCAAATTCTAACTATATCACATTTCATGCTCTCATGTGTTAGCGGTCTGTGCTTCCCGTGCGATTGATTATCAACCCTACATTGATGCCTTTTACTCTACCGGTTCATTAGCACAAACTTGGGCACCAACTTTCAATCCTATTCCAGACGAATCTTATTGGCCGACACAAAGTGGACCGGTGCTCATAGCCGATTCGAGTCTTCGTCGGGTGAAAAGCAACCTAAGAGTACTCGTATTCGCAATGACATGGATGCTCGAAAAGGTGGGAGCACTGGGAAAGTTTGTTCAAAATGCGGAGTGAGTGGACACAATAGACAGAGTTGTAAGAACGTACAGAGTGTGGCGACTTCCCAATCTATCGGCACTTGAACTTGTAGCCTGTTGTTGTATTATTGTTATAAAATCTATCATTAAGTTAATAAGAATTAGGGAGCTTAAGTTTTATGATGCGTAATTTAAAGTTTAAATAGTTAAGAATGAGATATGTGGAGTGAAAGTTTGTTGAATTTGAGTAAATTTGATTTTAGTAGTTTCTCTCCACAAAACATGCACAAAAACATGCACTACTGTACCTATAATAGATGCCGTTCTTCTGAATAACGGCATATTCAAGAGATGTCGTTATTCAGAGGAACGACTGTGAAGACAGAAAGATTGACAGAAGTCCCAAATTTTCCATTTTTCACATCTAACTGATGTCGTTATTCTGGATAACGGCATTCTTAATTGACGCCGTTATTCAAGATAACGACATCCTTAACTGATGTCGTTATTTTTGGAGAACGACTGTGAGGACAGAAAGTTTGGCAGATGTCCTAACTTTTCGAATTTTCACAACTAACTGATGCCGCTATCTTAAAGGACGTTACAGGTAGCAGATATCGTTATTTGCAATAACGACATCTATTATTACTGTTTTTCAATTGAAACATGCACAGATATGCACAGACCTCATACTCCCCAATTCATCAACATTTTTCACACATTTCAACTCATCAATTCATCACTTCGATTCAAGTTTTTTCAACTCATCAACTCATCAACTCATCAATTCATCAAGTTTTTTCATACACTTCAATTGAACAATAAAATCACTTCAATTCACTACATCAATTCAACACTAAGCACATATTTCATACACTTCAAATTCAAGCATAGACTTCATACAACCCAAACACTCATCAAGTTAAATCAATTTTTTCAAAAACCTACATTAACAATACATCAAACTAGTAGTCATCAACTTTTTTCTAATATTTCATAAAATCTTCATTAAAAGTACAACAACCGACTCATAAAGTTGATTCATAAAAACACTAACTAGGCGTATATTGTTGTGGCTTCCTCCTTTTTCGGGTCGGGAATTTCCTCCTACGATCCCCAATTTCTTGTGTCGCAGGAGCACTTGGACCAACATCTCCATCTTGCCCACCTTCTACTTCTTCAATTTCAGGGGCTGCCAATTCACTGTGTGTAGGAGGAAAGCGAACACTCTTACTCCTTCGTGGAGGTTGTGAAGGAGTTTGTGGTTGTCTTCAAAGTGGGGCGGGAGGTTCTACTTCAACTGTTTGTTGTGGTGGAGGTGGGGCTCGACTTACACTTGTTCGGGCCGTTTGAGTTGGAAGTTCGGATGAGCGTAGATGGGCATCGAAGCGCGAACCATCACCAACTTCTCAAGAGAAGTACGACATGGAAGTAGGAGTTCTCTCACCAATTCCTTGCATGCCTTCAAAGCGTTGCTCTTCAAGACATGAGCACATTTCCTCGCAATGTCCTATGTGTTGTCAATCTACATTACGAACAAAAATGATTAGTAGTAAACCAAACTTTTATTAAACAAATATAAGAAAAATGTTGGGAATAAAATTTATTAACAATAAGATTACTTTATCATTAATCGATAAGAGGAAGCTTTTGGTTGATACATGGGTTGCGATGTGGAATGTGCCGATGGTGGTTCCACTTGGTGCCTAGGTATCAGTTGTTGGATACCCGTGGGGATATCCGTTCTTGGCGCTATATACAACCGCGTAATACAATGGTACCATGCCATGTAGCCGGTTTGCAATGATCCGTCGTGCAGTACAATCACTTCTACAACCAAATCATACTTCCTCTCATTCCAACAAGCTACATGAGCACGGTGGTGATCGGCCCAATCCATATTCGGTAAACAACCTTGACCAGTAATATTGTGAAGTCTACGATCGTACATTGAGTTTTCGAGGATGGGCTGTTGTGCATTGAATTAGCGGAGGACGCGGTTGGGGTAATAGAACTCCATAATTGAGAAATTTATAAGTGGAGCTCGTGTCAACCATTGTTGATTATTAGCCGTGCAAATTGGGGGTAGATGATGTAGCCTTTCGTCTCTATACGGTGTCCAGTGGACGTACTCTTCCCTCAGCTGATCGATGAACCCTCAGCTGATCGAGTTCATCCCTGTAATATGTCAGCACACCGCGCGGGTTATCTCTCTACGTGAGCTTACCCGTCCAGTACGCACCTAACGGAGCCCTCAACACTGGATTTTCATGTTGCACACTCCAATCATTTGAAAGTACCGTTACCCGGGGCCGGCCGAGATGTATTCGTTCCCAACACCATATTTGCAATAACCCCATCGGCCCCATCATTTGGATCGACCCCATCGAACAATTGCACAGGGCACGATATAGGGAGGCCAAAGCCGCACTTTCCCAACTATATCGGCCGGCTCTATGTATGTCGGCGATCAATGGAAGGTACATTAAATGCACTACATCACCAGAAGAATTAGGAAAGAGAATACCTCCAATCATCGACAAAAGATATGCCCGCGTATAACATTGGAGTTGGAAGTCGATCGGTTTGTCTGGCAAACTATTATTGAACTCTATATACAGCCAAGAACGTCGGACTGATTCCCCGACGAATACACCCCTATCATCCTCATCAACCTCCTGCCCAAGGTACTCTCTTAACAGCATCACTTTATTGAACATCAGGTTGCCGGACACGGCCACCCCATCAATTGGAAGACCCAATATGACGGTTATATCTTGTAAGGTGACTGTCATCTCCCCAACGGGTAGGTGAAACATGTGTGTCTCTGGCCTCCATCGCTCCACAAGAGCGGTAAGTAGTGCATGGTCATATTTCTCTTTCGCCAACTTTGACATTCCATAAAATCCACTATTTACCAAATAATTTTGTACTCGAGGGTGCGTCGGCAATATGGTGTGCATTCGGAAACTCATCTTCTTAACATCTCTAGTCCACACCACCTGCGACCTATGATCTTCTTGCAAATAAAGTAGGGTAGGATCTACAGGACCCGAATGTCCACGTAGTGCATGCGAAGTACCAGAAGAAGCACCCACATCATGGGAAGAAGATGGTTGTGTAGGATCCATTTACCTGTCAACATTAAATATAATGTGTCAAATACAATATTAATAAACATTATGAGACTAGAGATAATAAAATTTGTAAGCCATGTTTCTTCAACATAATTAATAATCGATGTTTTAAGATAACAACTTCTCAATACTCGTATAGAAATATTACTCATAACAATCACCACCACAACAACTCCACACACAACAAATAGATTAATCTAACTTCACATAGATAGCAATATAGATCATCCATATCTCAATCTCCTATAAAACTCACTTCACATATCTATTACTTACGTGGATCTAATCTACATCGATTTTACTATACTACCAATATAGCTCTTATTGATCAAATTCAACATTTCACAAACCCTAGATCAACAACAATCCAAAAATACATTTCCATAAGTACTACTTAGATAAATCAAATCTACACCTCTTGTACTATGCTACCAATATATATAGCTCTCATACATCAAAATAAACATTGTAAAAAAATTTAGGGATTTTGAATACTTACCACAAATTCGGATTTCAGAAGTTTTCGAAAAGAAATGAGTGAATCACAACTAGGGTCTATGTTTAATTGTTGTTTGGCAAGTTAGAGATCACTCCGATAGTTGGGATTTTAGGAATTTTTGATTTAGGGTTCTAGGGTTACGGGAGTGAAAAGAGACAGAAAAAAAAATCAAACGACAAAGGGGAAGGAGAAGGGTTTAGGGACACTGAATATAGATAACTGTGCAAAATAGAACTTAACTGATGCCGTTATTCAAAATAACGGCATTAGTATAAACCTATGTCGTTCTCTGGCATAGGTTAAATTCATTTCATCCTTGTCTCTCAGCTCACAATTGAGACTATTTGCTCTTTGAACAAAAAGTAACTGATGCCGTTATTTGGAATAACGGCATGAAAGTTTTTTTTAAAACAGATGCCGTTATTGGGAAGAATGGCATCGAAATTACCTATGCCATTTTTCCCAATAATGTTTCTTGCTGACGTGTCCTAAACTGGGTCAGTTCGCTAATTATTTTCGGAAGTGGGTCGGAGCGCCAAATATTTTCAAAAAGTGGGTCAGTACGGCAAAATTTTCCTCTGGTGCTATAAATAGGGGTTGATCCTATCCCCCCTTCCTCATTTACCACAATCCCTTTCTCTCTCCTAAATTTTTTTTGAGAGCTTCTCTCTCTAGAAATCGCGGCTTTGAGTTTGGCAGTGCTAGTTCAAGTTATTGGTTCGGAGTTTCTTCCGCTTGGACTAGGTAACTTTATTGCGATTGTTGTTTGCCATGTCTAGTATTCCGTCGGTCTGTACCTCTACTAGATCCGCTGGTCTAGGTGGAGAAGAGGGCGTTATGCCTGATCACCTTCCTGGAGTGAAGGGCATTCGTGGTGAGGCTGATCGTTCCGCCGTTGTGGAAATGATCACCGAACTCGAGAGAGATGGGGGATGTAGGCTTCAGACCCCGTTGTTTCTTATCTCGGAGTTGATTAGGGAATACTCCGTAGTAGATCACCAGTTCCTGAGGAGCGACATGGAATATGATGAGCCAGAGCTTGTTCATACTACCAAGGCTAATCAGACCACCACCATTCTTACACGCGATGAGTTGATCGTGATAAGAGCAGGTTTTGGCATTCCTAGCGAGTACAGCCTACTCCTGCCAGGGCCTGGTGTCAGGGTGTGTTATGCCATGTTGGAGGAGTATTGTTTCTTTCCTTGCGACGCTTTCTTCGCGAGACTTCGTCTACCCTTCAATCCTTTCGTTAAAGAAGTACTTAATTGGTATCGGCTGTGCCCAGTGCAGTTGATGCCGAACACATGGAGGCACATCATTGGCTTCGTCTTGCAGTGCCGCCAGCTTGGAGCTGTGCCAAGCCTCGTGGTGTTTAGAAGACACTTCAAATTCAGCCAACTCAGCCAAATGGAGGAATGTTGGTATCTCAGCCCTCGCATGAATAGGGGGCTAGTTGATACTCCTCGATCAATAAGATGCTGGAAGGAGAAGTTCTTCATTGTTCGCAGTGCTGAGCCGTAGGGGATTCCCACTACTTTGAGGGAAACGGTTCCTTCGGCGGTGCGAGTGGAGCTGATAATGAGTGTAGAGGAGAAGAATCTTAGCGACGCGCTTCTGGGGTTAAAGGTGTTGTCGTGGCAAGATATTACCAACGAAGTTCTCTTTGAAGGCGGTCTTGGACCGACTGTTCCTAGTATGATTTTGTTGTTACTATTGTCATGCCTTGTTATCCATGCTTTTGTCGATCTCTAGCTCTTTGAGTAATGCCTCTCTGTTTTTCTTTGATTTTATGGTTTTTGACTATTCCGTGTTTTCACCTCGCAGGCAAGACGGACATGGATTTTGAGGATATCTTTGCAGAGCTGGATGCGACACAGAACAAGAGGGAGGAGGAGCCAAGGAAGCAGAAGAGAACGGTGTTGCGTCCTACTTCTTCCCCGAGCTTACTGCCCACGGTTCCCGTTGCACAGACTGAGTCTCCTGTAGGGGTGCCGCCTGCCATTGGGGCAGGTTCTTCTTTAGCTGCGGCCGTGGCTAGTGCCGCATCAGCCCCACTGACTACTACGGCTGTCGCAGTGCTTGTTAGTCAGGGAGACGCGGTCTACACTTCTGACTGGAATGTGAAGGCCCAGGAGAACTTCTTAGGAAACTCCGCTGCTTGTCCTGAGGCCTGTCGCCACCTCCCTACTGCTTCTGACAGGGAGAGGTTGTAGATGGAGCCCCAGAGAGATCGGTTTTGGAGATTGTGAGGGTGCATGTGACGGTATGGCCCAGTTTCCTTAGTTATTTATGTTGTGCTCCCTTCTCTTGCATTGTTATGTTTTTAACTGATTTCTTCCTTATTCCAGGCGAAGAACAACTTCGGGCACTTGGTGGACTTTTATGCAACCGAAGAGAAGAACATGAGGGCTCGCATCACTCGTGCCGAAAAAGACAAGAAGATAGCCGCCAAGGAGTCCAAGGAGGAGTTGGAAGCGATGAAGAAGAAGGAGCAGGAGGCGCGCCTTGAGTTGGAGGTGTTGGCCGCGAAGATGGAAGGGATGCGCTACATCGTCCGATCTTCAAACAATAAATAATGTATCGTCGGGCTATATTTTCCATTCAGCCAAATCGACTGCCAAATATTGGCTACTGTTCACAAAAATGCAAAAAATGGCTAAATAATCAACGACTGCAAGATGTCTCAAGTTATTTTTTACAAATTTGGCTAAATAGTCAACCACTACAGATGCTCTAATGTTGGAAACTAAATATTTTGGTGTGCAAACTTTTTCTTCATATTTTGGTTTTAATTAGTTTATCCGAAAATGAGAAAATCTACGTCTACTTTAGTGACCAGAATTTCTGGATGTCATCCAAAGTTCAAAATTTTTAAAATGTACTTAGAAGGAAAAAATGCACAAGTTCAGGAAAAACAAGTTCCTAAGTAGTCTGGCTAAAGGCATCTAAGGAGAGAGAGTTGACGTCAGAGAAGAAGAACGTCGATCTCCTGTTGGAGTTGGAGAAGGCTCGCGCTGACACAGCCTCGGATGTGAAGGTGGAAGTGGCCAAGGTCCACGCGGAGTGTAAATCGAAGCTTCGGGGGGTGATGTTGAGGTCCTATGCTTTGGCAATCTCACATGTGGTGGAGCACGTTCCTGGTTTTGATGGGAAGGGATACCATGTGACGCTTCGATCTAGTGAGCCCCTAGATCCCAACAGGAAGGACGATGTTGAGGCTGATACTCCTACGGGAGGTGCGAAGAGCAGTTCTGGGAAGAAGGACAAGGGGAAGGGCCCAGCTGAAAGTCCCTTGTCAGAGATGATACCGAAGCAGGTGGATGCTTGATTCACCTTGATGTACTTTTTGTTTCTCCAGTTTATTGTTGGGTTGTTTCGTCTTAGACTTTGTAGTTTGCTTCAGTGATGCCTAATTGCGGACTGGCCACCGCATCTCTATATTTCCTTTCAGTGCTTTAAAGAAACTATCTTCTAGACTAATTATTGCTTGTCATGTGGTGTTGATGTGCCCTGGAACGGTGTTTGCTTGTGACACTTTGTACTTTGATCCTATGTCTGATTATACTTTTTGCGCTTGCTGACAGGTGACCGTGGGATCTGATAAAGATCCCCATGGTGACGAGGTGGGGCACCTCCGGAAGCAACTGCGAATAACGGAATTGGCGGTCGACCGTTCGCGTGTTCAGTCGTATAAGGAATGGTTGGACGCCTTAAGTCAGCACTAGTTGAGCAAGATTGTGAGTTAACACTCCTATATTCCAGTCGTCTGGCAAGCTTGCCACTGCCTTCGAAAGCGACAAAGGACAGCATTGGGGAATGCGCCTTACTCAGGGAGATATGTTGAGAAGGACTTGGAGCTATACCGTCTCCAGGCGAGGCTTGGTGGGTTACGGACGGCAAGCACCCCGCATGTTGCCGGTTCTAGGAAGGACCGGCCAATTGGAACGAAGAAAAGCACCACGACTGTTACGAAGGATTGTGTGACGGTAGGAGGAGCTGGATCGAGTGTCAAGAAGCTGTGCAAACAGTGTTGGTACCCTTTCAACACCTCGTAGGTGCCCTGATAGGAGCTTCAGTTTTGTTGGGTCTAACTTTGGTTGGTGAAGAGTCACACGCCTCGTGCGCCGGTCAGCAGTCACAGTCGCTGGGATCGACGTTTGCTGTGCGAGGTGTTGGCAACCAAGGGAAGGAGGTGGCTATCAGGCGTTCTACAAGGAGGCTCGTGTCTCTCAGGAACAACGTTCCTCGCCCAGTGAGTCGCAGGGACGGCTTGTATGGTTGATATCTCCTTCCTTGTAAATATTTGTAGTACTGTTGAATATGAAATTGTGGACTTGTGATAATTCTACAACTCTTTTTACGTGCTTAGTCCTAATTTTCGTGGTTGAGATGTTATCGATGGGTTCTTTGTCGCAAAATAACAGGGCTTCAAGTCTGTTGCGTATAACTTAAAGAGCTGTCGATGGTGTAAGACGGAGCTAAATTCATTTTCAGTCCTGTATCCAGCTAGTTGTAGGGACAATTCTGAAGGAGAATTATTTTCCAAACTTGTTGTACGGGTCCTCTAATAGATTCTTAGAATCGCATTGAATAGAGAGTTGAACTCCAAGCGTGGCTTTTTACAAATATGGCTAGAGTAACTCCGATCCATGATTTTGGATCCCTTAATCTGTTGTTGAGGGAATTTAACTAGTTGCAGGAACAGATCGAATGGCGAGTTGAACTCTGAACGTGTGTGATTACATATTGCGAGAGTAACTTTGAACCATGAACATGGATTCCAAACTTGTTAGTTTAAGTATTAACAGGTTGCAGGAGTAGCTCGAATGGTAAAGCGCACTCTGAACTTGCTTCTTAGCAAATTGACATAGTCTCTTTTGAACCATGAATATGGACTCTAAACCGGTCGTCGAGGCATTAATGGATTGCCGGAGCAGATCGAATAGCGAAGTGCACTGTGAATTTGCGTTATTACAAATTGTTATAGTCTCTGTCGAGCCATGGGTATGGACTCCAAATCTATCTTACGGGGAGACTCACAATGAGTGCTTAATGCTGCTTAAGTGTATGAGTGTGGCACTCAACTCGCTATTTCAGAGCCTCCAAGGAAGTTCAGCTAGTTGTAGGAATAGATCGATCGGTGAGTTGTGTTCTAAATGTGCATGTTTGCACGCTGCAACTCCCGAGTTCTGGATTCCGAACTTGCGTTGTAGAAAGCTTGTAACGAGTGTTTAGCACCGCTTTTGAGTATGAGTTAGGCATTTCTAGCTTATTGTTTGCTTTGTTCAATTGGCCAAGATGTAAAGAAATAAACTGGATAATCTTTATTAAAGAATAAACTAGAGGGGCCGCTCTAATGGCTGGCTCTTATTACATGCTTGGCTGCTCACGTAATGGCAGTTCTTATTGAAAGAAAAACTAAATGGCTGCTCTAGTGGCTGGCCTTTATTACAAAAAATTAAAAATTCTACAGAACTTAGGAGAGCATGTTTTAAACACTCTCGTTGTATTCCATAGGGTATTGTTCACTTGAAGTCCCTACTAACACATCCCTGCCCCCCGAGTTTTCAAGTTGGTGAGCTGTCAGGCGAAAAACTTGGTAGACCCTATCTGTACTTTCCTGTTTCTGAGGAATGCCCGCATTGTCTTGCTCGGAGATAGCGGAATATTTTGACGGGTCGACGTGCTTAAGCGAGATTAATTGTTTATCAAGACTGAGTGGTGCAGTTTTGGGGGAGGGAGTTAAGTGGACTGTTGGGTTCTGGTGAGGATGTAGTTGGAGCTGGGAGGAAGTTATTTGACGACTTCAAAAATTCCCGGTTTGGCTGCCCAAGGTAGCGGCTTCGAGCTCGCTAACTGACTTTGCTACACAATGATCATTTTCCTGTAGTAGTTCTTCAACATGGAGAGGGAAAACCGAGCCCCCATTATAGCAGTGTAACATGTGCGTGCCGCTTGTTGGCTTCCTACGACTTGCCCTACGCCTGCTGTTGTTGGAAATTTCATTTTTATGTGGAATGCAGAAGCAACGGCGTGAAAGGCGGCTAGTCCTGGACGGCCAAATATGGCATTGTATGCGAATTTAACATCGACTACCAAGAAATCCAAAGACTCTGTCCGAGTTTTCACTGCTTTTCCTGCTGTTACGTCGAGTGCGACAATTCCCTCGACTTGAACAGGTGCACCCGAAAAGCCATGAAGGGTATAGCTGACCGGCTTGAGACGATCTCAGGAGAGCTTCAGCGCATCGAATGCGGCCATAAATAAGATGTTGACGGAACTGCCATTATTAACGAGGATATGTCGCACCTCGTGGTTTGCCACGCCTAGGTTGATAACTAGTGAATCGCAATGAAGCGTTTTGACGCCCTCGAGATCTTTGCCAGAAAAGGAGACTGAGAGGCCCAAACCCTTCGGGGATGGAGTGTTATGAACTAAATTAACCTCTCTTACAAAAGCTTTACGAAAGGAGTTAGAATCTCTCCCCATGGGCCCGCCGTGGATGGTGTGCAAAATGGCCATTTGTTCTGAGTCCCTGGATTCAGAGGGTCATTAGGACGCTTGTTAGCCCCCCGTGGTGGAGTGTTTTCGGCGTTGTTGTTTCATTGGACAAACTGAGATAGGTAGCCCCGCTGAATCAGGTCTTCAATTTCTTGTTTGAGGGCTTTGCAATTATCAGTGGTATGTCCGTGGCCTTTGTGAAAGGCGCACCATAGGCTTTTATCTCTTCTCTTGCCGGGTGTCGTCATCCTGGGAGGAGGACGGACTATCCCATCTTTCTCTACTACCATGAAAATGGTAGATGTGCTCGCATTTAGAGGAGTAAACTTGTCGAAGCGAGGCAAAGGAGGAGGGCGACGTAGTCCTGCATCGTTTTTCTGAAACTTTTTGGGCATTTCCTCAGTTGGGCTCTTCCGTTTGTTCCCGGAGAGTGATTCTTTCTTGTCTGGAGGGTTGAGGGCTTCCTCAACTCTAATGTACTTCTCACTCCGTTCCAGGAGCTCTGTGAAATTGCGAGGCGGCCTCTTGGCGAGGGATGCTTTTAGCTCTTTATGCCTGACGTTGTGGCAGAAGGCGGCAGCCGCCACTGAGGAGTCTAGAGAGGAAATTGATCTTGCTTCTGCTGTGAATCGCTTGACAAAGTCTTTTAGCAATTTTCCATCTTTTTGCTTCTGTTCTAGCAGGGAGACGCTGGTCTTTTCAGTTCTCCAGCTAGTAATAAAGTGTGCGATGAAGAGTTCTTCAAACTGTTCGAAGGAAAATATGGACTCAGGTTTAGGACGTGCATACCATTCCCTAGCTGATCCTTTCAGTATAGCAGGAAATGTCCGACACATGAGTGCATCGGTGGCATAAAGACCATCACGAGCATTTTAAAGCTCTCAACATGGTCTGTCGGGTCTAATTCGCCGTCATAAGATTCGACTTGAGGGGCCTTGAAACCCCTTGGAATAGGTGCATCGAGAATAGTTCGGCTGAACAGAGGTCAACTTGGGCGGTAGGCCATGTGGGAGTGGCTTCCCTCATTCCTTATTTGTTCGAGATGTTTCTCTACCTCTTGGATTCGGCGGAGGACTTGATCGTCCTTCTTTTGGGATTCAATTGAGTCAGTGGATCCTTCGTTCAGGGGAAGGCTCTAAGCTTGACTTCCTTGGAGAGCATAGAGAAGGTCACGCTTGAATTGATCGAGCTCGGCCCTGGTGACCGGTGCATTTCAATCTCTGTTCTGTCCAGGTTGCTTTTGATCATCCTGTGTCAGGTTTCCCCTAGCTGGTTGTCCCCTGTGAGATGAGGACTATCTTGATACCTGTCTAGAAGGCTGGGCTCTCTGGCTTGCTTGATGTCCTGAACGGGAGGCTTCAGATCAGGCACGCCTCTTATTCAGATTTATTCGCAGGTCGCCTTCAATTTAGTTGAGATTTTTAGATCCCCGTGGGCCTCGTGTAGCCATTGAATCAGTCGAGGCATTGTGGGATGAGACGCGGTCGTTGTGAGGATGCTGTTCAGGACGGTTCTGTCGAGAGCCCCCCAGCGCCTCTCCATTGACAGGAGCGTGATTAGGCTCCAGGGGCTGCTGTTGAGGAGGAATTTGATCTTCCATAGGAGGAACCCGAGTTGGCCGACGAAAAGAGTTGGTGTGACGGCTGGAGCCTGCCCCTTTCAGTTTTGGTGGCATGGAGAAAAGTTCGACCTGTGTAGTGGTTTCCCACAGACGGCGCCAATCTGTTGCTGCTTATTTCGGTGTGGGAGCAAACAGATAGTGAGTTATGAAGGACACTACTAAAAGTCAAACCTGTGAACTGACTGTTATAAACTATTAGGGCTCCTGAAAATGGATCTGGACCGTTGATTAACCTCCAGTGATCTGAATTCGACGGTGGATGATGCGGCCGACGGACCTGCAAAAACGTCTGAAACACCGGGGTATGGCCCCGGCGACAGACCCTCCGACGCTCAAGTCAGAACCAGAAAGAGAGAGTAAGAGAGTGAAAACTGGTGAATTGTTGATTATCTGGAGACTGAGGAGGGAGATGAGTATTTATAGGCCTGAGTGACATTCTAGAAGCCGAATCGTGACCGTCGGACTTTCATGTCTCTCCCCCTAAAGAGATAAGATATCCCTGTGAGAGGATAAGAGATGAGACTTCTAGCCATCATGGACTGGGTGTTTCTCTTAGTGGGCCAAGTCTGTCACTTTTTATGGGCTTGAGAGAAGCCCATGTCTTGGAGTGGGCCCAGGCCTGTAATGGCTAATCTGCCTGTAGACGCTTTAAGATCAGTGCAGGGATCGTACGGTTCTGATCTGCTGTGGTTTTTACCATCATCAAACCCCTCCTCTCCTTGCGTGCGAGAGAGAGAGCCTCTTGACTTGCTATCTTAGAATGCCAAGAAAGAAGTTATTATATATCATCTTCTAAATTCTTTGATTTTTCCGATGTGGGACTAAAATCCCTCAACTCATTCAACTGCCTCACTTTGGGAGACAATTTCTCATTCACCCGATAACCGTTTTAGAAAATAAATATATGATTTTGATCTACTCACGAAGGAGAACATAAACCCATCAATATCTCTCACTAATTCATAGAGGATCTTACTCAAAAAACTGCTCAAAACTGGTTCGTAAATGGTGTATAAACTACCCATTTTCTAACATTTCCCACATGAATGAAATTGACGACCACAGACACGACAGACTTGGTGATAGAATTCAGCCGTTGAAACCTGCATAAGATAGATAGGTGTTACCCTTTGAACATTTCCTTATGAGAATATGTTTACTTTACTAACTAAACAGTAGACGCAATGTCCTTGAACTGTTCTGTCATTTGTGTAAACGATGACATATCTCACATAGGAATCTTCCTAGCGCATTTCAGTTCTCATTGTTTTGATCGTTTTGGTCATGAACTTACGTCTGGTTCTGCAAGTGTTTAACATAAATATTGCCCTACACTATTCCCTTGGAAGCGGCCCTTTTTTTTTCCTCTCACATATGTGATTTCTTTAGTTAAGAATAACCAGCATTACTCTTTTCAGGTTTTCGACGTATAAGAATCATTAAAAACCTAGCTTAGCCTCTAGCCTTACGGGTATCACTATTTCATCATAGGAATGGACAAAGGGAAATCCCCATAGTGATCCAACATGGTCTTTACAATTTAATTGTCTCTTTGAACCTAGATCTTGGGATCTCCAGTCAACTACGTTGTGTGTCCATTGAATCGACTTATTCTTTCATGGGCTTTAGTCTCATTCCCCTCGATTATTTATCAACTAACTCTCTGTTAATCCATTCGGTTAGCAGATTCCCAAAGTTATCCTTTGACTTTACATAGTCCACAGAGATAACCCCAGTAGAGAGTAGTTGTCTAATGATATTATGTATTCGACGAATATGTCTAGATTTACCATTACATATTGCTCTGTGCTCTACAATTGCAGATTGACTATCTGAATGTATGCAGATTGGAAGCACAGGCTTTGTCTACCTTGAAATATCCTCAAGGAAGTGGCGTAACCATTCAGCCTCTTCCTTGTATTTTTCCAGTGCGATAAATTCAGATTCCATCGTGGATTTTTTGTTTCGAGGATTTCCCCGAAACTGCTGCACCACCCAGTGTAAATACGTAGCCACTGGTGGAATTTGAATTATCAATAGATATCCAGTTCGCATCACTGTATCCTTCAAGTATAGTCGAATATCTTGTATAATATAACTCATAATTACGAGTAAAATGCAATTACTTCAGTACTCTTGTAATCGCTTGTCAATGCTCGGTTCCAGTCTTACTCGTATATCTACTTATTACTAATTAGATAGGCTATGTCTGGTCTTGTACAACTCATCAATTACATTAGACTGCCTATAAATTTGGAGTACTGTACTTGACAGATACTCTCACCTTTATTCTTGGATAGATGTAAAGTTAGGTCTATCGGAGTTCTGACAATTCCATAATTATCTGTATCAAATTTCCCAAGAATATTGTATATATAATGCGACTGACTTAAAACAAGCTCGTCTGATGTTCTTGTGATTTTAATTCACAATATAACATCAGTTAGTCCCATGTCTTTCATGTCAAATTTTGAGTTCAATATGTTTTTAGTATACTTAATCATCTTATCATTGCTTCCAACAATAAGCATGTCATCTATATACAGGCATATTATGACATATCCACTTTCAGTGTCTTTGACATATACGCATTTGTCACATTCATTGATCTTGAAATCATTTGTCATCATGACATTGTCAAATTTCTCATGTCATTGCTTTGGTGCTTGCTTTAAGCCATATAATGATTTCACCAGTTTACAAACTTTCTTTTCTTTTCCTGGAGCTGAAATAACCCTCTGGTTGTTCCATGTAGAGCTGTAAATCGGACTGGACGAAATCGGACAACTATATGTTCAAGCTCGAACCGAAATTCTATTCAGACGGGCTTATGTCTGGCTCGGTCTAGGTCGAATAAAATTTTTATAATTTGGACTCGGTTCGGTAAAGCATCGGACCGCAATAATACTCGGACGAACTTATGTCCAGCTCGAGCTCGGTAAAATATCGGACCTAATAATTTGTTCATGTTCGGTTCGTATAACATTCGGGCGGTCCACGGTCAGGCTACTTCTTGAGCCGGACTCGAACGAACGACGGACCGTCCTGTTCATTTTACACCCTAGTTCCATGTAGATTTCTTCATCTAAATCTCTATTAAGAAAAGTTGTTTACACATCCATTTGATGTACTTCAAGATTGCGCAAGGCTACTATTGCAAGTACCATCCTAATGGAATTTATTCTCATTACAGGAGAATATGTATCAAAGTAGTCCAGATCTACCTTTTGTCTATAACCTCTTATTACAAGTCTTACCTTGTATTTATCAATTGATCCATCAGGTTTCATTTTTATCTTGAAAATCCACTTGGAACCTAAAGTTTACTACCCGGTGGAAGATCAACTAGTTCCCAAGTATGATTTTGCAAGATATAATAATTTCGTTCTTAATGGCTTCTTTCCATAGAGGACCATCACTAAAGCTCACAACTTCTTTAAAAGTTTGGGGTTCACCTTCAAGTATAAAAGTCAAGAAATCTGGAACAAAAGATTTTTCTGTTCTTGTTCTTTTACTACGTCTAGGTTCCTCCTCAACTTCTTCATCTTAGTTTTCACTATCTTCATTGATAGTCTCATGTGTTCATTTGAAAGAATTTTGTTCTTCCTTAGACTTTCATGGAAATACATCTTCAAAGTATGATGCATTTCTAGACTCCATTATTGTATTCTTTGGTATCTCAGATATATCATATTTGTATACTAAGAACCGATAAGCACTACTATTATGTGCTTAGCCATTGAAAATGCAATCAACCGTTTTGGGTCTATTTTCACTTTCTTATGTGGAGGTACTGCCACATTGACAAGACATCCCCATATTCGCAAGTAATTACAGGATGATTTTTTTCCTTTCCATAATTCATATGGAGTTTACTCTTCTTTCTTTTTTAGCACCTTATTCAAAAGGTAGTTAGCTGAAAGAGTAGCTTCTCCTCACAAGTTTGGTGGCAAATCAGAAATTATTAACACTGCAATAATTGTTTCCTTCAAAGTACGATTCTTTCGCTCAATAACACCGTTGGACTGAGGAGAATAAGGCGTTGTGGTTTTATGTATAATCTCATACTTAGCACAAGTTTTAGCAAATGATGATACATACTCTCCACCTCGGTCATTTCTTAGTGCCTTAATTTTCTTGTTGAGTTAATTCTCAACTTCAGTTTTATAGAAAACAAATTTCTCTATCGCTTCGTCCTTGCTTTTAAGCAAATATACATAACAATATTTTGTGTTATCATCAATAAATGTAATAAAATATTTGTTTGTATCATTTTCAAATCACAAATATCAGTGTGAATTAAATCAAATGGTTCAGTGTTTCTTTCGACACTCTTAAACGATGATCTTGTTAGTTTTGCCTCAACACAAGTTTCACACTTATGTTTGAAATCAATTTTGAATGTTGGTATATGATTCAAGTTAATTAGTTTACGAAAAGTATCATAATTAATATGTCCTGGTCTACCATGTCATAAATTGGAAGATTCAAGCGTATAAGTAGAAGAGCTAACTTCATTGATATTCTTGACCATGGTCATTACATCGAGTTTAAATTCCACCACTCATATACGCACTACCAACGTACATTCCACTATTCAGCAAAAATAAATTTGTTTGACTCAATCACTAAATGAAAATCATGATTATTAAGCAACAAACCAAATATTAGGTTCTTACGGATTTCAGAAACATATGCAACATTATTTAGAGTCAGTTTCTTCCAAGAAGTCATCTTCAAGATCACCATGCCTTGGCCCTTGATTTCTGAAGTAGTCGAGTTTCCCCATAAACAACTTCTCCCCATTCTCTAATGGTTCGAAAGTGGAGAACATACTTCTATTGGAGCACACGTGTCAAGTAGCACCAATGTTAATCCACCATTCCTTGGGGTTTGAACCCATCAAATTCACCTCCGAGACCACAGCTGAGAGGTCGAGTAGCCCATTGAACTTCTCAGGTTTCTCTTACTGGGAGACTGAGACATGTACAACGGCTGACATTGACACTCCTGCCACAACAACAGTCGGCACTTGTGCCGCATCAGCAGTCGGTACTTGGATCGTTTCAACCACAACAACATTCTTTGTTGAAGTTGTCATTTTGAATTTGAAAACACACAACTCGAGTGTAAATTTTCAGAATAGAAAAGAAATGAAAAAAAGGTGCCTCAAAATCAGAAAGGAAGAAAATAAAATCTGTTTTAAGTTTGTTACAAAATTTGTGTAAAAATTAAAACCAACTTCAAGAAATGTATTCTCCTTGTTACAACTTTGGTTACAAAATATTTGCAATAAAACCAAGTTTGATCTTAGAGGCACAAAATCAAAGAAGGAGGAGATGAAGAAAAACGAACGAATTAAAAGGAAAATGAAAATTACAAAATTACAAAACCAAACTAGTTTGTGTTGAGGCTTATGTCTCACACAATCTCCTTAAAACAGATTCACCTCGTCCGGGTGCTGGAATTGGCAGAGGAATCAATATCCCAGGATGCAACGATAGTAGAGTGTTGACGTAGGCACCACGCCACGCTCTCGAACTGAACAATGTTTGAATTCTACCACCGAACGACCGAACTAGACGAATAGAACAGAACATAAAAAGGGGAGAGAAGAGTTCCAAGATAGGAGAAGATGCATCTATTTATAGGATTGGGGGTGAAGAATGTAACAATAAACATCTCCTTGAATGTATTGACTGTAACAACAGACAACAGCTTGAATGCACTAACTGTACTGGCAGACAAAAGCTTGAATGCACCATTGTAACGACCGACAAAACTGTTTCTGCAGTTCAAAACGTGAATAAATGGCAGACAGAACCGTTTTTGCATTCATTTCGGTTGTTACAGATCGGAAAAACAAAAAAATGGCTCTGCATGGGGTGGGTTCACGTCGGTCCAGCATTCGTGTGCGCAGGACGTGCGGGCACACACATGCCGCATGTGAACCGGTCTAAGATTTGCACTCCCTCCTGCAAGTGCGAGAGAGAGCCTCTTGACTTGCTATCTTACAATGCCAAGAAAGAGGTTATTATATATCATCTTCTAATTCCTTTGATTTTTTCCGATGTGGGACTAAAATCTCTCAACTCATTTTCCTGAAATCAACTGCCTCACTTTGGGAGACAATTTTTCATTCACCCGATAACCATTTGGAGAAAATAGATATATGATTTTGATCTACTCACGAAGGAGAACACAAATCCATCAAGATTTCTCACTAATTCATAGAGGATTTTACTCAAAAAACTGCTCAAAACTGGTTCGTAAATGGTGTATAAAATACTCATTTTCTAACATGCCCAGTATGCAAAAAATAAATGGCTTAAGGATGGAGATTGCAATACTTCCACCTTCCATATTTTTTCCTCTCATCAGCAAAGATATAACATGATCACCTCTATTATCGACAATAACATTGAATTACGTTCTAATCCTGAATTCCATTATGCTTTTCTTAACTTCTTCAACAAATCTTATGGGTTCTCCAATCTCGGCTCCATTCATCTTGGTTGGAACCATCTTTATGGTCATGAATCGCATGATCTATCTAGTCTTGAAACTCCATTCACCAATGAAGAGATTAAAGTGGCGGTTTTCTTCCTAAGGAGTGAACCGACCCCCGGCCCTAATGGTTTTTCCACCTTCTTCTTTCAAAGGTTTTAGGACCTATTCAAGGATGACCTTCTTGATATGTTCTCTGATCTTTTTCTGGGTCATCTCTCTTTTGATTGCATTAACTATGCACATATTAAGCTTATCCCGAAAATTATCGGTGCCAACAAGGTTTCGGCCTTCAGACCGATTAGCATCCTCAAATCCCTCTTTAAAATCATTATGAAAGTTGTTTCCAACCGCCTCAATTTGGTGATCTCACCCCTGGTTGACCCGGTTCAATCCAATTTTATTAAAGATAGATTTATTCTTGATAGCGTTACTTCTGCGCAAGAAATTATATTTGGGTGTCACCATTCTAACTCTGAAGTGATTATTTTAAAATTAGACTTTGAAAAAGCCAATGACAAGGTCAATTGGAATTACCTATTTGAAGATCTTTACAACAGAGGTTTTGGTCTTAAATGGATCTCTTTAATCAAATCTAGCCTCTTTGCTGGTACCTCCTCTGTCATTATTAATATTTCTGAGGGTAGGAAATTCAAATGTAAATGCGGTCTCCGCCAAGGAGACCCTATTTCACCTCTTTTATTTGCCCCTGTGGCCGGTGTTTTTAGCAAGCTCCTTCTTAAAGCGTGGAACGCTAACATCATCGAAGGGCTCAATGGTTTCCATGGTTTTAGAGGAATCCTTGATCTGCAATATGCAGATGATACTATACTCTTCCCCAAACCTAATGGGTTGACCTTTCACAATCTCAAGTTTCTGCTATATATTTTCGAGAAAGCATCTAGCTTGACGATCATTTTTAATAAGACTTCGGTACTTTGGCTTGGAGATTCCGCCATCTGACCTTCTTTGGAGGCATGGTTGGAGGGGACGACAGAGAAGGGGCTGAGGCTGTTCGTGTGGTTGTGTTCCCACAGACGGCGCCAATCTGTTACCGCTGATTTCGGTGTGGGGGTAAACAAATAGAATTTGTGAGTCCGAGAACAACCTGAACAGTTGACTCAAGCCTTCTTGCTCCTGACGCAACCTGCAAGGAAGTGCGAGACACCGGGGTTGATTCCGGCGATGCACCCTCCGACGCTCTTGTCAGTAATCAGAAGAGATTAAGAAAGAGCTTAAAAGTGGTGAAAAAGTGATTAACCTGTAACAGAGGTAGGAGGGGTCGTATTTATAGTCGCCAGGGGAGTTGTTTAAGGGCCTGATTTCCTGTGTAACAGCCGGGAGTAAAATCCTCAGTCTGTTTAGGAAACTGACCCCTTGATTCCCGGTGAGAGCAAATCAGGCCTGTTGACTTGGTCAAATCAGTGGCCCTGATTTGTCTCTTGCTAGTCTGGGCTCGCTTCGGGTCGGGACCCGTGCCCAATTGGAGCGGACCCATTCGTGGGTTATTGGATCTGTGAGAAGGAGATTCAGAACCCGCTTTGGACCCGCTTGTATGTGAAATTACCTTTTTACCCCCGAGCTTCGAGATTCGTTCCCAATCTGGACGGTTCCGATTTAACCCCATTTTTAGCCATATCACGAGCCCCCCACTCCTAAAGACTGAGCGTGATCAGCCTTTGAGGAGTAGTTCGACTGTTTTGGTGGCTAGCAGAGTTGTATCGGAGTCCATATGGAGGACCTAGGATCTTGAAGGGGGTAGTGAGGTAACTTTTTGATGTCATGTGCTGTTTCCTAGCCATATCGAGTATTTGGCGTCTTTCATCTATTTTTTTCGGATTATTTATTTAATTTTGCGATGTGTTTACTAATCGTTCGGATGGCCTTAACAGTGCATTCTGGGCAATAATTGTTCGTTCAGGGGCTCAAAAACATACCCCCGAATTTTTAATTATTTTCTAGAATTTTTAGTTAAATTTCCCGAATTTTTAGCAATTTTTCGCAATTTTTAAATAAATAAAGCGATTCAAATAAATAAAAAACGATGTTTAATACTGATTTATGGCGTGGCACAATCTGGACCTCTGATCGTCGTCGAGCGTGATTTTCTGAGAGATCTGATGGTCTCCATCGCTCGGCAGATTTTTCCTCCGTTCGCGAGCTCGGAATGACACTTGCTCGGCTGTCGACCGGAGACTAGGGGGTTCGGCGTTCCGAGCGACGGCACAACCTGAGCCATCGGATGGTGGTGCGTTTCCCAAGAAAACGCTATCTTGTCTTTTAGCGCACGTGGAGCAATCTGGACCGTTCATCATTAGAAGCACGAATTTCTGAGAGATCCAACGGTCGTAGTAGCTCGGTGTCTTTTTTCTCCGTTTACGGGATCGGAAAGGTACTTGCTCGGCAGCCGACCAAAGGCATGGGGTTTCGGCAGTCCGAGCGACGTGCTCGTAGCTTCGGTCGGATGACGTGGGACAAGTTCAAGCTCGGAAAGGCGCTCGTACGGCAGCCGACCGAAGGCAGGGGGTTTCGGCTGTCCGGACGACGTGGCGCAATCTGAACCGTTGGATGACGATGCGCATCTCGAGACGGGCACATTTCTCAAGAAAACACTATCTTGTCGTTTAGTGTCCTCGGCGAGATCTGGGCCGTCTGATTGAGATCATGCGCGAAAGTTGAGGAGAAAGTGTGTTTTCTCCGTTTGCGAGCTCGGAAAGGCACTTGCTCGGAATCCAACCGGAGACAGGGGGTTTCGGCAGGACGAGCGACGTGGCGCAGTCTGAGCCATTGGATGACGATGCGCATCTCAAGACGGGCACATTTCTCAAGAAAACACTATCTTGTCGTTTAGTGTCCTCGGCGAGATCTGGGCCGTCTGATTGAGATCATGCGCGAAAGTTGAGGAGAAAGTGTGTTTTCTCCATTTGCGAGCTCGGAAAGGCACTTGCTCGGAATCCGACCGGAGACAGGGGGTTTCAGCAGGACGAGCGACGTGGCCCAATCTGTCTCGAGACGATCCTGTTCCCAAGGACGTTAATGGTGCTCCGGGTTCGTGTGGCGTTCCACCGTCTCCAGGTCATTAAGGATAACTCTTTCAATTAATGCGTGGCGTTTCAACTTCCGAGGGTCATAATGGCTAGTTCTTCGAGGTTAGGCTATAAGTACTCCATTCCCCTTGTCATTTCAGTCGCAGTAATGTTGAGTTTTAGACCTCGGTGGTGTCTGCCTCTGGCGGACGCCAGTCTTGTGGGGTCTTGACCTTGATAGGTTCGGAGGGGTGGTCACTCTACTGTCTTCTTCTTCTCCCGTTCCTGACGGCCCTCATTGTGGGTGTCAGGGTCGGGAGAGAACGAGGCAGGAGTAGTGACGACTGTGATCCGAACCCGAGGTAAGAGTCGCTCCGGGATGATGGGTGGTCGTTCTTCCACCAAGGTCTTCTGCCGACTCCGGCTGTCTTGAGGTGGGTGGCGGGGTCGGAGGAGATCATGGTGGAAGAGGTGACGATCCAAATTCGGAACCGGGGGCCAAGTTACTTCGGAAGGACGAGCGGTCGTTCTTCCACCATGATCTTCGGCGTTCCGAGCTTGTTTGTTTGCAACTGTGAAGGCTCTGTTGCCAGAGTCCTCTATCAGGCCGAACCTTCACAGTTACAATCAACTAGCTCGGAATGGTGCACTCCTCCCGATCTCTGAGTGTTGATCTGCTTTCGACCGGGGCCCGTGGGTCGGCGGGATACCGACCGAGACCCGGGGCCTGGGGGGTGCTCGCCGAGGGCGGTGCCTTAAAACTTTGAATCAAAACTTTCTCTGGTTTCTCTAGTCATAGGTGGGGTGTGGAGGAGGTATAGGCAATCCGAGCGAGGCGCAATTTGAACCGTTGGATGGCGGCTCGCATCTCGAGACGGGCACATTTCTCAAGAAAACACTATCTTGTCGTTTAGCGTCCTCGGCGAGATCTGGGCCGTCTAATCGAGATCGTGCGCGAAAATTAAGGAGAAAGTGCATTTTCTCCGTTTGCAGGCTCGGAAAGGCACTTGCTCGGAGCCGACCAGAGGCTCTGCAATCTGGCTCGGATTGTGTGTAGCTCGGATTCAGATCCCATTGCACCGTGCTAGTTGACTTGGTGAGGAAGGCAGCTGTGTTGGGCCTTTGCGACGTTTCGAGAGCAGCCCAAAAGTCGCGCTCTTTCGTTTGGAAGTCCAAAGGACGTTCCATTTTACTATAAATCTTCACCCTCCCTTAGACCAAGTATCATTTTTTACTTTTACTCTCTCTCTTCAGTTTTTACTTTGCCTTCGAAGTTTTCAGCTCTCTGGTGGCGTTGCTAGTTGTCGCGGTAGCGTTCCTTGTCTCCGGCGAACTTTCCGACCGTACCTATCACTTCAAGGTCAGTCTCTTTCCCTTCTCTTTTAGAAAAAATGGTTAAGATCACGGATGAGACCCCCGCCTCGGAGCAAGCCGTTGGCCGAGGAGATAAAGGGAAGGAGGTAGTGGAGCCGAGCGATCAGAATGTCGTTCGTCCGGACAGAAAGGGCAAAGTGGCCGAGCTGCCTAAGGAGGTTGCGGCGGTGTCCCGGGAGGGCAAGGCCGTGGCCACGATCGTGGAAACGCCGAAGACGGCGGGAGCGTTCGGTCGGCAGCCCATCTCTCTGTCGAGCGTGGGAGGCGTACGGGACTACGCCGAGGACACCTTGGAGAGAGTGACCCAAGGTACGGCTAAGTTGGTGGAGGAAAACGAGCCGAGGGAGCTGTCCGAGGTGGACCATACCATCTCGTCTCTTACCGAGACCGATCTTCGTCTGATCCGAGAGGGTTTCCGGATCCCCGCCGACTACGGACTGCTCCTCCCTGGGCTGGGTTTCCGAGCCAACACAAAGTCCTCGTCGGACGTGTGCGTCTTTCCGGTCGACTCCCTAATTGCCGGACTCCGCTTTCCCCTCCACCCGTTCGTGGTTGATGTCCTGATCTGCTACGGTTTGAGCCCCGTCCAGCTGATGTAGAACACATGGAGGCACGTCATGGCGTTCGTCCTCCGATGCCAAGAGGTCGGCGCCAAGCCGAGTATGTTCCTCTTTCGGAGTCTCTATCGACCCTGTCAGCCAAGGCGAGACGAACAGAGGTTCTATCTTTCGCCCCGGACGGGCGTGAAGCTGATCGAGAATCCGGATTCGATCAAACATTGGAAGGAGAAGCACTTCCTCATCCGAGCCCCGACGCCGTGGGTGATACCGACGGTTTGGGCAAAGGATGGTCTGCCAAAGCGGACCAAGAAGGAGACGGCACTGAGTGATGAGGAGGCGGCGGCCCAGAAGAAGCTCCTCGCCCTGCCAGCGTTAAGTTGGAAGGAAATTACCGAGGAGGATCTGTTCCGAGGGGGTCTCAGTCCGATCGACCCTAGTATGCTCCTGGTATTTATACTTTTTGCTCAAGGTTCATGAAAATTTTCCTAAGTTTTTTCATTCGGCTTGTGCAGAGACGATGAAGCTGGATTACAAAGCTCTGGTGGTGAAGGGCCGGTCGGAGCAGGAGGCGAAGAAGAAGAGGCCTTCGGCGGGGCCTCAGGACAGCCGAGCCTCGAAGAAGCCCTCGGTCGAGAAGGCTACTGACCAACCGAAGGTCGCGGTCCTCAAGCAGGGGGAGATCAGGGTCCTCGACTCTCCTGCCTCGGGTGCGTCGACACCACCCCCGAAGGGGGATGCTCCCGGTTCGTCGAGCTCTGCGTTCGGCGTGAAGGAGGTGTTATCCCTCCAGGTTCCATCCCTCACCGCCGAGGCGGAGAAGATCTTGACTGAGCGTCACAAGCAGATCTTCATCCCTGATTGGCAGGTGATGAACGTCGACGGCTTCTTGGGCGACGGCAACATCTGCATGGAGGCGGTAAGGCACCTGCCGACCCCGAAGGACCGAGCGACCCTGAAGGCCGGGCTAGCAGGGGATGCCGTGATGTAGATTGCCCAGAATACTATGTCGGTAAGTAGGCAGAGCTCTCCCTTATGAAAATTTCTTTCTGAGAATTTTTCCAAGTCCCTGGGTTCGGATTTTAATGGGCTGTCCTTTTTCAGACCCTCTGCCACTTCAATTTCCTGGTCGAGGAGTTTGCGAACAAGGAACAGGAGATGGAGCGGGAGAGGGCGGAGCGCGTTAAGGCCACGCAGCGGCTTGATGCCGAGCAGCTCCTCTCGACGAAGAGGGCTGCAGAAGTGGCGGGGTTGGAGAAGCAGCTGGCCGACGCCATTCAGCTGTCGAAGGACACGACGGCCAAGCTTGAGGCGTCGGAGAAAGAGGCAGCCGAGCTGAAGGACACGGCGGCCAAGCTTGAGGCATCGGAGAAGGAGGCAGCCGAGCTGAAGGAGGAGCTGGCCAACGCTCGGTCGGAAGCGGAGAAGGCTCGGAAGAGGGCCGAGAGGATCATGGCCAAGCACCAGAAGAAGGTGAAGAAGGTGAGAAAAGCCGTGCAGGAGGAGGCCGCGCAGCACATGCTCCAGAACATGGAGGATGCCTACGGTCGAGCCCTGCTTCACGTAGCCGCCAAGAATCCTGGCTTCGACACGTCCTCCTACCTTTTTTACGACCCCGTGGAAGGGGAGGAGGAGGTTCCTGAAGGGCTACTCGACCCCGAGGGAGAGACGGAGCATGCCGAAGGCCTAGGGGAGACCGAGGCCGAGGGCGAGGAGGAGGACGACTCCGAGGAGGAGAGCGGGAGCGAAGGCGAAGGCGAGGGCGGTGGTGAGGACAAGACCGGG
The DNA here is from genome assembly GCA_017893485.1 of Hemerocallis citrina. Lineage (NCBI taxonomy): Eukaryota > Viridiplantae > Streptophyta > Magnoliopsida > Asparagales > Asphodelaceae > Hemerocallis > Hemerocallis citrina. Next base: position 98,162,136 of record CM030361.1, read on the forward strand.
GGGTCGACGGACCCGAACGGCAAAAAGGTCGACCCCTGACTCGGTTGTCTCTCTGTTTAGTCTTTTTTTTGTAAGCCTAACTGCGGACTGGCCACCGCTTTTGTAAAACTTTCTCCTCGGTTTTGAATGAAAACATTTTGTTTGGCCAAAATTTGTGCAAGTGTTGAGTCTCGGATTTGCGTTGTAGATGTTTCCGCGTATTGTCCCATCGGATTTATCTCCGCTTTTCAGGTGAAGTTCGGTCCGATCACGAAGGTTGTATACCTTCGAAAGGAGCTGGCGAAAACGAAGGGCGAGCTCTCGAACAGCCGACAGAGTCGGTTTCTCCTGCTCGGAAAGCTGGAGGAGACGAAGGCAGCTGTGCGGAGGTATTGTCGCGAGCTGTGGCAACTGCGGAAGTACCCCCAAGCTCCTTGTCCCGAAGGCGAAGTCGAGCGGCTCCATAGAGAGCTCACAGCCGCCGAGCAGAAGAATGACGACCTTTTGGCTGAGGTCCAACACTTGGAATTAGCGGAGAAAGAACGATCGGCGGAGGAAGAGAAGCTGACTTCCGAGCTGGAGAAGGCGTCGGCCGAGTGCAAGAGGTTATTGGCCGAAGTCGACAGGCTCAGAAGGATCACGATAGATAGGGGGATCGAGGTCACCCACTTCCGACGGCTCGCGACCGATGGTGCCAACGCCTCTGGCTCGTCAAGGCCTTCTCGTTCGAAGAAGTTGGCGAAGGACGACGCTCTGAGAGACAGAATCATTGAACTGGAGGAAGAGATCGCGTCGCTCAAGCCTGTGCCGGAGAGGGCTAACGTTCGCAGTACGTCATGCACTCGTGAAGAGAGCGAGAGGGGGATTACGTTTTACGAACTTGCGACACGCTCGCCTATGACCAGGCGGAGTCCAGCCGACGCTCAGAGCAGTGCGGCCGTCTCGTCGAGCGGGGCCTCGGCCGGCACCGCAGTTAGAGCCAGCAGCGAAGGGGGGTCGCGCTTCGTTGGTTTAGGATCGGACTCGGAGGGCAGGCCTCGTCGTCCTCGTGTTTCCCTAAACCAAAGCATTCCCCTTCCGAAGAGGCCCTAATCATGTCGTTTTTCATCCCCTCTGACTTGTTGTAAAACGTTGTAGTAGAGTCGGTCTTGATGTATGTGAAGCCACTATATATATGAATGCAACTCTGAAAGTTTCTTCAGAAAATTTTTCAAGTGTTGGACTTCGGCAGTGCATTGAAATTTTGCTATTTGTTTTCCCCTTTTTTCAGCTCGAGGCGGCCGATTCATATGCTGATCCCCATGGCTCGGATGATGACTCTGAATCCGAAGCCACTTCTGGGATGGCGGCTCTGAGTCCTAGGAGCGTCGAGCTGGAGTTACGCTGAGCTGAGGGTGAGCGGGCTCACCTTTTGTCCGTCCTCGACCTACGGGAAGCCGAGATCCAACGTCTGGAGAATAGGATCACCGAGTTGAGCCCTGCAGAAGGGGACGAGGATTCGCAAACCGCGTTCAGCAACGCTCTTCGGGTCAAGTGTATTCGGCACAACCAGTCGAAGATTATAGCCGAGCGGGATGATTTGCTCTCGGAGATTCGACACATGCAGACTGTGGTAGCGAAGCTCCGGAACGATGCAGGGGAGCTACCAGCCGAGGAGGACGAACAGTCGGCCGAACAGTCTAGTGAGGGTATTTCCATATGAGGGCCAAGTGTAGTAGGTCGGTGGCGTGTATTTTGTTTGCTAACACTTTGTAACCATGGAAAAGATGTGTTTTGTATTATGGCCTGGTTGTTTTTAATAAAATACCCTTCGTTGTTCTGCATATTTGTCTTGCTTATAACTGTGTTGGTCGCGCCGAGGTCCTTGAACCGAGCGTGTTATTTCCGTCGGCAAGAGTGTTTGAACCGAACGGGTTCCCATGAGTACGGTATTTTGTCGTTTTGCGACTCTGACAAGGTACGACGCGAAATCCTAGGCGGCTCTGTCCCCAAGAAAGCGCTATCTTGTCGTTTAGCGCAGGTGGCGAGATCTGAGCCGTCGAACGTGGGCACGAATTTCGAGGCGGCTCAGTTCCCAAGAAAATGCTATCTTGTCGTTTAGCGTCGGTGGCAAGATCTGAGCCGTCTGATCGAGATCATGCACGAAAGTTGAGGAGAAAGTGAGTTTTCTCCGTTTGCGAGCTCGGGAAGGCACTTGCTCGGTAGCCGACCGAAGGCGTAGGGCTTCGGTCTTCGACTATTAGGCAGGAGCGCTCGGATTATGTGGCCGAACGTAGCTTCGGTGTCCCTCTACTGACGGAGCAGAGGGGTGGACCTCTCCCAGTTTGCCGCGAAGCAAGCTTGGGGGGACTGGGAGCTAAGTGTTGGACTCCGGGTCCATCGTTGTAGTTCAATGGTTGTGGGAGCAATTCCGAACGGCGATCTACCCCTGGCTCGCTCGGAGGCGAGCCGAGGAAGTAAAGTCGAACCGAGTGTTGGACTCCGAACCATCGGTTTAGTTCAACGGTTGTGGGAGCAATTCCGAACGGCGATCTACCCCTGGCTCGCTCGGGGGCGAGCCGAGGAGGTAAAGTCGAGCCGAGTGTTGGACTCCGAACCATCGGTTTAGTTCAACGGTTGTGGGAGCAGTTCCGAACGGTGGTCTACCCCTGGTTCGTTCGGGGACGAGCCGAGGAGGTAAAGTCGTGCCGAACGTGGACTTCGAACCATTGGTTGAAATCACAATTTAAAAAGCAGGTGATAAGAGGGGAGAGAAACATGCGAATTCACAAACACGAAAGAGCTTTCTTTATTGACAATCGACGGCGAACCGTTTTACATAGTACAATTTATGAAAATAGGTTACAAGGCGGAGGACCGGAATGGCTCGATTTCCCATGATACTTAGAGCGGCGCCGGAGCGCTTTCTTGGTATTTTAGGAGGTGGTCGGCGTTCCAGGTCCTCGGAAGCTCTCTGCCCTCTAGGTCTTCAAGGCGATATGTTCCAGGCCGAACTACTTTTGTGATCCTGTACGGCCCTTCCCAGTTCGGAGCCAGCTTGCTCTTCTGACTGGGGAAGGATATGGCTAGCTTTCTCAAGACCAAATCCCCTTGCTTAAGGATGGCGGGTCGGACCTTTTTGTTGTACGCCAGTTCAACCCTTCTTCGGTAACTCTGCTGCCGAATCGCCACTCTTTCCCTCAGTTCATCTATCAGGTCTAAGTCTGCTCTGAGGTCTCTGGCATTCTGTGCTTCGTCATAGGCTGTCAGCCGAGGGGAAGGTATTCCGACCTCGAGAGGTATCACGGCCTCGGACCCATAGGTGAGGTCGAAAGGGGACTCGCCTATGGGGGTCCGCTTGCTCGTGCGGTAGTTCCATAGGACGTTGGGGAGTTGGTCGACCCATAAGCCCTTGGAACTTTTGTCCAGCCTTTTCTTGATACCTGCGAGGATCTGCCGATTAGCATTTTCTGCCTGCCCGTTCGACTGAGGGTGGGAAACGGACGAGAAGCGCTGCTGGATGGCAAGGTTGTCGCATAGAGCTCGGAATGCCGAGCCAGTGAACTGAGTCCCGTTGTCCGTTACGAGGACACGGGGGACGCCGAACCTGCATATGATGCTCTTCCAGAAGAACTGTACCACTTTGTTCTCGGTTATAGTGGCGAGGGGCTCGGCTTCGACCCACTTCGAGAAGTAGTCGATGGCTACGACCAAGAACCTGAACTGACCTGGAGCCGGAGGGAAGGGCCCTAGTAAATCCATGCCCCACATTGCGAAGGGGATGGGACTTGATAGGGAGGCGAGATTGGCCTGAGGGAGGCGTCGAATGCTGGAGTGTCTCTGACAAGAGCTGCATTGCCGAACGTGTCGCTCGGCGTCTTGAAGGAGGGTCGGCCAGAAGTACCCATAATTCAAAGCTTTCCGGGCCAAGGCCCTAAACCCTGAGTGTGCCCCTCCGATGCCTTCGTGGAGCTCTTGTAGGGCATATTCGGCCTGATCCGGAGAGAGGCACCTTAGGTACGGTCGGCCGTCTATTTGAGAGAAAGAGCGTTTGTATAGGATGCCTTCGATCAAGACATACCGCTCGGCCCGGGTTCTAACTCGGCGAGCCTCTTTGGGGTCTTCGGGTAGGAGCCCGTCCCTTAAGAACTCCACTAAAGGCTTCATCCAATTATCTTGTAACATGACCGGCAACGACTCCGCCGAGCCAGGTTTCTCATCTTCGATGCTCGGCTTAGAGAGGACTTCGATCAGTACGGTCTGTTCGAGACCTTGCAGGGAGGACGAGGCCAATTTGGAGAGGGCATCGGCCTGTGAGTTCTCTTCACGAGGGACCCGCTGGATGAGTGCCTCCTCGAACCGGCCCATGAGGGCCCGAACCTTAGCAAGGTACTTCGCCATCCGCTCGTCTCGGGCCTCGTATTCGCCCAAGACCTGATTTACGACGAGCTGGGAATCGCTGTGGATTCGGAGGCGCTGCGCCCCAGCACTTCGTGCAAGTCCGAGCCAGCAATGAGTGCTTCGTACTCCGCCTCATTGTTCGAGGCCTTGAAGTTCATGCGGATCGCGTACTGGAGGACGAAGTCGTCAGGGCCGTTGAGAATGATGCCGGCACCGCTCCCTTCATTACAGGAGGATCCGTCCACGAAGACTGTCCAAATGGGGGGTCCATTCGGGACGTGGCCGATCTCAGGAATAGTGGACTCTACGATGAAGTCGGCGAGGGCCTGTGCCTTAATTGCCGTCCGAGGCTGGTAAGAGATGTCATGCTGACTCAGCTCTATGGACCACTTCATCAGCCGACCCGAGGTCTCAGGCTTGTGGAGGATCTGCTTTAGGGGTTGGTCGGTGAGGACGACGATCGAGTGGGACTGAAAGTATGGCCGAAGCTTCCTCGCCGCCGTGACTAGGGCGTAGGCCATCTTCTCTATCTTCGGATAGAGGAGCTCGGCATCCCGAAGCACCTTGCTCACGTAGTAGATAGGCCTTTGGGTTCGGTCCTCCTCTCTCACCAAGACAGCGCTCAAGGTCTGCTCGGAAGCAGCCAAGTAGACGAAGAGAGTCTCGCCCGGGACCGGTTTGCTGAGCAGAGGGGGGTTCACCAAGTAGGCCTTCAGCTGGTCGAACGATTCCTGTTGTGGCTGGCCCCATTCAAAACCCTTAGCCCCCCTGAGTGCTTTGAAGAAGGGGAGGCACTTTTCCCCTGACTTCGAGAGGAACCGATCGATAGCGGCGAGCCGACCGGTAAGCTTCTGCACCTCCTTGATGTTCCGAGGCGGGGCCATGTCTAATATGGCCTTAATCTTCTCGGGATTAGCTTCGATCCCTCGTTGGCTTACCATGAAGCCGAGGAATTTTCCCGAGGAGACCCCGAACGCACACTTGTTCGGGTTCAGCCGCATGCTGTGCCTTCTCAACACGCCGAAGGCCTCCCGGAGGTCGGCCACCTGATCTGTGCCTCGGACGCTCTTGACGAGCATGTCGTCAACGTACACCTCCATATTCCGGCCTATCTGGTTCTGGAAAACCTTATTGACGAGGCGCTGATAGGTGGCGCCCGCGTTCTTCAAGCCGAACGGCATGACCCGATAGCAGTAGAGGCCCTGGTCGGTGATGAAGGACGTCTTCGGAATGTCCGGAGGGAACATTCGGATCTGATTGTACCCCGAGAAGGCGTCCATGAAGCTGAGGAGCTCATGGCCCGAGGTGGCGTCAATAAGGGTGTCGATGTTCGGGAGAGGGAATGGGTCTTTCGGACATGCCGTGTTCAGGTCGGTGAAGTCAATGCATATCCTCCATGAGCCATTGGACTTCTTGACCATTACAACATTCGACAGCCACTCGGGGTAGTTTACCTCCTGTATGAACTTGGCCTTTAGAAGTTTATCAACCTCCTCCTTGATGGCCTGCTGTCGCTCGGGAGCAAATTTCCGTCTTTTCTGCTGGACCGGTTTGCACCCCGGCTCAACACTTAGACGGTGGACGAGCAGCTCCTCGGAAATGCCGGGCATGTCCGCGGCCGACCATGCAAACAAGTCACGGTTATCCCGGATGCATTTAATCAGGTCCGAGCACAGTGCGGTCGGCAAGGATTTGCTGATGAGGAACTTCCGGCTCGGATCCTCGTTCGAGAAGAGTACTTCTTCTAACTCGTCTGCCGGCTCGGACGTTGGCCGAGCTTTCGGCTCGGGAATTTCTAGTGTCTCGAGCGAGAGCACTGGTCCCCCGGTGGAAGTCATGTAGCACTTCCGGGCTGTTTCTTGGCTTCCCCTGACTTCCCCTACTCCCGACCGAGTGGGGAACTTCATTTTCAAATGGTACGCCGAGGGGACAGCTTCCAAGGCGGCTAGGCCGGGTCGGCCTAGAATGACATTATACGCCGCCGGGACGTCGACGACCATGAAGTCCATCGGCTCGGTCCGGGTAGTAGGGGCGCTTCCCGCGGTTACGTCTAGGGTTATCACTCCCTCGACAGTTACCGGGACCCCCGTGAACCCGTGGAGCGTGTAACCGGCCGGCTTGAGACGGTCCCGGGACAGTTGCAGGCCTCAGAAGGCCGAGAGGAAGAGAATATTGACCGAACTCCCATTGTCTACTAAAATCCTCTGCACCTTGAAGTTGGCCATGCGGAGGTCGATGACGAGGGCATCACAGTGTGGGGTTCGGACCCCTTCGAGGTCGGCATCGGAGAAAGACACAGGGACGCCGAGACCTTTGGGGGGAGGGGCACTGTGAACCGAGTTGACCTCTCGGACGAAGGCCTTCCGCGAGGAATTAGAGGAGCCCCCCATGGGGCCTCCGTGGATCAGGTGCAGAATCCGTTCCTCCTCGAACTCGGGTGTCTCCTCGCGCCGCTCGGAGCGCTTGTTAGCCCCCCGAGGCGGAGGAGAGTTGCGATCCGTCCGATCGTTAGCCTTCACGAATTTGGCCAACTGCCCCCTCCGGATGAGGGCTTCAATCTCATCTCTCAAAGCCCGACAGTCGTTCGTGTCGTGGCCGTGGTCTCGGTGGTAACGACACCACTTATCTTTGTTCCTCCTCTTCGCTGGGGTGTGCATCCTCGGAGCTGGAGGGATGACCCCCTCCTTCTCCACTTCCATTAGGATAGTAGAGACGTTAGTGGTGAGGGGAGTGAACTTCTCGAACCTGGGGGGAGGGCGACGCTGACCGCCATTGTCCTTCTGAGCTTTCTTGGACCCCTCTTCCCCCGTCGCCTTCCTCTTCGACCCTGTGGAGGGTCCCCCGAAGCTCGGAAGGGCTTCAGCCTCCTCTGCTCGGATGTACTTCTCGCACCTCAGGAGGAGGTCGGCGAAGTCATGCGGGGGCTTCTTGGCTAGGGACGATCGGAGGTTGGCGTTGAGAACGTTCGACTGGAACACCACGGTCGCCACTGACTGGTCTAAGGAGGCGATAGACCTAACCTCTGCGGTGAATCTCTTCACATAGTCCCGCAGCTTCTCTTCCCTTTCCTGCCGCAGGTTCAGCAGGGAGAGACTTGTCTTCTCAGCTCGCCTGCTACTCACGAAGTGAGTTATGAACAGTGTTTCAAACTGCTCGAACGAGAAGATGGAGGAGGGGGCGAGTCTGGAATACCATTCCCGAGCCGACCCCCTGAGGGTGGCAGGGAAGGTCCTGCAGAGCACGGCGTCGGAAGCTTGATGGATCAGCATCAGGGTCTTGAAGCTTTCGACGTGATCGACCGGGTCAGATTCCCCTGAGTACGTTTCAAACTGCGGAGGTTTGAAACCCCTCAGTATGTGGGCCTCCATGATCGACCGCGAGAAAGGGGGTCGGCTGGGACGGACGGTTCCTGCTCGGGACTCCTCCTCCCTGTCCATGCGGCTGATACGCCTTTCCACCTCATGGAGACGGCGGATGAGGGCGTCGTCCCTCTGCTGGTAATCGTATGACCCCCCGGACTCCTCTTCATAGGAGGGGGAGCGCGGACTGCGGCGCCGGTAGTCCTGAGATCGGCGAGGACTGTATTGCTGCCGCTGGCGGTTCGGAGCCGGGGAAGGACTTCGGGTTCGGCGGCAAGGACTGGGGTCCCTCGGGGGCGTCGGAGCCCTCTGAGCATTTTGGACGTTCTGCCGAAGGTTGAGAGCCTGCAGAACGGTGTCTTGGAATTGTAGGAACTCGGCACGAGTGATCGGTGCGTCACTGTTCCTCCGAGGATGCCGATCCGCGGGGGAATGCGGCCTCCTCCTCCTGCGTTCGGGAGACATTGCTCGGCCCCTGCGGTCCGGGGACCTCCTACCGTCTCGGCGACGAGGAGACCGCTCACCCTGACGCTGGCGGGAGGCTCCCTCTCGGGCCCACCTCTCGTCAAGGTGGGTGCGGAGGTCGTCGTCCTTCTGGCGGTTCAGGAGCGTGTTGCGGAGGTCGGGATGATGAGAAGCCATCGAGTCCGAGGACCCATTATGGACCGAGACATGGTCCGGGTTGAGAGGTTGCTTCTGCTTCCGACCGTTATGGCCGGAAGGGCCATTGTTGGGTTGCTGCTTGGGAAGAGGAGGTTGGCCCTGCTGGGCCGGAGGAGGAAGGTCGGGCTGAGGAATAGGGTTGAAGGGGGCTTCCTCTGTAGGGTCGGCGGGATTAGCCCCACGGTTTGACCCTCGCCTTCTGACCTTCTTTGGAGGCATGGTTGGAGGGGACGACAGAGAAGGGGCTGAGGCTGTTCGTGTGGTTGTGTTCCCACAGACGGCGCCAATCTGTTACCGCTGATTTCGGTGTGGGGGTAAACAGATAGAATTTGTGAGTCCGAGAACAACCTGAACAGTTGACTCAAGCCTTCTTGCTCCTGACGCAACCTGCAAGGAAGTGCGAGACACCGGGGTTGATTCCGGCGACGCACCCTCCGATGCTCTTGTCAGTAATCAGAAGAGATTAAGAAAGAGCTTAAAAGTGGTGAAAAAGTGATTAACCTGTAACAGAGGTAGGAGGGGTCGTATTTATAGTCGCCAGAGGAGTTGTTTAAGGGCCTGATTTCCTGTGTAACAGCCGGGAGTAAAATCCTCAGTCTGTTTAGGAAACTGACCCCTTGATTCCCGGTGAGAGCAAATCAGGCCTGTTGACTTGGTCAAATCAGTGGCCCTGATTTGTCTCTTGCTAGTCTGGGCTCGCTTCGGGTCGGGACCCGTGCCCAATTGGAGCGGACCCATTCGTGGGTTATTGGATCTGTGAGAAGGAGATTCAGAACCCGCTTTGGACCCACTTGTATGTGAAATTACCTTTTTACCCCCGAGCTTCGAGATTCGTTCCCAATCTGGACGGTTCCGATTTAACCCCATTTTTAGCCATATCAATGATCATTTGCCTTGGGCTCATATCGTGGCTCATAAATACCATGGCCGTCACAAAGTTTGGGATTTATATCCCACTCTCTCAACTTTGGCATCTCCGTTTTGGAAAAGGGTGTGGAAAGTTGTTGAACCCTTTAAATCCGGTATTATCAAGGTGTGTGCCAATGGCTCATCTGTTACATTCTGGACCGATTTCTGGTTAGGTAATATCACAACTGCCTCTGATTTTCCAGAATTATTCCATCTTGCTTCCAATCCTTATGCTACGGTAGCAGAGTATCATGTCACCCTTAACAATTAGAGGAACTGCCATATTCCCTTTAAAGATCGCTTTCCCCCGCTCTTCTCCCTAAATACATCAATATCCTCCTGTCCTTACGAGCTTATCACTGGCATCCAAAGGACGACGTCTTTTGGTGATGGTCCAAGTCTTATCCTATTCTGTTAAATCTTGTTACAATTTTCTCAATTCTAGAGGTGTCTCTTCTCCATTTTATAGATCAATCTGGAAGTGTTTTGCCCCTCTTAAAGTCAAAATTCTAGTGTGGCTTTCTATACACAACAAGCTCCTCACGGTTGATAATCTTAACAAGAGAAATATGGCTTTAGGTCAAAATTGTGCTTTATGCCTTACCAACGTCGAAAACGCGACTCGCCTCTTCATCAATTGTCTTTTCATTCAACCATTGTGGTCCATTTGTGAAAAAGCATGGCAAGTCCATGGTTAGGCTGGCAACCTTGAACCGTGTTGGAGTACTTGGAGGTCTCACAGAGTTAACAGATCCCATTTTGCATGATGGGACTTATCCATGATGGGGATGATCTGGATTATTTGGAAAGAGAGAAACAACAAAATTTTCTCTAACACTTCTCGTTCTTTTTCTGCTTTATTGAATGATCTTCTATATTATACTAATTTTTGGGTTAGATGTTTACCTCATAACAAAGTTGCAAAACTCCACCTTCATCTACTTCATTATGCGGTGGATGAGTTCATGCATGGTAGCTTTCACCCTCCTTAAGCTTTATTTCCTTCATTTTCATTGAAATGGTTTAGTCCACTTTATTTTGCTTAACTCTTCTTTCCTTTATTGCAGAGCCGAACATTCGAGGGGTCTGAAGTTGCCTCTATCCTTTCTCTTTGTTATATTTTGACTGCTTTTTTTTTTACCAGGGTTTGGATGTCTTTGCCTCATGCTTTCTTTCATTAGGGATGTTTACTCTTTTGTTGCATTTTTATGGGCAATTATCTTCTTGTGGCCCTTGGGCTTCTAATATTAGTTTCATATCATACCCATGTTTTGTAACTACTACTTATGTTTCCAGTTTTAGCTTTTACCGGCTATATTTTCCTACTCTGTTATCCTGTTAATATAGCCCGTTTATAGGGCTCCTCTATTTTCTTATTTCTACACTTTCGTTGCATATGCTCACCTTATGGGCTCTTCTATTTTCTTATTTATACACTTTCGTTGCAGATGCTTACCTTATTCCGATGGTTTATCTAAATGTTCTATTTCGTTATTTATGATTCTTACTTTATCTACATCCTTTACTTTATGCGTACTTGCTTTTTGTTCCCTTTTGCTCGTAGTAGATCTCGCTGTAGGCTATTTCTCTTGCAGGCTTGTGTTTGTTCAACTGCAAGGGGTCGTTTTAACGCTGCTGCATGCATTCGGTTTGCGCGGTTTGAGATATGCTTTCCTTCGGCTCCATTGACTGGCTGCTTATATTTTATGTGGTGGCAATTTGATTTTCTTTTGTTTTATGTCTTCCTTGATCTAATACTTGTTTATTCCTATCGAGTTGTGTCGTCCTATAGCAATAGGCTTATTTGCTGTAGTTGGTTTTTGGACCTCGCTAAGGTTGATGTTGCTCTTTCTTTGGGGTTTTACCTCTTGTAAACATTTCCTTTGTACATTACTCTTTTTGTTATCTATATAATAAAACACAAAGAAAGCTATCAAGTGGTTCTCATTCAATTCCCTCAAAAATCAAAGGCCCAGATTTAACCTCACAAAACATAAAACACAAAGAAAGCTATCAAGTGGTTCTCGTTCAATTCCCTCAAAATTCAAAGGCCCAGATTTAATCTCACAAAACATATTTTCCTCCCAAAAGTTTCCTCCAAAACTTAAATTCAAATATCTCTCCCAAAACAACTCCTCTATTTATTATTATTATTATTATTTTTCTCTCTCTCTCTCTCTCCCTCCCTCTTCTATTCAAAAAATTTTTAAAAAATAAAAAATTTAAAAGCTTTAAAAATAGTTCAAAAAAATAAAAAAAAACCCATATAATATGTTTTTTGCTGGACCCCAAAAGTTTCTCATATAATATGTTTGCTACTTCAATTAATTTGCTCGACCTCCAAAACTATTTTATATGATCAAATAAGGTGCACCGTTCCGAAGACGTACCGTAGGCACATGTCAACGGGGGCAAACCTAGTATATATAATAAAACACAAAGAACGCTATCAAGTGACTCTCATTCAATAGGGTTGAAATCAATGGTGCAGATCTAATCTCACAAAACATATTTTCCCCCCCAAAAGTTTTCGACCAAAACTCAAATTCAAATCCCCAAAACAACTCCTTTATTTATTTATTTATTTATTTATCTCTCTCTCTAATTCTCTCTCTATTTACAGAGAAACTAGTATCATACACGTGCACACGTGCACGTCGAAAAAATTGAAGGGATAATACACGTGCACACGTGCACGGGAAAAAAATTGAAGGGATAATGAAAAGGGGAAAAAGAAAATAATTTCCAAACTGATCCACTGTGGAAAATATTTACCAAACTGGTCCACTTTCAAAAATATTTACCAAAGTTAGCCCATAACTGGTTCACTTTCGAAAATATTTGGGTTGAGGACAAATTACACTAAGGTGTTCTCCCATTATAGTAGTAGAGATTTATATATTTCCAGATTTCAGATTTGTAAATTACACAGAAATCAATGGTGCATTTTTTTTATTGCTCATGTTATATTGAAAATAACAAATATCTCATCAACAGTTAAATTTTATTATTTTCCACACTCAAAGTTTTAAGAAGTTGGATTTTACACCACTATTTATAATTTTTTTAACATATACTAATGGAAACATGACCATTTATTTACAACTAATTATTGCTTTACTATTCAAACTTGAGCTACATAATTATTATTTTACTGTTTACAAGACTTTCATATGTTGTATCGTTCTGAAGACGTGACATAGACACGTGCCCACGAACAAATCTAGTATATTTATATTTTGCAGGCCTGGAGATCAAAATGAAAAGTTGGACCAATTTTGTCCCAAAAAACCACCCCCCTTTCTTCATTTTAAAAATATACACGTGCACTACCCGTGCCAGCTTATATTTCCCCTTACCTTATAAACTCCCACATACAACTTCCGTGATCTCTCTTTCCCGAACCGTCCTAAAATTTCCTCAATCGCGTCGTCAAAAAAGCTAGGGTTCCTCTCCGGCCCCCCCCCCCCCGCGACACCAATTCCATGATTAGGGTTTAGAATTTCCCCCAAATCCCCCGTCAAAATCTCTTCTTTCTTTCTCCAATCCCATCCATGGCCTTCCACCACTCTTTACCGGGTCCAGGGTCACAATCCGGGTCCAGCTCCAGCTCCGGACTCCACTTCCTCAACTCCCCCTTCGGTGACACCACCTTAACCAAAGTCTTCGTCGGCGGCTTGGCATGGGAAACCCAGAGCGAAACCCTAAGGCGCCACTATGAACAGTATGGGGAGATCCTCGAAGCCGTCGTGATTTCGGACAAGAATACGGGGCGATCGAAGGGTTATGGCTTTGTGAGTACTTGAAATTGTAGAGATTTTGGTAAATTTGAGGTTTTTTTTGGGTGCGGTGTTGGTGGTGAATTTTGATTGGGGTGGGTTTTTTGGTGGAGGTGTTTCTAGGTGACTTTTCGTGATCCAGAGGCTGCCAAGAGGGCGTGCGTGGATCCGAGCCCGGTTATTGATGGGAGACGGGCGAATTGTAATTTAGCTTCGCTGGGGCGGGCCAGGCTAGCAACACCTTACGGTACATTTGATTGTTTATAATTATTGGTTGGTCAATGATTGCTTGTACTTGCATTTTATTGGGTCTACTTGCTTGCTAATGATTGTTTGTGGGGGCGTTGTTTGTGGGTTTTTGTTATTGGTGATTGTATGTCCTTAGTTGGAGTTGATTGGTGTTATCGATATGTCTAGATTATATATACATTTCATAGGTGTTGTGAATTATGTGTGATAGTTTTATGGCGTTAAGTTGGATTGAGATGAATTCTAAATCTATAGGAGATGACACACCGAATATATTTTGCCTCAGTTTCAAATGCATGATTCATTTTACTCCTTTAATAAATGGAAAAGTGTCCCCTAATATTTTTTATTGCTGATTGTGTTCTTGGTATTTGAACAAATCCATCATTCTCATTTAAGAAGCATGAAAATGGATACAATGCGACATGACATACCGTCACAGAATATTTTTCAAAAACTATAAAAAAACAGCAAGTGTTGTGTCAACTTCGTTTGTCCTACATGTGTCTGACACAACAAAACTACCGAATAAAAGTGTACATACTTATTTATGTGAATGCTCTTCATCTTTAGTCGCCTTCTTTCTCATTTCTCACTTGTCCTACCCTTTTAGTTGTCTCATTTTTCTATCATGATGTTAGAAGGTTTACCTTAAAGCCCTCAAATATCTTCTCTGAACAAATTCCTCTCAAGAAATGTCTTTGTAAATCAACATGATTATACTCTAATGATCATTGAACAATTTCGAAAGAGAAAATCTTGATATGAAAACCAAAAAAGAGAATTGTTTTTCTTTAAATGGATTACTTTTCCAAAAGAACCAATCTTTTCTACTTAAGTTCTTTTGTGGATTATAAAGCAGTATATGTTCCTAGGGCATTCAACAAAAGTACATCTTTCATGGCAAGTCTAAATGTAGTAATTTGTGTCCTTTGGATCGGTTTTTTTCTTTTACTAGTAGGTTTAATAGAGTTGTAGGGCCGACCTCCCAATTACTATGTTGTTTGTAATGTAATTATCTCTTAGGGGAAAAAAATGTTGTTGGTGAAACAAGGATAGTTTAGAAGAGAGAGAGAAGAATATGTTATATTCCATTAATATCAAAAGTCACAACAAATCAAGATTAGAACACAAGATGGGAGAGAATAATTGTTGAAGTACAAATATGAACTCACCATAATACACGTGTAAAATATGTGTTATGCTTTGGTATATAACCAGTCTTGGTTTTACCTACAATATAGGTCAGCCTGTGCCTAAACTGACCCACTAAAGCATGCTTTGATCACGTGATTCAATGCTTAATAGCCCAAAATGTTCAGCCAATGTGCGCATCCCATGTGCATGGCACTCGAACCACGTGCAAAAAGGTTAGGAAGAATGTCATTGGATTCTTAATGGGTAAAAGGGACTATTCCACACGGATATTCATAAGATCAGTTGCTACCTGCCATAGTACCAGGGCAGTTAGTTCCACCAAAGTGTCGGCAACACACGATCGACCCATAAAGAGGGTCATCGGACCTCGAGGAAGCTTGGCCGAATCTAATTAAGGCATGTTGACCTCTATTTAAAGTTAATTAACTTAAATGATCCAATCAATCAAAGACCATCCAATGAGCCCAAATCAAACAGGGTCGTCAAGGAGTTGTGGCATGAAAAGGATCACGTGCTCGAGGAGGAACCCCCTTGGCTAGCTTCCCAGATAAATAATCGTCGTTCGCAATTGAGCTAAGTGTCGAAGATCGAGGAATCAACGAAAGCAACAAAAGTCTGTAGAATCAATGCAACCCCGACAATATTTTCAACTTCAACCTCAACAACTACATTCGCAACAATCAACCACAAATTCAACAATAAACTCTAGCAACCAACCACTTCAACATCCCTAGATACAGGGCATGTTGACCCGAGGGTCCAATAACCTCCTATGACAGGGCTTTGTCCCATGAATCAGGTTTCGTCGTATGAACATTGCTTCATCTCGTGATCACAACCTTTTGCCGTAATCAGAATTTTGTCCCATAACTGGATTTTCTTCACACAAGTAGGCCTCATTCCAAAAGGAACTTGAACGATGAACTGAGAACAAGCTCCTAACAAGTAAGTGGACAGACAAACTGATGAACTTTGGATGTAGTGGACTTGCTAGTAAGTGGTTGGACTAGCAAGCACAAAGAACACAATTTGACCCATCATATCACTTCGAATGAAGGGGCCACAAATATTTCTTGCCCTGATCCCTCTAATTGATAGTGAATATCCTAAAATCCACCATTAATGACAAACCAACCACCAAGTATAGGTCACAAGATCAATTCTTACCATTGGTCCAAATCCAGATAAGCCTACCTACCACAAATGTAGAGCTTGGTCGTCGAATTATGACCTTCCGAGTCCAAATCCGAAAGAACTGTCACTAATTCGAAGTTGTGGCTTTGTATTTTTGGGGCTTGAAATCCACAGTCCTATAAACCCAAGGCTTGAAAAATTCACATTCTTACTAGGTCGGTTGGGTGTGACCATAGTGGGTTGTAGTGCTTTAATCAACCTTTCACATCTCCAGGGCTTGAAACCCCGTATCCTGATCATGTATATGAATTAAAGATGTATCATAGGTATAAGATTTGTATATGAAATAAAGTTTTCATAGGTAAGATTCACTATAACATTCACCAATGTGAATTTTAGTACAAACAAAATTTCAATCCAAATATAATGTACAATATATGTTATATTTCAGTACAAATATTAACATTAATTTTTATGCCGACATCCAACATATAAAATAGTCAAATCTTTACATGAAATGAATCCTAAATATAACTTCTTGTGGCATCTCCACCGCGATGCGTTGCATCAGTGCACCAACTGACAAGTAATGGTGGTTTGCTGGGTGTCACGTGGAAGTGATGTGTTGCACCATATCAATGTATCCAGTTTGGGGCAGTGACAAGTGAGCAAGGGTGGGTTGGGGTTAGGAATATGACATTTTCGTTGCCACATGGGTCTGCACATGGTGTCAAATAGAAATAAAAGTGTAGGAAATAAGGGTGATAGTAGTAAGAGTCTTGTACAAGATAGTAAGATAAGTTAGCTACTTGTAATGTAGGGGCAATTTCAGGGAAATGGATGGAACTAGTCAGTGCTATAATGAGGAGACAGATTAATATACTATGTTCGCCATAGACTAAATGGACATGAGAGGAAATTGAAAATATAGGTAATTCTCAGTGGGAAACAAAAGAATAAAAATGGTGTGAAGTAATCGTAGATAAAAATTTGAAAGATAGTATCATTAGGTGTTAAGACTTCAGAGTGCAGAGGTAGAATTATTCTAGTGAAGCTTGTATTAGGACGAGATTGTTAATAGTATTAGGGGCTATGCTCCTCAAGTCGGTTTAGCAGACTATAAAGAAAGAGTTTTGGAAGCATACAAATAAGGTAGTTGATAGTTCAAAGAATTCCAATGGGAGAAAATTTTGGAATAAGAGACTTAAATGGGTCATGTTGGAAGAGATAAAAATGGATATGATAAGATTTATGATCGTCATGGTTTTAAGGTAAAGAATGGTATTGGGGATATGATTTTCGATTTTGCTATGTCATATGACCTCATGTTAGTAAATACATATTTTAAGAATAGCGATCAACTGTGACGCCTTAAAACTTGCAACCCAGAATTCACGCGTTCATACCCACACAAGATCCACTTTGAGCGTAACATACGAATACGAAAAACAGGAGACTAAGCCGTTAAAATCAGAATTAATCGGTAATCAGTCTAGGTCCGATTAGTTCCTAAGGTGATTAAAGTGCAATTAATCGAAAAAATTGCTGATTAATTGGTAATCAGACCTAGACCGATTAGTTCTGAAAACCGAATTTAACTGCTTAGACAAAGAATAAAATTTGTATATGACTTGAGCTTACTGGTCGGTCTCTACAATATTACTGTACAATCCAATCAACCCTCAGGTCTCGAACCAAGACTGCCTATAGTTAATCACTAACTGACGCCAAATGAAACCATAAGATTAATTCTTACATAAGCATGCAATTCAATCACATTGTATACACAAATATGGATTGAAACATAATGAAGATATGAAACACGTGGTGGCGTGTTATGTGTGCAATTGTGACACGTAGTGGTGGCGTGTTATGACATGCTACGTATGTGTAGGTATGTGCTTGTGTGCGCCTTCTCGTGTGCCAGATGTTATGCAGTGCGCTTTACTAGCATAATAAATTATATGCATGATGATGGATGATGGGGAATAAGTGCATCCTTAAGTTTTATAACCAGTTGTTAATCGTCTCCCAAATTGGGATTAGTACCCTCCGATGTCATGCTCTAACACCACGTGACTTACTGTGAGCTCATATCCCGAGTACCTTGTTAATCTATGACATAAATTAAGGATAAATTTCAGCAATACCCTATGTTTCATGAGTTTGCAGATAACCCACTCCAAAACTATTTTTTGTAGTTTGCCTACCAATTTGGCAAACTTGGTTGCGAATCGCATACCTCTGCCTAAAAAATTGATCACACGACTGTTTTTGTCGCCTTTGTGGGGGTTTTTACTAAAATACCACTAGTTATAGGATTATTCTATCGAGGGCTGTAAATCAGACCGGACGGGACTGGACAGTCATATGTTAAGTTCGGACCGAAATTTTACTTGGACGGGCCTATGTTCGGCTCGGTTGACAGATCAGACAAATTTTTATAGTCCGGACTCAGTTCGGTAAAGTATCGAATCACAATAATACTCGGACGGACTTATGTCCGGCTCGAGCTCGGTAAAACATCGGACCTGATATGGGTAAAAATAGAGCTAAATTACGACCGTTCAAATCGGGCACGGATCTTAAAGCTTCCAGGGGTAAAATTGTAATTTCAGCAGACACAGGCCTGACAAGATAAGCTGGGCCGTTCTCAAGCCCGGCAAACTGATCCAGTCTGCAATAGGGACTGTTACAACAGCCCTACCACAAAGGAGTCCAAATTCGTTGAACCCAGTTGAAACCCTCATATTCTAGGGGGTAACTGATTCTATCCATCCATACACAAGGGAGGATCTGAAAACTCTATTTCTCCATCAAGAGAAGAGTCCAATCCCGATCCCTTCACATGGATGGCATAACTGACTCTATCCTATCACCGGGAAGTAGAGATTCATCCTCATCTCGAAACTGGTTCCTAAGGTGACCATATAAATTCTCTCCTCCCACCGTTGCAAGGTAATCAATTTTTCTATACCAAAAAGCTCTTTCATAATCATTCAGATTACTGACAAGAGCGTCGGAGGGTGCGTCGCCAGAATCAACCCCGGTGTCTCGCACTTTTTGCAAGTCACGGCAGCAGCGGAAAACCAGTCAAATGCCGGTGAAGGTATTCAGGTTTGACTCATTCGATTTCCTACGAACTCACAAATTCTATCTGTTTGCTCCCATACCGAAATCAGCAGCAACAGATTAGCGCTGTATGTCGGAAACCGAATAGCAATCCAGCCTTACTCCACCAGTAAAAACAGTTCCTAGCTATGCCTCCAAGGAAGGGAATAGCGGGCTATAGCCGTCGGGCCACTTCCGCTCCTCTTCCTCCGCTTCCAGAGGTTCCGCCTCAGCCCCTCCAACCGGTTCAGCAACAAGGACAGCTTTCTCCTCAACCTGTCTAGCTGCTGTAGCAGGGGTAACCTCCTCAAAATTTTCAACCCTAGCAGGCTCAATCCGGGTCTTAAAATGCTGGCGTAGGGACCTCTCGTCCTAATATCCAAAAGCAACCTCTCCACCGTGATCATGTCTCGGTACACAACCCTTCCACCGAATCCATGGCATCCCATAACCCTAGGGCGTCGAGAGATCTCCGCAACATCATCATCACCCTGCAGAGTGAGGAAGATCTTCGCCACCGCTTGGATGAGAGGTGGGCCCGTGAAGGGGGCTCCCGTCCAGAACGTCCAAGGGCTCAGTCTCCCCGAAGACACGATCGCAGAAGGTCTGCTTCTCCTAGGAGGCGGAGGGAGTCCCCCCAACACCGTCAAAGGAGTCATTCTCTTGCTGGTCGACCAGCCCCAAGGGACCAGAATGCGCCCGTCACAAGGGCAGAGTTTCAAGACTTCCAAGCGGCAGTCTTGCGGGCCCTCAATGTCGCCCCAAATAATGGCCAGATGCCACCTACTCCTGAGCCAGCTAGGAGCCACCGCCATCGATCCCCTAGTCCTCGGGGGGCTCCAAACCACCATCTTTGCAGTCCCAGTCCTCGTCCATCTCCAAGCTACCATCGCCGCAGTCCCAGTCCACCCTCGTACGAAGATGAGTCCCGGGGCTCGGCAAGATATGATCGAAGAGAAGACTTGGTCTACCGCCGTCTCCACGAGATGGAGAGGCTCCTCGGCCGGCTTGACAGGGAAGAAGAGCAACGGGCGAGAAACCTCCGCCCGAGCAGGCCTCAATTCTCCCGCACCATCATTGAGGCCCTCGTCCCAGAAAACTTCAAGCTGCCTCACTTCGAGTCGTATACCGGGAAGTTGGATCCCGCTGACCACTTCGAGAGTTTTAAAACTCTCATGATGATCCACCAGGCTTCGGATGCGCTTCTTTGCAAAACCTTTCTAGCCACGCTAAAGGGGCCTGCGAGAGAATGGTACTCACGGCTTGCCCTGGCCTCCATCTTCTCCTTCGATCAGTCCGAAAGGCTCTTCCTTATTTCGTGAGTAGCAGCCGGGCCGAGAAAATAAGTGTATCTCTGGTGATCCTCAACCAAAGAAAGGGTGAATGCCTAAGAGATTACGTTCGGCGCTTCATCGCCGAAGCCCGATCCATTCCCTCCCTCAACCAATCAGTAGCCTCTGCGGTATTCGAGCGCAACGTCACTAACGCCGACCTCAAGGCGTTCCTTGCCAAGAAGCCTCCCCGAGACTTCTTAGAACTCCTGTTTAGGAGTGAGAAGCACATCCGGGTGGAAGAGGCTCTCAACCCCCTACTCTTGAGGAATTATTTTCCAGGAAGGCGGGAACAAACGGAAGAATACGAGCGAAGAGGGGTCCCAAAAATTTCAGAGGGACGGCAATGGCCAACGCCGTCCAGCTCCTCGTTTTGAGAAGTTCACCCCCCTCATTGCTAATATATCAGTAGTTCTTATGGAGGTGGACAAGGAAGGGCTACTCCGCACTCCCCCTAGAATGAATACCTTTGGCAAGAAGTGGAACAGGGATAAGTGGTGCCACTTTCACAGGGACCACGACCACGACACTGATGATTGTCGGGCTCTCAAGGAGGAGATCGAAGAACTCATACAGTGGGGACACCTGACCAAGTTCGTCCAAAAAGATGGATTCCGAACTTTCACCCTGAGGAGCCTACAAACGAACATAGAGGCCCGCCGAGTTCCAAGACTCTGAGCCTGGGGCCGTCCTCCACCTTATCCATGGAGGTCCAATGGGGGGAGAACCAAACTCCTTCCAAGAGGCCTTCACCCTATCATAGAAGAAGCTTTTCGGTTTTCAATAAGGCCGATGCTTGTAACCCGGCCAACAACATGTAACAATGGTTCGTCCCATCGAAGCAGCCATTTAGTTTACATCAATAAAACATAAACTTTTGTCTATTATTGCACTTGCTTCATTTCTACTTCTCCGAGTCACTTCTACGACTCGCTAAATGGTAAGTTCGGAGTCCAGCTTGTCCTACGGGGCTGCTCCCACAACTTACTAAGCTCAAAAGATGAGTTCGGAGTCAAACACTTGGTTCGACGTTGCCTTAGCCGCTTGTAAGCAAGCAAGTGCGGGGTAGCTCACCATTCGGAATTGCTCCTACAACTCGTTAACTCTTTTAACAAGTTCGGAGTCCAGCACTTGGTTTGACGTTGCCTTAGCCGCTTGCAAAGAAACAAGTGCGGGGCAGCTCACCATTCGGAATTGTTCCTGCAACTAGTCGAAACATCCCAACGACGAGTTTGGAGTCTAACACTTGGTTCGACGCCGCTCGAGTTGCTTGCGAACAAGCTAGTGCGGAGTGGCTCACCATTTAGAATTGCTCCTACAATTCGTTGATGAATCTTAAACAACTGGTTCGGAGTTCACAATCATGGCTCGAAATCGCCCTCACAACTTGCAAGTTGGTGGGTTCGGGGCTCGACACAACCATTCGAACTACTCCCGAAATTGGTTGATTCCAACAAGCAAGTTCGAACACTAGCTCTTTTCCAGGGCTATCCCCAAGGCCTGACTTACCTTTGTAGCTGCTCATGCGGCTCGACAATCCTCATCAATGAGCTCTGTGCTCAGTTCCTCACTCGAGCCAAACCAGCAACTCCTTCATTCCATGTAAGGGTGTTGGAGCCCAGCTCATCCTAGAGGATCTCCCGCAACTAGTTTGCCTTCAAGAATCTGATATGATACCCAACTCACTCATCGAGTTGCCTCTACAAGGGTGTTGGGCTCAAACAGCAAGTTTGGAGGCCAACTCCATCCGAAAGTTGCTTCTACAAGCTTACCGGGTCCAAACGGTAGGTCGGCACCAACCCCCTCCTCGGGTCACCCTTACAAGCCTGCCGAGTCCAAACGGCAAGTTCGGCACTAACTCCCTCTTCGGGTTGCTTCTACAAACTTGTCGGACTCGAACGACAAGTTCGATGCCTAACTGTCTCCTAGAGCCTGGTGATGCTCTCCGCTCCGCTCGCCTCCCGAGCGACTTTCTCCTCGGCAAGTTCGGAGCTAAAACTCTCCCCTAGATTTGCTCCTCAACATTGTCTCCCGAATGGCTCTTTCCTAGAGCCTGGTGAAGCTCTTCGCTCTTCTCGCCTCCCGAGCGGCCTTCTCCTCAGCAAGTTAAGATCTAAAACTCTCCCCTAGAGTTGCTCCTCAAACTTGTCTCCCGAATGGCTC
Organism: Hemerocallis citrina; assembly: GCA_017893485.1. Classification (NCBI taxonomy): domain Eukaryota; kingdom Viridiplantae; phylum Streptophyta; class Magnoliopsida; order Asparagales; family Asphodelaceae; genus Hemerocallis; species Hemerocallis citrina. The sequence continues at coordinate 98,184,351 of CM030361.1, forward strand.
TCTTATAGCCTGGTGAAGCTCTTCGCTTCGCTTGTCTCCCGAGCGGCCTTCTCCTCAGCAAGTTCGGAGCTAAAACTCTTCCCTAGAGTTGCTCTCCAAATGTGTCTCCCAAATGGCTCTCTCCTAGAGTCTGGTGATGCTCTTCACTCCGCTCGCCTCCCGAGCGGCATTCTCCTCAGCAAGTTCGGAGCTAAAACTCTCTCCTAGAGTTGCTCCTCACACCTGCCTCCAAGCGCGGGTCTTTCCATGGGACTTACGAGGATCATCCTAGCTCATCTTCTTTAGCCCATAGGAGTGGAGCTCCTCTTCGAAGATTCCGGAGACCGAAGCCTTTCTCAATTTGACAGACGAGGAAATTGCTGGCCTATTATGACCCTAAATACGGGTGATTTTTCAACTGACCTCCAAAGAGAAGTTGATCTTAGACTCCTCTTCGAAACGAGTAGTCATACGCCTCAATCGGAGTTTCGTAACACTGGGAAAATCAGTTGGAGTGCAGCTGCTCAAAGAAGGAAAAAAAATGGAAAGGGTTGATTGGTCAACGCCACGTCAGTGCGTTGACCAGTCAACGCTGATGTGGGAGCACCCGGTCGCCTACTCGCCCACGTGCAGAGCGCCAGCGTGGCATGGACCCCACCCGCACAGGCGCTGCTCTGAACGCCCGCGTGGCACGGACCCCACTCGGCTGCAACAGCTTAGATCTGTTGCCACATGGCGGTGGGCCCCACGATGCCCCAGCAGACCCACGTGAAAAGGGCTGCAGCGCCACGTGGCGCTCCTTCAGAAATGGCGCGTGGCAATGGGTCCCGCTAGCCCTGCTGTGCCTCTGAGCCAACCCACGTGACCACTGTTGACCCTCCATTCACACGTCGCCACGTGGTGTGTGCCCCACGCTCCACCTACCTGCGAACCGGGTAGCGAGCGAAACGGGGAGAGCGGCAGCTTTTCGACCATCCGATTGCTCCCAAATTCGTGCCAATCAAGATGGACGGTTCAGATCAACAGAAGAAAAAGTGGGCTACCCGGTTCCAAACCGGCTATACCCAAAACCGGGTATAGTGATTGCTTTGGCTATTTGTGACCCATGGATCTCTCCAAAATGCGTGCTTCACCCAATCAACGACCCCGATTAATTCAGGTATTATATATTATTTAAAATTTATTTTCTTATTAATAAATCCCAGAAAAATAATTTAAAAATCTGAAAAATAATATTAAATTCGGATTAATTAATTCAAAAATCTGGAAAATATTTTTTTTAATTCTAAAAAAAATAAATAAAAATTCGGAATATTATTCTGAAAAATAATTATTACTTTAAAAACAAAAATTATTAAAAAATTGAAACAAAAATTAGAAAAATATGGAAAAATCACTAAAAATCCAAAAAATTCTAAAAAAATTTTGGGGCATTTTTCAAGCTCAGAATAATACCATTACACCCCGAGCAAGATCCAAACTCTCCCGAGAACTCCGATAAACTCTATAAACCATTGAAAACAGGCGAACTACTCCTCAAAGGCTGTAAAACTCAGTCTTCAGGAGTGGGGGGCTCGTGATATGGGTAAAAATAGAGCTAAATCGGAACCGTTCAAATCGGGCATGGATCTTAAAGTTCCCAGGGGTAAAACGGTAATTTCAGTAGACACAGACCGGACAAGATAAGCTAGGCCGTTTTGAAGCCTGACAAACTGATCCAGCCTGCAATAAGGACTGTTACAACAGCCCTACCACAAAGGAGTCCAGATTCATCGAACCCAGTTGAAACAGGGTAACTGATTCTATCCATCCATACACAATGGCGGATCTGAAAACTCATCTCTCCATCAAGAGAAGAGTCTAGTCCCGATCCCTTCACATGGATGGCATAACAGACTCTATCCTATCATCGGGAAGTAGAGATTCATCCTTACCTCGAAACTGGTTCCTAAGGCGATCATATAAACCCTCTCCTCCCACCGTTGCAAGGTAATCAATTTTTCTATATCAAAAGCTCTTTCATAATTATTCAGATTACTGACAAGCGCGTCGGAGGGTGCGTTGCCGGAATCAATCCCGGTGTCTCGCACTTTTTGCAGGTCACGACAGCAGCGGGAAACCAGTCAAACTCCGGTGAAGGTATTCAGGTTTGACTCATTTGGTTTCCTACGAACTCACAAATTCTATCTGTTTGCTCCCATACCGAAATCAGCAGCAACATGACCTAATAATTTGTTCATGTTCGGTTCGTATAACAGTTCGGACAGTCCACGGTCTGGCCATTTCTCGAGCCGGACTCGGACGGACGACGGACCGTCCTGTTCATTTTACACCCCTAATTCTATCCTAAGTAAAGGATTAATCAAAAGATTAATTTTATACTATGTATTAAAATACTATTAAATAGTATTAAATATTAACTATATTAAAGAGAAATATTATGTAATAGAGAGAATCTATGATTAAATCACTAACTATAAGGGTAAAATGGTAAGAAAGTGTAAAATTAGGGGCGCGGAGGCGGATGTGGGCGATCTGCAACCAAGTTTATAAAATAGGTAGGCTAATCGCAAAAAAAGGTTACGGGGTGGGTTATCTGCATACTCATGAAACCTGAGTAGGTTTACTGAAATTTACCCATAAATTAACTTTCACTATGCAAATTTTATACATAAATCATAATCATAAATCACCAAACCTATTAAACTCGACACTTAATTAGGTCACCATGGGAAGTTACGCATCATTCATAACGTAAATACTTTGACAATTCACACTATTTAATCGATCACACAAAATATTATGAGTTCTAAATGAAAAATTCGCTTACCTCATTCATGTATCTAGTAAAATTATCAAACAAACATTTATGGACAAACACAGACATTGAATGCATGCTTAAAGTCACAAGTCAATAGCAGTTTTGCAGCACAATTGGCTCAGCCTGTGTCACAAAGTTCATACGAATTACTCAGCAACTCAAATCGCCATGAGTTCGACATGAAAGTTTGTAGCTAACACATTGGTATACTTGATAAAAATGCTAATTAACTACTACTAAATGATTTTACAGCCCATATGCATGCCACAAGTAGTAGATAATGTGTTGTCCTTACATGTCGTTAAGCAACTAATATGATTATGCACTTGAACACGAATACCTTAACTTATGATGAGATAACATGACATGGGCATGCTCATATTCAAGTAAATATATTTTTATACTATAATTTATGTTAATACTAGCAAGTAAACTAATGGTTAGTGCTAACTGTTAAGTTAACCCACTTGTAGTAACTTTCACCAAGTTGTTCTGTTTCCAACTCTAGTAAACGCTAATCCACCAATCAAGCCTTTAATTCAATCAATTCATGAAATAGACTAATTTCTAGTAACTATACTTAACATCACTTAATTAATAAACATTAAAAGCTATAGTTCTTAGGTGTACCTTGTAGGATTCCTTAGCAAAACCACCTATTGGTTCCACTTGCTAAACTCCTATTTCTTTGTTGATGTGTTGATGTGTTGCTAAACTTCCATTATTAATGTATTTTTTTATTCTAGTTTTTTAGGTTATTTTATTGTTTGTTATGGAAATTCCATGGGAATCCTCAAATCCCATGGTTTTAAGAGGAATATTTTTTTATTCTAGTTTTTTGGGTTATTTTACTGTTTGTTATGGAAATTCCATGGGAATCCTCAAATCCCATGGTTTTTAGGGGAATGAAAATCTTTCCCAACAAAGAATTTGATTCCCTTGGGAATCTGTTATTCCTTCCAAAACTATGCTCGTCATATACCAAAGAAGGTAATCTAAGGGGGAATCTGGGATTCCCTTGCACATTCCCATGTACCAAACGCCCCTTAGGTAATGTGAAATGTAGAGGAAGGTAAAGAGTTTTAGTGAAGGACGATAATATTAATGAGAGATAAAGAGTTTTTTTTGTTGTAAGTTGTTTAATAAGAGTTGCATCGAAGATCCTAAGATTTAAGTGAAATAGTACATAATAGAAGTTATACATATTGTTGGAAAATTAAGCTCGGTGAAGTAAAAGATACTTCAGAAAAATGAAAATTGAGAAGTCAGCTAGACATGATGGTATTCCTGACGAAGTTTGGAAATATTTCGGAGAGACGTCCTAGAATGTTTAACTAGGTTTTTCAATAGAATTGGAAAGACTAGGAAAAAATGTCCGAGAAGTGGAGGAAAGGTATCTTGGTACCTATACATAGCGATAAAGGAGATATTCAAAATTGTATGAAGTATTGTGGGATAAAACTTAAAAGAGTCATTGGATGAAACATTGGTGCAGAGTGATCAAGCGAAGATAGAAAGGAAGTTGTAGTGTTGCCGTGTTGGAAAAATCAATTTGATTTTATGTTAGGTAGGTTGACCATGGAAGCGATATATATACTAAGACGGTTGATGGGAAAGTAGAGAGAGAAGAAACTAGATCTTCATATGGCTTGTATTGTTGGAAAGGTGTATGATAATCTCTGGGGAGATTCTATGGTCGGTTTTAGAAAAGAAAACATGAAGTAATTATATTGCCGTCATTAAGGATACGTGTAATAATGTATTAACTTGTGTAAGAATGGGCAGAGGAGAGATCTAGTCATTCCCTATTACCATAGGCTTGCACCAAGGGTCATCCTTAAACCCATACCTATATGTTTAAATGTTCTAGTTATTGATGAATTAGCTAGGCATAGGTTCCATGGTGCATATTGTATGCATGTGATTTAATTTTGATTGACAAGACTAGAGAATGTATATATTCTAAATTAGAGAGATAAAGCGAAGCATTAGAATTGTACAGATTTAGAATTAGGACTAAAACAAAATATAGATTTAGAATTAGGACTAAAACAAAATATGTGTAATAATTTTAGTAAGACTAGGAGAGTTGATGAAAGTGGTGTTTGCATTGAGATACGTGAAATACATAGGAGCAACTAGTATTGTTATTTGATTGACGTTTCATGAGGATATAGAGATGGGAGGATATTATACACAGAATTAGTGTGGGTTGGTTATAATGGCAAAATCCGTCAGGAGTATTGTGCTATCGGAAGATACGTTTGAAATTGAAGGAAAATTTTTATTGGACAACTGTATGACCAACCATGCTTTATTGAATGGAATGTTAGGCATTTTAAAAGTAACACATTCAAAAAATGAGTGGCCAATTGTAATGGCAAAATCCGTCAGGAGTATTGTGCTATCGGAAGATACCTTTGAAATTGAAGGAAAATTTTTATAGGACAACTGTACGACCAACCATGCTTTATGGAATGGAGTGTTGGGCATTTAAAAAGTAGTAACACATTCAAAAAATGAGTAGCCAAAATGAGGATGTTAAGGTGGATGAGAGGAGACAATAAAAGATAGAGAAGTAATGAATGCATACAAAGAGTATAGAGGTTGCCCAACTGAAGACAAATGCGAGCTAGGCAGTTAAAATCAGTTTTTGGATCTAATCGGTTAATCGAAAAATAATTGGGGATTAAATCGGAAAAATCGTTTTATATATATATATATAGAGAGAGAGAGAGAGAGAGAGAGAAATCTTCGGTTGCACACAACTTTGGTGAGCACTCCGTGAGCACTCACGAACTAGAGACCCTATGAAAAATCTGAACCGCTCATATTGTTCTATATGCCTTAGATAGCCTAACAATAAAAAATCAAGTAATTTGAAGTTCATTTGCCCATGATTTACATCATCACAAAATTGTATGGCTGAAAATTCTAACAACTTGATGGATGGGCAAATGAACTTCAAATTACTTGATTTTTTATTGTTAGGCTATCTAAGGCATATAGAACAATATGAGTGGTTCGGATTTTTCATAGGGTCTCTAGTTCGTGAGTGCTCACGGAGTGCTCACCAAAAGTAGTGTGCAACTGAAGGGGACTCTATATATATATATATACATACTTGAAAAAGATATATCCTCATTATGTGGCAACCATAAATCCTAACATAAAATTATTATGAGATTATCAAATAGGAACATATAGTTTTAGAGAAAAATAAGAGTAGGATTCTTGATGTGGGTCAGGTCGGGTTTGCTGGGCGGTTCCATCAAACAAAATCAATCGGGGAGGAGCAGCAAGAGGAGGAGGTACAGAAGATGCGGGCCGGGTCAAGTATACGACGGCGCAGGGAGAGCGACGACGGGTCTGGTTTGGGTTTGCTCGAGGAAGAATAAGAGAATCAATTTGGATTTGGGTTTGGGTTTGGGTTTGGGTTTGCGCGAGGAAGAAGAAGAGAGCGGCTACATGTCGGGTTTGGGTTTGGATCAGAAAGGGTTTGGATTTGAGTTAGAGTCGGATTTAGTCCAAATAATGCAAAGGAGCATGACAATTAGAGAAGATTTAATCGGTTAATCGGCGACTTAAAATCGGCCGATTAACCACTAATCAGCCGATTATACCGGATTAAATCGCTAACTATTGAAATATTATAAATCGCGAAAATAATCACTTAGCTTCTGATTAGCGATTAATCAGGGATTAATCGGGCGTAATCGGGGAATTTTAATTGCTTAGAATGCGAGAGAATTGATTGAGGTGGTTTGGACACATACAGCAAAGGCCGATAAATTCCCCAAGTATTAAAATTGATAAAGAAAAGGTGATAGAAGCAGAACTTCTTGGGGCAATGAAGCCCAAAAGAAGGAAGCCTAAGAAGCGTTGGAGCATTAGGTTCACTTCTTGTGGCATGGAACTCCGACTGCGGTGCGAATTGGTCCTTGTCGATGGGGAGATTGGATGGCGCTGCCAACTTGGGGAAGTGGCAAGTTCATAGGTCCACTAGGGAATCTCCTCGTGCGAGGCGATGATGATAATGCTGGGCCCTCATTTTGTGGGGAAAAGAATCTTTGAAAAGTGGATGCTTTGCAAATTAAAAGATTCTTTTGCCTTCTTGACCATTCTACCCTTGCTCCTTTTTGTATAAATGAGTGGTTGATAGAGTAAACTCCATATCAAACCTTATTTCATATCAAACCTTATTTCTCTACATCGTATCACCGAATCTATGAGTGGGTTGAGGCTTCAATCATTGCTCTCGAAAAAATCCCCGATTGGTTTTCAAACTTAATGTCCGACCCCTCACCACTCGTCTCAAGTGTCCTAAAAAAAGGGTACTTCTCTCGTGCTCTATATCACCAATATCTATATTGGCCGATCATTAACACAGCGGCAGAATGATGGAACCCTATTTTTCATACCTTTTTCTTTCGTGCTGGAGAGATGTCCATCTTGTTGGAGGAAGTAGTCGTTTTGCTCGAGTTGAGTCGTGGATGCGGTCGTAGGCAAACCATGCGCCTTAGTGGATCTCCCACCATTCGAGTAGTGCTTAATAAGCTTCTCACCCTAGAAGAGGATCAACAACAATTGGTTAGGAATGACTTCCTTCTCTTGCATGAAGTATGGAAGGTGATATCTACATTATTGGCCGGAATTTTGGAGGTGAACTCCTAAAAGATATGCTACAAGATCATGTTGATTGAAAGCGGGGTTTTCTACTTCCCCAGCGATGGCTTGACCATGGATACGTGTCACGTGGCATCGGTATACCAGAATTTCTTCGTTCGTCGGGCTTCTCTTGTCCAAGTGATCTTGGCATTCATCTACAGGGGGCTTGATTCTATGGTATATGGCGGGCCGTTCTAAGATTCTGCGTTCCTTGTTTGCTCATGGCTAGAATCCTACTTCACTTTTGCTATGAGCCAAACAATCGCCAACTCTCCAACGAGTGGTTCGCATTGCGTGCTCAATCCGAGCCATCTCTCCTGCGAAGAGTATAGAGCCTTCTTCGACATCATGGATGATCTTCGTTGGAGTTTCGTGCATTGGTACCTTGTCCGTGTTGCTACCACTAGCCCATCAGTCGACATGCATACTTTTTAACAGTCCCTATTTACTAAAAAAAATTGATACACAACATTGTGCATCTTTGTTGTATAAGTACAAAGTTTTGGGCCAGTACTATCTTCCGCCCTAATTCAACTATTCGCTCCCCCATACCAAGGCATACAAGCACGGGCTACATTGACTACAATCTACAACCGGGAGTTCAACAAACAAAGACGCAGAACATGCAAATGAAGCTTCATTCATGCAAAGGGAGCTACAAATACAAGGTACGTTTCTATAAAACATTACTTCTATTTTGAAGAGTTGTGTTTTTTCTCTTCTTTGTCCTCCTCGGCGCCTTTCTTCACTTCTGGTCCAACACCATCATCATCGCCTTGCGCGAGGAGCTCCCCTAGCGGACCTGTGGACTCGCCACTTCCCCAAGTTGGTGGCTCCATCCAATCTCTCCATCGACAAGGAGGACCAATGCGCACTGATGTCGGAGTTCCATGCCCGAAGAAGTTGAATGGAGAATGGGTTAATGTAGCCGACCCCAAATTTGTGAGAGAAGACTTTGTTTCAGCATAAAAAAATTTCATCGATCTAGCATACTAGTATATACCATTAGAAAAAGATGATGATGATATATTATTTCGGCGTACTGAGTATAGATAGCAAAAGAGAGCTATACAGCATATAGCAAAAGAGAGGTATTAGCAAAAGTGAGCTTATATTTATCATAAAAGAAACCTGTCGTTACAGCATTTAAGCATTTTCGGTTGGGAAATTCGGTGATACGACGCCCTGGAAGTAAGTGAGAGGTTCAAATTGATCAATTTGAACAACCAAGCAGAAAAGTAGATCACACCAAACGCACGATTAACCCCCGGTTCGACAAACCTAATTCGGAAGAGAAATACCAGAGATTTTATTTAGCAAGAAACGATACAAAAAGTTACACTATTCTCTAACCAACCCTCACTAGTAAATAATCTGCTTACAATGGAATATTCTCTTTTGGAGTACTACTTCTCATGGAGGCTACAATATTTTATTTATAGAAGTCTGGAATTCCTAGGTGTAAATCTCCATTTTCTCTAGGCATATTCATCTATATCTCCAAACAACTTCATGTACATTCCATGCCAAAACTGAAATTTAAACACCAAACCTGGATCCCAACGCACTTTTCCAATATAATAATATCAAAACCCACTTTAGATTCTTCCTTGGTTGGATTTTCAAAAGTCAATGAAAAAATCATTTTGGCTCCCTGGTTTGAGTATAATTCTCCTAGGCTTTAGAAATATTTTTTTACTTCAAATGTGAGACATAAACCCAACATTTCCCTCCTTTGAACATTCAAAAATTACTTTGGAAAATGGGCTTTAGAAATCCTCAAAAATGACGAAAACGGGGCGCATAGTCAATTCTATCAAGTCAATAAAATTTGCCAGTTAACATACTTCGAATCTGAACTGCTGCTGATCTAGTTAACTGAGAATACGTTCACAAAAAACTAGCAGTTAACATAATTCCTTGATTTCTCCTCGTCTATTTTGGTATGATTAAATTTGGTCTTTTCTACACCAATAGAGGAGAATGTTGAGGATTAACAAAAATTCCTGGCTGTTGCTAGTATGTAACTCTGTTTCCTTTCTCTTTCCATTTACTCTTCAGTTGAAGTGGAGTAGATCAGCATTTGTAAGGGTTGACGCGGAGTAGATAAGCATTTGTAAGGGATTTGGTCCTGGAATCCAAGTGCACACTTCTGGACTATGGGAGTGATGTGGGTGAAATTTCCATGGGTGCAAAATATTAGGGGACAAAACAACTATACTCATGCCTTCTCTGATTTGCTTGCTGAGTTTGTTGTCTCTACACCTTAGCTCCTTGTTATTCCCCCTCTGAAGCCCCCAACCTCTTATAGGGTTATATATGCAAAATATCCTTATTGTATGATACTCTGGTGGGGAATTCAAAATTAATTGAAAAGGTGAATTCTTGAGAAAGTATAAGATAAGGAGGAGTCTGGTGTGCGGTAATGTGCAGGAAAATTTGAGATTTACCTTCTGGATTACTTCGTTTTGGCTAAACATGTGTAGTTTTAGGAGGAATGTTGGATTTCCATGGGAATCACATTCCTCTCATGAATGGAATTTCATTCTTTCAACCCCTCTTTATCAAATAGAGCTGAAAATAAATATATACTAAAAGGCCACATTAGTGGAGGGTACCAGCAATGCGATTTGTTACCCAAGCACAATAATGCAACTCTACCAAAAACCTTGAATTTTCACCCGCTCATTCCTTGGAATCCTCCGATCTGCATACCAAATACCCTCAAAGTAATGAGAACTTGTAAGCATTACAATCCTCCATCCTTTTTATTTGTATCGAGGTGCTAATACTGCCTTTAAAGGACTTTTAAAGAATCGTTCTAATGATCATCTTTTAGATGATTGGTTATTTTCTATGAACCATAGGTACGGGTACGGGGTACGGCTATATTATTTTAAATATAATTTAAATAATAATTTTATATATTAAAATCAACATAAAAGGTAATCCATACACTGAAAAGAATAGAAAATGCATCCGACATGAAAATTTTGAACTATAGAGAATAAGCCATCTAATTGTAACAAAAGTTTTATACTCTTAGTCATGTCTATTTTAGTTAGAAATTATGGTATACTTTATAATCCATATAAAAGAACATTAGTAAGGTTTTTTTAATAATTGGGTACGGTTCAGACCGTTATTTTTCAAACCTTCAAAAAAAAACCATGACTTGCTGCTGTACATGGCATGGTACCCATGCTGATGGGTGTCAGTACGTACCCGGTATGGGTACGGCTAGTTACATAAGGTACCCATGCTTTCTAGGTTATTACTCCTTTTGGAATGCAGAATTGATTTACTTGTGGTACTGTAGAGGATTTTAGTACATTTCATAAACTTATGGTACAGTTCATACAATGTTTACCTTTTCTTCTCTTTTAAGGGGAAGGCGTTGGGGTAAGATGGCTGTACTATCCATACTGTTTGTCTTTTTTATTTTGGCTGAAAGATTCTAATTTGTGGAGTAGGTGCGCATGCATGTAGGGTCAGCTCTCCACCTCTTAGTAATACAAACAAGTAAGCTACATGAATTATTACATTTTGAATTAAGAAATTATAATATCTGTCAAATAAATTCAATAAATAATATTATTAAACTTTGATAAATAATTATAATTTATATTCAATACTAATATAGTTTGTACTAACAAATAAACTCACGCACAGATATGTTTTATTCAACATCATATGTTCACATATTCTGTTTCACTATTCGCTGACTAATTGGCGAATAATAGTGAGTTATAATGGAAAATAGTGTTTATAGCTGGAATAGCATGCCATAGTAGAACATCTCAAAGAATGTAATCAAGCTATGTAATGCACATTGAAGCATAATTCTTGGCGCTACACTAAAGCGTATTAGCATGCTATATAAGCTGTCTAGCGTGTTTGTTTTAACTATGCTGTGTTCCATGTTGTATTAAACATTCTTACTATATGTGCATCTTATGGCTTTGTAGAAGTTTGCTGGTTCCTCTCGAAGGCACAGATTCACGCATTCACATTCTGATATTCCCTCCTTCACGAGTATTCAGGATTCTTTTATATAATTATTTTGGTAATTTTTATTAATTTATTTTATTTCATTTTTCTTTTCAGCACAATTAAGGCCTCCAGGTCCATACATTGGCAGTGTGCCTGTTCCTCGAGGTTATACTGGAAGCTCTCCACATAATCAAGCTGTTCCTTACAGCTACAACCAAGCAGTTTCTTATGCACCCTATGGGTAAGTTAGAAAATTATATTTTAATCTTTGTATTTCTCCATATTCAGTGCAATTCATACGTTAATTTCAGTCTGGGATTTTATGTTTCATTCAAATATTCTAGCAAATTCTCATTTTGCTGAAAATTTTGTGATGGCTCTAATTTGATATGGAAATTTTAGAGTACAAGGAAGCTGATGAATGGAAATACTGTATGGGGCATATCAATTTTGTTTGTAATTTATAGAGTGAAGCCTGATGAAGTCTTAGAAATTCAGCAGGGTTGACCAATGATATGTCTATCCTTTCCACGAATCTGCTAAAATTTGAGAAAACACGTTTAGAAACATTATTGACTATTATAAATTGTTTATTTCAAAGGTGTAGGCTATTAGGCATGAGCTAGCCTCTCATTGTTTGTCTTAACCTCAAGTTGGAACACTTGCAATGGGAAGAACCTTTACTGATTATTTACTGGTTCCTTCATGCAGGTATGCAGCCTATGGACCGGAGTATGTCTACCCTCAGGTGATGAAGTTCAACTTCCTTTTTGTATCTTTGAATGTGAAGTTATGATATTAAATATTGTCAACTGATCTGTACTAATTGAAATTCTAATTTGCTATGTATTATTTTCCAGAATGTCTATAATCCGTATATGGGGCAGCAGTATGTTCAAGTATACAGTGTTCCTGGAGCAGTAAATACATCCATGTACCATCATGGGCAACTCGGACAGTCTATGCCTCCTGGGCATGGTTATACAACAGTTCCAGGGTACAGTGTGCCAGGTCATCACTTCTTGCAACTCGGTGGGCCCAATATCAATGGAGTAGCAGCTTCACCTAGACCTGTTATGCAAGCACCATATCATGCAGGCAATATTTCTTAAAAAAACAGTTCTTTTTTTTAATATAAATTTTATGAGTTTTATATGTAGCAGAGTGTTGGGCAACAAAGAAACAACAAATCCAAAAAATGAGTGTAGCACAGATAAAGATGCTAAGATGAATGTGTGGTAAAACGATGAATATTAGAATTGGAAACGAGCATATACGAGACATGGTAAATGTAGCTCATATTCAAGATAAATTAAAAGACTCGTTTTAGGTGGTTTGGACATGTCGCATGTAAACCTAGTAGTGCCCTCATTAGAAATAGAGGTTTGACAAGTATTTTTTTGGGGCGGGGGGTAAGGGAAGACGTAAATTTACTTTGGTGGAAACGGTGAGAAAAAATATTATAGCGTGTGGCTTTCCAGAAGATATTGTGCTAAATCGAGGTAAATGGAAAAGCAAGATTTATGTAGCTGACCCCAACTAGTTAGGAAAATGCTTTATTTTTGTTGTATGAGCTTGATATAAGCAGCCCATGAGTTACAAATGTTAATATATGTATACTCTCTAGTATGTGTATGACACATGCTTATTCCATCTTGTATATATATAGTTGGCATTGGTGCCCAAATAGATTAGATTTCATTTGATCTCTAGCATGGTATCAGAGCCACCTAGCTCCTGACCATCAAATCCAAAATAAAGAAATCCAAACCCAAATTTTCAAATCTAGATCCGGATTCCAAATCAATCCCTACAAAATCTGGATCACATCCCAACTCCCCACAAAATCCTGATCCTAAATCAATCCCCATCCAAATCTGGATTCCAAACCATCGACTTCCCTGCGCCGCAGCAATCGTGACCTCCCAACTCCTTGTTTTCTGCTACGCCGTCAACCTCCCTACTCCCTTGTCGTCGACTTCCCTGTGTCGTTGCAGCTGCTAGGGTTTTCTTCCAAACCATAGCTCTCTCCTTCTCTGTTATGTCTTCAATATGTTGCTTTTGTTCTTTTGGTTCAGTCTCTAGCCCAACCCGACCCGGTCCAAACCAACACGGGTGACGGGTCCACTCGAATCGAAATTGCTCCTGTCCAAACCAGACCCAAACAATCCAAACAATCCACATCGGTTCAGGTTTTGGATCCAAACTCGGTCTACACCCAAACTAATTTAAACCTAACTCCCGATCATGGTTTTCACCACATCTCCCTCGTCTATCCATTCCATTTTCATTACACCCAAAAAATTATTAGGCCTAGAAAATTATCAAACCTGGTCCCTCCACATGCTTGTACTTCTACGAGCTCATGGCCTTACTCATCATCTGACGTATTATCCGCCATCAATGACCTTGCCATCTATAACACCTGCTCTTACTTCGGACTACCATTACCTCTCCCGCTGCATCGTCTCAAACTCTTTAAGGGGTGGAAAATTCTAAATTTCTGAGTACAGGGTATTTCCACCGAGGTCTCCATTTGTCGTGAAATTGCTATTTCATCTGCAAAGGGTATTTGGACCCACCTTTGAGATATTTATGAGCACTCTAGGCATCTTCGGGAGTATGCATTGAATCAGGAACTTGCTACAATCACTCAGGGTGATCAATCCGTATCAGATTTCTCTATTTCTCTTCAGAATTTGTGCAACAAATTGATGTAATTGAGGAGCCCTGCAAGGAGTGTAGCATCGTGTAATCGAAAATGTCTGAGTTTTTGATGAGGCTTCGTCTAGAGTTCACAGTTGTTCGCAGTCAGTGTTTGTTCTGTGAGACAATTCATACTTTGGATCATACCAAATCAGCTGTCAGTCGAGGAGACTAATCTGCGGACGACTACTCTTCTTAATACACCATAATCTACTTTTGTGTTGGCTGTCGCACCGTCCATTGACAATCACCTTTGTAGCATAGCTCGTCCTCGGCTTTTTTCGTCCAGTGAAGCCAAAGAAACAATGTAACTATTGTCACTTTTCTGGGCATAATAGATCAGTGTTGCAGGCGGTTGCGTTTGCATCAGAGAGCTCCTGTAGCAGCTCTTGTTGAGACCTTTAATGCTTATCATCCTGATCAGCTCACTTAGCTTATATCTCAACAGCTTAGTCGACAACTCCATTAGATGAGTATCACAGCTCCCAATGTCTTTTTTTTCATTTTTTCCCTGCACTCCAACTCATCCACCATGAGCTAGGACTGCTACCACTCCTAGCTCGTCCTTACAGCCTACATAATTTGGACTCGGGTACTTATTACATGATCTCTGATGCTTCTATTCTTCACAATTGTTCTCCTTTATCTTTTAATTCTGTGCGTACTGTCCCTGGAGATCTCTTTATCTCTCAGTAATGGGATTTTTTATCTACAAATTTTTATATTCCCTCGGTTCGTCATGTTCCTAATTTATCTATGAACTTGATTTCTGTTGGACAAATTGCCAATCACAATTGCACCATTACATTTGACTCTTCTTCTTGTCAGGATCGCAGGACGGAGGCACTACACCCTAGGCATGATGGTACCTATGTCATGGATCACTTGCACATCCCAATTGCAAGAGCCTTCAGCTCTACTGTTTCTAACATGAGTGTTTGCCATCAGCATTGTTCTATCGAGTTATCCTCCTTATTTCAGTCATGTGTCTTAGGTAGTGTGTCTAAACATTGTACTTCTAACTTTAATGACTGTTTAGGTTGTAATCTCGGTAAACAAACTCGATTATTTTATTCTTTGAGTAATAGTTGTAGTTCTCTG
The DNA here is from genome assembly GCA_017893485.1 of Hemerocallis citrina. Lineage (NCBI taxonomy): Eukaryota > Viridiplantae > Streptophyta > Magnoliopsida > Asparagales > Asphodelaceae > Hemerocallis > Hemerocallis citrina. The sequence goes on from CM030361.1 coordinate 98,199,619, forward strand.
ATGTTTGGGGTCCTCATGTATCCAAATCCGGCTATAAATATTATGTTTTTTTCATTGATTACTCTCATTTTACATGGATTTATTTCATGCACTCTTGTAGTCAATTTTTTTGTATATACAAAACTTGTCACAATAACTGTCACACAGTACAATCTTGTGATCAATACTTTTCGGTATGACTAGTGGAGAGTATATGTCTACGGAGCTAAAAAAAATTATAGCTGCTTTGGGAACTTTGCCTTAACTATCTTGTTCTAGTGCTCATACTAAAAAATGACACTACTGAAAGGAAATATAAAAATTTCATTGAAACCACTAGGGCCTGGCTTCTTTCTGCTTTAATTCCTCAGCTTTGGACTGAAGCTGCTCGTACCGCTGTCTGCTTAATTAATATCCAACATTCGACTGCCTCCAATGGTGATACTCATTTGACTCGACTCGAAGGGCAAACCACCATTGTATAATCACCTTCGGATTTTTGGTTGTGTTTGTTTTGTTCTCCTTCAACCACGTGAACGTAACAAATTATATAAACAATTTTTTTAGTGTGTTCCTTGGTTATAATCATGAGCGAAAGGGCTATTGTTGCTATGATCCCTCAGTAAGACGTCTTCGTGCCTCTTGTGATGTTCACTTTGTAGATCGATTCTACTTTGGCAAAATTGACTAGATTTGATCTGCATTCTTTTGATTTTATATATCTTTCATCCACCTTTCTTGATTCCTCTTCTATGATTCTAGCACTGCCTCCCATCATGCCCCCACCCACAGAAGCGTTGTCCTCTGTATCTGGTCCTTTATCATTTCCTTAGATTGTCATTGTATTTCACCACTTTCGCATCACTTTACTTGTCGTGCTCGACCCATGTCACATGAACCATCTGTGCCTTCACCGGCTCCTTAAGTGCCTCCACCTGCTGATCCCCCTGAGCCTCACTATTCTTTAAGGTCCCACCGTCCTCTTCGGCTTACCTACCCATCCCCGGGTAAGTCGGAGTCCGATGCTTTCCTTGTTGCTATTCATTCTCAAATTGAACTTCAAAACTTCAGAGAAGCATCACAGGTTCATGTTTGACAGCAGCAGATGAGTTGGATGCTTTAAGCAGAACATGCACCTGGGAATTTGTTCCATCTCTCTTAGGAGTACAACCGATTACATCCAAATGGGTATGTATGATCAAAACCCGGGTTGATGACACTATTGAGCTCAACAATGCTCATCTAATTCAGCAAGATTTTCAACCAGAATATGTGATTGCTTATAAGGAGACTTTTGCTCCTTGCACACATGACCACCGTTAGGACTTAAGGCAGTTAAAATCGGTTTTTGGAACTAATTAGTCTAGGATTAGTCATTAATCGGTTAATCGGAAAATAATCGGGGATTAAATCGGAAAAATTGTATGTATATATATATATATATATATATATATATATATATATATAGGAAAAATTTTCATTGTGCACCACACCGCCGTGTGCATTTGTGTGCACTCGGCCTTCCTGCCTTCGTATCGACGATCTGAACCGTTCACATTGATCTTAACATCTAAATTAGTCTAAATATGTAAAATCAAATCATTTGAAATTCATTTGCTCATCCATCATGTGACTATAAAAAACAATGATTTTCAGCCATACAATTTTGTAACACTTCAATGGATAGGCAAATGAATTTCAAATGATTTGATTTTATATATTTAGACTAATTTAGATGTGTGGATTAATGTGAACGGTTCGGATCGTCGATACGAAGGCGGGAAGGCCGAGTGCACACACTGCGTGCACCACCTATGGTGCACAACGGAAGACTTCCATACATATATATATATATATATATATATATATATATATATATGAAGGGAGTGATCGTATGAGAACTAGTTCTCACGATAAGCTTCGTGTGAGCTTTTTACATAAGCATCACATGGATGATCTGAACTGTTCACATTGTTTAAAATGACAAAATTAGTCAAAATATGCAAAATCAGGTTATTTGAAGTTCATTTGTCCATCCATCACGTCATTATAAAAAATAACGATATCCAGTCATACCATTTGTAACACTTAAATGTATGGACAAACAAATCTCAAATGACTTGATTTGTCATCCGTAGACTAATTTTGATGTGTAGATTAAAATGACCGGTTCAGATTTTCAATTTATATCTCAAAAAAAAGTTTCACACTTGGTTCTCACCAAAGGAGTTCTCACATGATCATATCCCTGTGTGTGTGTGTGTGCGTGTGTGTGTGTGTAATTGAGAAAAGTATATATCCTAATATAAAACTATTATGAGATTATCAAATTGGTATATATAGTTATAGAGAAAAAAGAAGATAGTATTTGGTTTGAGGTGAGTTTAGATTTTGGATGTGGTTTGGGTCGGGTTTACTGGTCTGTTCCAGCAAACAAAAACAATCTGGTTGGGTTTGGGTTTGCTCGAGGAATAAGAGAATGGGTTTGAGTTTGGGTTTGCGCGAGGAAGAAGATAGCGTTAGCAGGTCGGGTTTGGGTTTGCGGAAGACCATAAGGGGTTTGGATTTTTGATTTGGATTTGAGTTAGGGTTAGATTGAGCCCAAATAATGCAAATGAGCATGAAAATTAACGGAGGAAATTTAATTAGTTAATCGACCATTTAAAATCGCCCGATTAACCACCGATTAAATTGCTAAGTATTGAAATATTGAAAATCGCTAGAAAATATAATTGCTTAGTCCTCGATAGCGATTAATTGGGGATTAATCGAGCGATCAATCGGATTTGCTTAAGTTATGACTTTTATTGTTGTTGCTGCAGTCCGTAACTGGCCTCTGTGGCAATTGGATGTGAAGAATGCCTTATTGCATGTTGAGCTTCATGAAGAAATTTATATGCTCCCTCCACCAGGTCTACGTCATCCACAAATACTGTATGCCGGCTTTGACGTGCACTCTATGGTCTCAAACAGGCTCTACGGACTTGGTTTGAGTGTTTTAGTTCCACAGTTCGTGCTGGCTTTTGTCAGTGTCCATGATCCGGCTAGGTTCATTCACTTAGTGAAAAAGGTCGTACAATTTTGTTGCTATATGTTGATATAATTCTTATTGGTGACGACCCTGCCCATATTCAGATTATGAAAACCTATTTGCAGAATCAGTTTGCTATGACCGATCTATGTCTGCTGTGGTATTGTCTTGGGATTGAAGTTAGCTCTAGTGATAATGGTTATCTTCTTTCTCAACTAAAATATAGCACAGATCTTTTGGCCCACGCAAATATCTCTGATACTTGTACCGATACATATGGAACTAAACTTTAAGCTTCAGACAACAGATGTGAGTCATATTCCTGACCCAACTCGATACCGACATCTTATGGGTAGTCTTGCCTGTCTCACCATTACTGGACAAGGTATTTCTCATGTGGTCCATGTTTTGAGCTAGTTTGTGTCTGCTCCTTCGTCTGTGCAATATGGTTATATGCTTTGGTGTTTCGCTATCTCTGTGGAAGAATCACTCGATCCTTATTTTTCTCAAAGTCTTCTCCACTAGCACTGAAGGTCTTTACCAATGCTACATAAGCTAGTAATCTTGATGATAGGTGATCATCACGAGCTATTGTGTCTTTCTTGGAACTTCTCTCATTTCTTGGAAGTCCAAAATGTAGACTAAAGTCTCTCGTTCTAGTTCGGAGGTTGAACTTCATACCCTCGCCACAACCACAGTTGAAGTAGAATGGTTACAATAGTTACTAGAAGATTTTGGTATTGTTTCGAAGCCCATTCCCATATTTTGTGACAATACTAGTTCCATCTGATCTGGTCAAACATGAGCTCACTAAACATATTGGTGTTGATGTTTTTTTCACTTGGGAACGCGTTCATAAGGTCATAACTCTTCATTATGTGCGTTCCGAAGATCAATGTGCCGATTTTTTCACGAAATCTCAGACGTAGGCCCAACATCAGGAGTTGCTTTCCAAATTTATTCTTGTTGATCCACCATGAGTTTGAGAAGGTTGTTAATATATTATATATGTATATAGTCTTTACTTTGTGTATGACACGTGCTTATTCCATCTTGTATATATATAGTTGGCCTTGGTGCCCTAATAGATTAGATTTCACTTTCAGTCTCTATCAACAAAAAAATGTTTTCCTTACAGCAAGTCAAAAGCAAGAAGTAATAATAGGGATAAAAATGACATCAACTGGTCTTTTCTATTATCCTTTGTCTGTCATTCAAGGTTCCAGGTTCCAGTTATTAATCATTTGTTGATGAAATTATTAAATTTAGGCTAAATTTGAAAAACCCCTTTGAACTATCCCCTTTATGCAGAAAACCTTCCTGAACCCTTTTTTGTCCAGAAAACCACACTCAAGTATGGTTGCAAAAAATCCACTCTGATGGTGTGAGCTTTCTGCTAAAGTTGAGTGAGGTTTTTTTGACAATAATGAGAAAGATGCATGATGTTTTCTGAACCAACTTGCAAAGATGAATGAGGTTATCTAATATAAGCAGAAAAGTTATATGTGGTTTTTTGAAAATATACTTCAGGGGGTTTTTTGATTTCGGGGGGTTTTTTGCGTAAAAAAAGTTCAGTGAGGTTTTCTGCATAAATGGTATAGTTCAAGGTTTTTTTTCTTTCAAATTTAGCCTTAAATTTACAAGATAGTAAATGAACAGAAACATATTTGTACTCTGGGATTCTTTAACGGAGTTCAATACATAAAGTGGTTATCTCTGAAAACCACACATTAACAAAATAATTTATTTAATTGTATTAAAATTTAAAAGAGTGATACAAATCAAGCTAATCATTGTTTGTTTTTTATGTATTTTCATTTTAGTGTGAAAAGGCAAACACTAGTCAGTTTGCTCTTCTACTTTAAATATTAAAAAGGGAAGATCGCTGAGTAACATCACAAACTGGCGTTTTGGTGGATATTTCATATTTCTTAAAATTGTAGAATAGTAGTGAGTAAAGCGAACATAACATTGACATGAAGTTAGAAGGGAACATAACATTGACATGAAATTAGAAGGGAACATAACATTGACATGAAGTTAGAAGGGATGTTAGAAATATGTTTCAGCACCTAAAGTAATCTAATTTTTGAATTGTCAAAAGGTGTTAAGTAGTGAATATTATTCTGTGTTCGACCGCACTAATAAATTTGTACTTTATCATTTTTTACTTCGCTCGGAAACTTCTAAGTTGAACTGGTGATGTGTATTAGGTAGAGAAATCCTTTGATTTCCATGTCTTTCTTCATAGAATATCGAAAATAATTTGGAAACTAGTAAAATTAATCAATGATAAGTTACTCATGAATGCTAGGTGGAATCTGGAAAATTGAATTAGAGAAAAGAAATGCTTTTAGGAGTTGCATTAGTGTTAATTTGTTTAAATTCCTGACTTTGTATAATGAACTCAAACTTGCACTAAATTAAAAATTGTTTATATTAATGACGTAACATTTGTAGAAGATATAAAATTAACTAGGTATATTATGTTTGGCTTGGAACAAACTCACTCAAAATAGTTGTAACCAGAAACATGGCTAAGGCAAGGGAAGAATGGTCTTAATGGCTGAGAGTGAAACTGGCTAGCTAGGTTCTAATTCTTGGACTTGCTGATCATGTCAGCATAAGAATTTACACGCCATGCCGGATGTCAGATGTTGGGAAAATTGGGATATTCAAAAATGTTGGGGGTGTCATTGGATAAAAATATCTCTCTTACATGAAGTGTATAACTGTACATATACTATATCACGACATCAAACATGTAACTCAAGTAAGTCTAGCAATATTGATTACAACTCATATATCTGGTCATTGGCTTGAAAACATGCATTGATTAGCAATATAAGATATACAAAACATATATTGTATTTATGTATAGGGTTTTATGGCAATTAGGTGTCCCCTAACATAACACCATAATGTGGCAGTAGAATAAGGAAGAAAACCAAAATGAAAAACACGATTCACACCATTAAAAGTGATGTAAGACAGCTGGCTTTGCACATGCTTTGCTTATTCATCATGAGGTTGCCAAATGAAAGGTTTTTTAGCAATACAACAAATGAGACTATTTAATGCATGAGAAGACCATGTTCAACTCGCTTGATTTTTCATTCTCGTGTTTTATGATATGTAGAACACTTTGGAGCGGTTGCAGATCATGTTTGCCTTTTTCTTTCCTTATTTTACCGCCACCTTGCAGTGCTATGTAAGGTGGCAACTCATTCCCATTAAACCCTGAACACAAATGGTAGATAGGAACAGAATTGTCTTACAAAATTCTAAACCCAACTCACGTGCCACTTTCATCGACAAACAACCCAACCCTTGGGACCTTCGTCAACATTGGGATGTGGTGAGTCGACATGGAGGTGCCAAATGACTCCATCGATAAGAGTTCTTGGGAGTCAGCAGTCTGTTATCCCCGGACCCGGTGTTGCTTCGATTGTATATCCATTATAATCACATTTTAAACACAGTTATAAACCAAAAAATAAAAATAAATAAATTATGTGTGTGCGCGTGTGAGCGCGCGTACCTAAATCACAAAATAATTAATACTGTTATTGGGTAGCACTATTCCTAGTTATCTTTATCTTGAACTTCTCTGTGCAGCCTTTCACAAGTAATATTTAGGGCATCACTGTATTGGGCTGGTTAGACTTTTACAATATTGGGGGAAGCATATGCTTTTGAAGGGAGTAAGTTGCCAAGTTTCTTGGATCCAACTAGAAGAATCAATCCGAAATCAAATAGTTTCGGGCGATATTTTGTTACTGAAATTTTGCATTCCATTTTTAAAGGAATTTGTCAGTGAAGTGACAGGAATTTAGTATGGTTTAGATGTTTCCAAGCCTCCAAACCGAAATTCCGGACAAAACTTTTGCCGCGTCATGACAAAAAATTGGAATATTTTAACTTGATTATATCACTAGATGCATGTCAGAGATGTTGGGCTTTTTATTTGTGATGAACAATATATGTATCTTTGTAAACTATGAAGTTTTTAAAAAAAGTATCTGAAGATGGTATGAAGTAGTTCCTTGAATTGGATATGCAGGGCTTGCAGCTCCAGTTCCAGCTCATCCACAGTTCATTATCCCTGCACAATCACCACAGTTTACACAGGGAAGTGGTGCAGAGCAGACAGCAGGTTGAGAGGAGCATCAGGGTGAAATGCATCTTGATGAGGTAAATATACAGTTATATCTTAACTGTATAATCTTTGTATTCTTATCATCCGTTGTGTTTGTTTTTGAAGGTATCCTTAGATTGCAGCAGGACTAAGAACAGCAATGCTGCTTGAGTGGCATGCTTATCTTTTGACTTGCAAGCTATCATCTTTGCATTCTAGAGGTCAGTTAGTTTCCTTGTGCTTTTGTGCCTGCCCCTGCTATACATTAGGTTGGTCTATTTTTGGCTGTTTAGTTGCATCTGAAAAGTTTCTAAAATTACCATGGTTTCTCTCTTTTCTTAAAGCTTTAAAAGAATTGTGTAGCTACTATTGCAAAATTATTTCAGAAACTGAATTGATGAAGTTCTTATCAGAAAGTTAGAATCCGGTGAAGTATACCTACTGAACAAATTAACAATCACTATTTAGTGAACAAGGACTCGTCTTACCAATTGTATATTAAGCAGGTCATGGCCAGATTTGAACTGCAGTGTACTCAACAATCTTTCTGTAGATCACGATCTATTTTGTAATTATTAGTATTTTTAGAAATGTTGAAAGTCAAATTTTGTGCTTCTACGTGACTAATATGGGTAACTGAGAAGAATTGCTCATACTTCCCTCATACTCAAAGTGAAGTGGTGTAGGCAATAAGGGTAAGTATATTTAAGCATTTACCTTAAATAATTGAAACTTTTGTTGCTTCCCGTGGCCTTGTGAATATTGCGTCACATTAAGAATTTTGGTTCATACATTTCGCTGTTCCTTTTTTACTCCCCTTGTCATTTTCTTTGATCTCCAGTGACATTTTTACTACTACAAGTAATTGTTTGAAGACAGCCTCATTCCTATTGGGTGGGTAGTCAATTTGCAGTGGACAACCTAAGAAGCATGGACGGGGATTCACCAACATGATACATTTTGGAAAACTCCACTAAAATAGGAAGTGTCATGTTGTATTCGTGTGTATGCAACATGGGTACCGCTAGAAGTGTTAAGAAGTTCTCTTTCTCAATTTGATATTGGGGAGTAGTGTGCATCATTAAATGCCTCAATACTTATGTGGCTGATTCCGTGTATGAAAATATAAGAGCAAAGACTACAAAAAATATAATATTGTGCAATTATCCATCCTGTAGAGCATGCATTTTGACTTGTTACCATTACATTTGCAGGTCGTCCGTAGTCATGGTCAACAAAGATAACAGAGAGTCAGTGTCGAGTCTCACTCCTGTGGATGGAGTGATCTCCCTCACCTCCCCCTCTAAAACCGCACAAGAGAGCTCTCGAAAAACCGTGCTCTCGCTTGTGCTTCTGCTGTCAATAAGTGTGTAAAATTCATTATGCCTCGCTGGAGCTCACAATTGAACCCTCCAGTGGTCTGTCTATATGGACTGATGATGATGCCGGAATTGGAGTCCGACAATCCCACCTGTTATTATATATTATGTATCATATAACATATATACATGTAAGAATATAGGACAGGTTTAAGTCATATCCCTATAGAATCGGAGATGATTCTTTTCGGAGCCAGTGCTCGTATCTTTTCATAACTTCTGGTTGTGTATAGGTGGCCCCTTTGTTCATGTTTCAGGATGGCATTGGTCAAAAAATGGTCTGTATATAAGAATAGATTCAGTGATTGACTGATCAGATCTTGTTTCCTTATGTAATTGTACCCCATCCCGCTAAACTGATATGGATCAGTTTAGACCATCAGTCATCATCATCATCATCTAATGAGCGGCCTCAGAGCATTTCACAGGTACCTAGTTGCTCCACTGATTAAACCATGTTAATGATTATGATGTCTTTATTTTATTTCGTAAGATTGGATTTAAGAACTCGTATTCCTTGTATCAGATGCTTGGACAATTACTTTATTGCCGTCAGGATTTGTTTTCATGCTAGTAGATCTTTGAACTTTGAAGATTATCTTCCTAATGAATGGTTTTTGTATAACATCTATTTGGACTGTAAGATCATTTCTTCAGATGCTTGGACAATTCTGGTTCCCATTGCATTGTGGACCTTGTGGTACATGAAATCTGGTTGTTGGCCGCCAATGTTGTGCGTCAGCAATGACTGCAATATCAACCCTTCTTTGAAGGGACTCGGTTACATCTATATTAAGCCTGAATACTGTCAGAGAAGACCATATTGTATTAACTAGGTTTGTGATGGCTCGGATCACTAAGTATCTATTACTCCTTTATAATGTTGGCGTTTTTCTTACATTCCCTCTCAACGAAATTTCAAAGAACTCAACACTGATTTGTGGATTTTCATCTTTTTAAAAAATATGAAAATTAATTTTTGAAGAGGAACACCTCCGGATCCGGTTGGTTGGTTGATGCAGTTGCTTCCTTCTTCTGCTGTCAACGATCTCCACACATAAAGAAACCAACTCCGCGCTCCCACCATCACCATAAGATTATCTCTACCTTTTATAGGGGGAGAAAAGCTCGTCATCCTCATATTCCCATTCCCATTCCCACTCTAGCTTCACGATTGAAATAAGTAGGGCAGATGATAATAACCATTGATTTTGAGATTACTTCCGCTCCTAATTCAACTATGATGATTCTTCCTAAATTAAAGCTGGGGGAAAATAATGAGATCGAAGCAAGCAAGTGCAACATCGTATGAGGCGAGGGTAAAGGAAATCAACCCTATATAAGAGTAGAAGATTGAGAAACTATAGTGGGAGCATGAGAAGGAAGACAGGCAAAGACTAGTAGTATAAAAGCAGCAAATAAATCTATGTTATCTTGTTCTTGTTTCAGTTAATTGCCTATCACTGTGTTCCATTAACTGTAATACAAGTCCTTCAGATATTCCATGTTATACTTCATTGCTAATTTTCTTTTGGGATTGTTTATGATGATTTGATCCCCCAACATACTGTTGAATTCTAACTGCGGAATAAACTCAACAATGACGACGAGATGCAAAAACTATAGAATCAAAATAAGTGAACAAAGAATAAACAAAAGCTGCACACAAGAACACACAAGATTTTTATCGAGATTCATCCAAACAATGGCTACTTCTCCGCGCAGAGGCATTCCTGCAATTTTCACTAGAAATATGAAGATTAGGTTTACAAATCTTTCAAAAACTCACCACCAAGGTGTAGGGTTTCTCTCTATCTCCATCTCTCTTAATAACGGCTGATAGATCTCTCTTTCTTTTGGCTTTGTTTCACATAACCCTAAAATCGTACACAATACAATATATATAGGATTCAACATCTCTAATCTCATCCGTTCATCTATTCAGCGTCGGGACGGTCGACCGGTCCATTTTGACGGTCGATCAGTCTTCTCCGTCGACTGCACGAAATCCAACAGAGAGTGGGTCGGTCGACCAGTCATTCCTTCAAGCTACAGAATTGAGTCAGAGAGCGGGACGGTCGACTGCGCGGTCGACCGGTCATCTTACCTGGGCGGTCGGGGGGTGCGGTCGACCGTAACTCTGCTGTAGCCACTTGCTACTCTTGACCTGTTGCTCCCACTTCGACTCTCCTTCTCGTCTATCTTCTTCAACTCATTATCGTGTATGGATCCACAAACCCCAACAATCTCCCACTTGGAGACATATACACAAAGTCTTTAACCTGTTCTTCATTCTTCCATTGGCCTAGTCTAGGCCTGTGCCTCTGCGAGTCTCCTCAACAATTAACCTGGAGACATTCCGATAGTGGTATAGCAAAACTGATATTTCTTGCTATCCACTACCTTAGTGAGCATGTCCGCCGGATTCTTAGTGCCAAGAATCTTAGTTAGCTTCAACCATTTCTTCTCAACCGCCATTCTGATAAAATGATTCCTCATTTGAATGTGCCGAGTCCTAGAGTGATATGCCGAGTTTTTCGCCAAGAAAACTGCACTTTGACTGTCACACCATAGTTCACCTATGGGTTGCTTCATGCCCAACTGTTTCATAAGCTCCGAAATCCACAACATGTCTTTCGTCGCTTTTGTAAGTGCCATATACTCTGACTCCGTGGTTGACTGTGCTATAATCTTTTGTAACTGCGAAGCCCAACTAACAGCTGTTCTACCAATTTAAATACATACCCTTTAGTACTTCTGCAACCATCACGTTCGCCTAAAAATTTGCATCTACATATCCATGTATATGCAAAGAATCTCCCCAAAACAAAGAGAGTGATCTGAAGTACCTACTAGATATCTAAGAATCCACCTTACTACATCCCAATGCTGTTTACCTGGATTCTTCATATACCGGCTGACAACTCCCACTGATTGTGCGATGTCCGGTCTTGTAGACACCATCGCATACATCAAACTCTCAACAGCTGAGGCGTAAGGAATAGCATCCATTTCCTCCATCTCCACCTCCGTCTTAGGACACAAGTCTATTGATAACTTGAAGTGAGCAGCCAAGGGACAAGTGACTGGCCTCGCGCCATCCATATTGAATCTCTTCAACACCTTCTTCACATAGTCTGCTTGAGATAACCAAAGCTTCTTGCTACTCCTGTCTCTACTAATCTTCATGCCGAGGATTTGCTTTGCTTCACCCAAGTCCTTCATTGAAAACTCCGAAGCTAGCAACTTTTTCACTTCATTGATCTTCTTCATACATGAACCTGCTAACAGCATGTCATCCACATACAACGCCAAGGTAAATGTATCATTGTCCTCATATTTACGAACATACACACAATGATCTGTTTCACATCTATCAAAACCTTTTCCTCTCATGAAGCAATCAAACTTCAAGTACCATTGCCGCAGTGCTTGTTTGAGCCCATAAAGACTCTTCTTCAATCGACACACTATGTCTTCCTTTTCTTTAGCTTCAAAACCTGTGGATTGTCTCATGTACAGCTCTTCTTTGACATCACCATGGAGAAATGCTGTCTTGACATCCAACTGCTCTAAGTGCAAGTCTTCAACTGCTACAACACTAAGCAGATGCCTAATAGAAGCCATCTTCACAACTGGTGCAAAGATCTCACTATAATCGACGCATTCTCTTTGAGAGAATCCTTTCACAACAAGTCTGGCATTGTACCTCTTATTGCCATCTGCCTCATCTTTGATTCTAAAAACCCATTTGTTCATAAGAGCGCACTTCCCTGCGGGTAACTTGGTCAACTCCCAAGTTTGGTTCTGTTCCAAGGAGTTCATCTCGTCCTTCATGGCTGACTCCCACTGAATTCGAGCTTCATTCCTCAAAGCCTTTTCATGAGTCTCTGGCTCCCCCGAATCCGTGTACAGAACATGCTCGTGAACAACACTAGCTGATGGATCAAATATCCTGGTTGGCCTCCTCTTTCGTGCCGATCACCTTAATGTGGGTACCAGCTCACCGACCGGTTCAGGTTCCCCGAACTGTTTTGGCTGTACCGGTTCATCTTGGATAACCTTCTCATTCCCAATAGGCTCACCATGAGCCTCTTGTGCTGTCTGTGGTACCTGTACCTGCTGCTGCACTGTAGGACCCCCATCACTAGGGTCGCCTTCAGAATCTGAATCTGAGTTTGAGTCTGAACCCCAATCTGATTCTGAACTGGTTGTACTGTCTTGACCTGTGTGTCTGTCCTTGTATAGGACCTCTTCACTGAACACTACATTTCTGCTGCGAATGGCTTTTTTATCCACAAAATTCCAAAGCCTGTAACCATACTCATCGCCACCGTAGCCAATGAAGACACACCTCCTGGACTTAGTGTCCAACTTCTTTCTTTCTTCCCTGTCAATTAGTGCATATGCCATACAATCATAAACTTTCAAATGCGAATAATTAACAATATTACCTGACCATAGTTCTTCTGGAATGGCCCCATCAAGGGCACTAGGCGAGCAACGGTTAATCAAGTACACTGCTGTATCAACTGTAGCGGCCCAAAGATGGACCGAAAGACCCGCATGAAGTCTCATGCATCTCGCCCTTTCGAGTATCGTACGGTTCATCCTTTCTGCTACACCATTCTCCTGTGGAGTCTTAGTAACTGTCTTGATTCCTCTGATACCTTCCTTAGCCAGATAGTTAACAAACTCTTTGCTTGTATATTCACCTCCGTTGTCTGACTTGTTTGCTTTCACCTTGCAACCCGTCTCATTCTCAACTCTGGCCTTCCAAGTTTTGAATGCCTAAAAAACATCTGATTTTTTGCGAATTGCATAAATCCAAACCTTTCTTGTAGCGTCATCTATGAATGTGACGAAGTATCTCTTACCACCATAAGAGAATTCCTGAGCTGGACCCCACACATCTGTATGTACCAACTCTAGCTTCGCAAGCTTCTTCTCACGTCCACCCAACAGAAAGCTAACTGACTTCTGTTTGCCCATCACACAATTCTCACAAAAATCCATCTCAACCTTCTTCAGCCCCGGTAAAAGATCCCTAGAACAAAGCTGCTTAACACCCCTTTTCACCAAGGTGCCATAACCTGACATGCCATAGAATTGAAGAGGAACTACCTATTGATGCTGTAGCAATGATATCACCTGAATCACCTCTCCTGAGTAAGTACAACGTGTCACCACGCTTTCCTTTTGCAACCAACCTGGCACCTGTAGTCACCTTCCATTCTCCATGCCCAAAGGTTGTTATAAACCCTTCTTTGTCTAGTTTGCTAGTCGAGATCAAGTTTTTCTTCAAGCTCGGAATATGTCTTGTGTCATACAAGACCAATTGCCCACCATTGCGAGCCTTCACTCTCACAGTGCCTCTACCTAAAATTGGACATATCTGCCCATTACCAACTGAAACTGCACCAAAATCACCTGTCCTGTAATCCTCAAACACATCACTCATAGGGGTACAATGATAAGACGCGCCCGCGTCTATACACCAATCATCTTGCAAAATATTAAATCCAGCAGATAAACACAATTCATCTAGACGGGGTTCAATACTTACCACATTGGCTACCTGTGACCCTGCTTGTGATTTCTTATACTCTTCACATTAGTCTCTCCTGTGTCCTGGCTTCTTGCAGTACCAACACTCACCTTTGCAATTTTCTGTTCTTGACTTGGACCTGTAATTCCTACTTTGCGACCTCCCTTTGTTGTTACTTCTACCACGGTTATCAACTGACAGTGCGGTATTGTTAGGATATGACACCGAAGTCTCTCTATGTCTCTTCCTCCTTGCATCCTCATTCATGATGCTGCTTATAACATCCTTTAGGGTTGTCGTATCTGTCATGGTGCTAGTAATATCCTACTCTACTGTGCCATAACTATTGGGAAGACTGGATAGCAACAACAATGATTGTGTCCTCTCCTCAAACTTTAAACCCGACGATTCCATCTGATTGTAAATCATATAGAAATTATTGATGTGCTTAGCAACCGAATCCCTTTTCGACAATTTCAAGTTAACCAACTTCTTTAAATGTAAGATCTGGTTCGCTGCATTCGGCTTCTCAAATATGTCTGTCAATATCTCCATTGCCTCCTTTACGATTTTTGCCTTCTCAATATGATAGCGCCTTCCTGCTCAGCGACAACTGAATCTGCCTAAGCCCTTTCTGATCCAATCTATTCCAGCCTGTCAAAGCAACTGGATCGACCTCCGCCCCTTCTGGCTTCACACCAAACAACGTATCATCTAGATCCTTCTGTCGGAGATACGCAATCATTTGGATCTTCCACATTGCGAAATCCGTTCCATTGAACTCCTTGACTCTACTCTTATCCCCCATCTCAATCAAGACTACCAACCCGTAGCTCTGATACCACTTTGTTGAATTCTAACTGCGGAATAAACTCAACAACGATGACGAGATGCAAGAACTATAGAATCAAAACAAGAGAACAAAGAACAAACAAAAGCTACACACAAGGTTTTTATCGAGGTTCACCCAAACAATGGCTACTTCCCCGCGCAGAGGCACTCCTGTGATTTCCACTAGAAATATGAAGAATAGGTTTACAAATCTCTCAAGAACTCACCACCAAGGTGTAGGGTTTCTCTCTATCTCCATCTCTCTTAATGACGGCTGGTAGATCTCTTTTTTCTTTTGGCTTTGTTTCAGTTAACCCTAAAATCGTACACAATACAATATATATAGGATTCCACATCTCTAATCTCAGCCGTTCATCTATTCAGCGTCGGGACGGTCGACCGGTCTTCTCCTTCGACTGCACAAAATCCAACAGAGAGCGGGTCGGTCGACTGTGCGGTCAACCGGTCATTCCTTCAAGCTACAAAATTGAGTCTGAGAGCGGGACGGTCGACTGCGCGGTCGACCGGTCGTCTTGCCTGGGCGGTAGGAGGGTGCAGTCGACCGCAACTCCGCTGTAGCTACTTGCTACTCTTGACCTGTTGCTCCCACTTCGACTCTCCTTCCCATCTATCTTCTTCAACTCATTATCGTGTATTGGATCCACAAACCCCAACAATCTCCCACTTGGATACATATACACGAAGTCTCTAACCTGTTCTTCATTCTTCCATTGGCCTAGTCTAGGCTTGTGCCTCTGCGAGTCTCCTCAACAATTAACCTGGAGACATTCCGATAGCGGTATAGCAAAACTGATGTTTCTTGCTATCTACCACCTTAGTGAGCATATCCGCCGGATTCTTAGTGCCAAGAATCTTAGTTAGCTTCAACCATTTCTTCTCAACCGCTTTTCTGATAAAATGATACCTCATTTGAATGTGCCGAGTCCTAGAGTGATATGCCGAGTTTTTTGCCAAGAAAATTGCACTTTGACTGTCACACCATAGTTCACCTATGAGTTGCTTCCTGCCCAACTGTTTCATAAGCTCCGAAATACACAACATGTCTTTTGTCGCTTCTATAAGTGCCATATACTTTGACTCCGTGGTTGACTGTGCTACAACCTTTTGTAACTGCGAAGCCCAACTAACAGAAGTTTTTATGCAGAATCAAAAAGGATATAAATTTTATGCAGTCTTACAAGGTAACCTAGTTGCAGTTTTTCACAGCTGGATCGAAGTAGCAGACAGCATAAAAGACTTTAGGAATCCAATTTACAAAGGATTTAATAATCTTTCAGAAGCTTTAGATGTAGCATGAAAACATTTAGGACCTAACAATTATTTGTCTCCTTCTTTAAGAACAGCATAAGAAACCCCATTGGAATATTCCGTTACCAGAGACATACAAGGTAAAATAATTTTTTGTGACCATTGTGAAGCACTGGCCAGAACCACAAGGAAACTTGATGAGAATATCAACTGCCTTATTTTTGAAAAACAAAAGCTATACCAACAAATTTTAGAATTGGAGAAACAATTATTCCAGGCAAAATTACCCCCAAAGACTGCTCCCACAGTCCAAAATCAAAGGGATGAGAAAGGTTTGCATTCCCATCTGAATGCAGGAACGGATACTGTTGAGTCCATAACTTCAACAGCTAGTCCGGAGCAAACGGCTACAGGTAAAGACTTATCAAATTCGTTCATGGCTGTGACTTTGCCAAAAAGTTAGCACAGAGACATCATTAGGTCTAACCCAATGGCTAGTCTGGCTCAACCGGCAGCCAGTAAAGACATATCAAGTCTGTTAATGGGTGTGGCTTTTCCAAAAAGCCAAGACAAGGGCAAAGCCATTTTAGAAGAAGATCAGACATATTCTCAGATTACCCTGATACTACAACAGATCGAAGGTCTCCAACAAACACCACAAAAATCAAAAAAGAAAAAGAAAAGAGAAAGTTTACGGGTTATCATAGCAGAACAGGTAGCACATGCAGTAAAAAATGCATTGGCAACCACAACAAGCCAAGTAACAGACATTAAAGAAATTCTAGAGGATGGTACACAAAGGAAGATGGATAACTCAGATGCAGACGTCAGCAGTGACAACGAACCTATGACACCTATGTCCCTAGATTCCATTGCACAACATAATTTAGATACCTGATTCAGATGTCTCCAGAAAAATAAAAAAGACAGAAGAGCTACAGGAACTTCCACTACTAAACGCTACAGGAAGATCCACTCACAAAAGGCGCACTCAGAATAGGCGCATGGGAAAAAGAAGCACTCACAAAAGGCGCACTAGAAAAAGTAGAAAGCTTGGACAAGCTGCCTCCATGTAGCCAGAAGAAAACCCTAGAACATCTCCTCTTGCCTATAAAAAGTCTCCCATCTCACTTTGAAGGATATCTTGAAAACAACTCCCTTCCATCCTTCTGAATTCTCTTCCAATGTATTCTTATCTCCTCTAAAAGTCTTGTATGATAAAAGGAACAAGCCCCTTAGAGCTTGAGCTACTTTCTCTGTAAGTTATAGTTTTTATCTTTTTGGGGATTCCCGAAAGGGAAAACCCTAAGTTATGTACTGCTTATGTCCCCTATGTATATTAAAGTCATGATTAAGCTTGTTTGCTTGTTTTCTTTTTCATGTTCAGAAAAAACCTTTTATGCATCTCATAATAGCATAATTAGGCCGTTTAACCACTAGCGACCCTATAGACTTATAACGGCCGATGAGCAAAGGCTGCCGTAAGGGATGTCATAAGAGGAAAATGGTTAAGTCACAGAGGGCTTAATTCACCTTGAGTTTCCAATTAAAAAAAAAAAAGTACCAGGGACATAAAAAATACATATACAAGGGGGAAGTACCGATTAGGGGTTTTTCAACGTCTAAAAAAATTCATCCTATTTTTACCATAATCTTGTTAGCCATTTTAAAAATTCCACTTTGGTACGGCGACGTAGCTGATTACTTAAGAACAAAAACAATATCATTAGAAGAATTAATAAACATATTAAGACAAGAAGAAGGATTCTATAACTCCTTAGAAGAATATTTTCCTAATAGCAATATTAGGAATCTGAAATCTTTTAAAAGAAGAAAATTTTAGATTATTTACCAAACTTTCTTTTTGGTATCAAATTTTAGATTATTTACCCAAAAAAAAAAAACCATGCTGTCAACGATTGCTTCCTGATGATTGATGAACGTAGTAAGTTATGATGCAAATAACTGTTGGAGTATTTTTTAGACTGCACCATTAACTTGGTGCTGCAACAATACCTGCATGTGATGTGATCAGTTTTGTTGTCGTCAGTGTTGTATAATGTTTTTGGAAGGAATTCACTCAGTAAATGTAAAGTAAGGGTAAGTAGACTATCTGTGAAAGTTTGTATCAAAGTCTTTTCAACAGATGGAAATTTGATTTTGTTTGGAAGGTGCATAACACGGGTAATTTTGTTCACAGCTAGCTAAAAGTTCATTCACCAGTTAGGGATGGCAACCGGGGTTGACCCGCGAACCGCACACACGAACCCGGCCCACTACTATGCGGTTCGGGTCCGGGTCGAACCTGCGGGTCTACTCGGGCCGTAAAATTTGCAAACCCAACCGCTCAACCTGTTGGCCAAGTTAAACCGTCCGCCAACCCGCGGGTCGACCTGCAGGTTTGGATCCATTGAAGTTTTGGATTTTTGAATTTAGTATGAGATGAATTCAAATTCTAGCAATACGGTTGAAATGGCCATTGAGATTAATGCACGGAGTAAGCTTAAAGTAGAGTTGGAGAGACAGAGCATTTAACAGAGCTAAATAAGAGGGAGTTTGACATGGCAGTGGAAAGGGCTTGGTTGTTCAAGTTTTAATTGCCAAAGACTTACCATTAGTAAAAATGTGCTAAATATAAGCCGCAGTTTATGTGCTTTGATTTGTTTACATTTTCTTTATGTGTTTATATGATTTTTCATATGATGCGTCGTTCAGGAAGACGTGCCGTAGGCACGTGTCCACGGGCAAACCTAGTTTTTGTATAAAATCTATTTACGAATGATTTTTTTTTTTTTTTTTTGAATAAAAGGTGATGAGATTTCATTAATGAAATGTTAATGAAACAAATAGTCTAGCATACAGAACACCTTCTAAGCAAATACAGAAATAGTTCAACATCATACAAATCTCGTGGTGTCAAAGCAACCAGAACTACCAATGCTACAAGTTTTTTCCCAAAAGTGAACCTGAAACAATACAAATGAAATATTATATACCCCTTTGAAAGTTATGAAATAAGTGTCACCATCTATAAGTTTTAGGCTCACTGTTCCAGGAGTCACGCACATCCCATTTCACCTTTACCAACACTGTCCCAAAGTTTTCTATGCAAACCCCAGCACTCAATTCCAATATCCTGCCCCAGCTCCACTTAACTGCTCTAAATAACTTTAACCAAAAAACAATTGTTTTTTGTCGTACTGCACTGTATACGAAACGTTGCCTAAAATGTATACAAGAGAGATTAAAGTGGTACAACACCATTTTTTGCTAGTGCGGGCAAAGTGCTCGCTGGCGTTCGTGTTTTCAAAGTCGACATATTCTTAAGGGGAACTTAAGTGCTAATTGTAATCAAAAGAAAAGGGCTCATGAAAATTTTACAAAAGAGAAGTGGAGGTTATGAATTCATCCAGAGAATAGTGGTTTATATTTCTATCTAATGGGAGAAGGATTCATAATTCCAAATTGGGTCCAAATTTACCTTAAAGTATTGTCTAATTTGGAAATAAATATTGAGAGTATAACATATGACTTCTAGGTTTCTATACATAGATTGCAACCTCTATTGAGAAGTTGTGCACTTTATAAGAAACCTTTCCATTGTAAACACAATTTATTTTTCTAGTGAGAGCTTTGATTGAGATAGCTAGGTTCTTGGTGTGAGAGTTATTATAAGTTCTTGTTAAATAAATTTTCACTATTTCCCTCCGAATAAATTTGTTTTGTATGATTGTTTCTTTTTTCTTGATCGTTCAACTTGAATAGTTGTCGTTCATGTTCTGTTTCACTACGCGACAATGCAAAATTTCCTAACAAATCGATCGCTAACTTCTGACAAAAATGATGATTTTCAACAAGAAGATGGAGAACTTACTGATATGCTTTATCTAGCAAAATTTGTCTCGTTATCGGAAATATGATGTATCAAAATAAATTAGAAAATGACTCGAGCAAGTGAACTTTATCTGGTTGGTCTTCACAACAAACTTGCAAGTGCTTCAAGGACTCAAGTCAAAGCTTAATAAGGGGGTCGAGCATGTTCAAAACATAAACGTAAGACTACTACACAATGTTGATAATCATGAAGCACATTAGACATCTCACCACCAAAAGGTTGACGGAAAGCGATTTCAAAATTAAAATCTAGCAAACAAGTTGCAAACATCGATAACATCATCAAGAACTCCAAAAGATGTAGGCATGCCTTAAGCAGCGATTGCAAAAACAATAATCATGAATCCATGAAGATACTGAGATGATTATGTTGAAGGCAACACAACACATATAGAGAAAAAAGTCTATTGGAAGGAGGTTGAAGGCGAATCTTAATACAGGGTTCAAACATGATCAGAAGCTACACGTAAAACTATTGCACAATGTTGATAATCATGAAGCACCTTAGACATCTCTCCACCAAAAGGTTGACAAGAAGCAATTTCATGAAAATCTAGCATGCAAGTTGCAAACACTCAGAGAACATCTTCAAGAACATCATAAAATGCAGACATACCTTTAGCGGTGGTTGCGCAAACAATGATCATGAATTCATGAAGAGACTGAGATAATGATTATGGTGTCCTGCAAAATCAGTGAAAGATATCTTTCTAGCTTCCATAAGTGATTTCTGGTCTATAAATACCCTCCACCTCCATCAGTCAAAAGTAACTCATATTTTCTCCACTAAAACGTTATGGTGCCTAACTTGAGCGTTGGAGGGTCTTATGCCGAAACACCTTCCCGTGCGAGACTTTTTGCAAATTCCCAGGCATTTCCAGCAACTTAGTTCCAGATCCTGATTGACGGTCCAGATTCGGCTTTCTCCCTCAATAAAAGAACTCATATCTGATTGCTCTCAAACCAAAATTAGAAGCAACTTAATTAACGTCGTATGTGGGAAAGCTATATAGATCTACCTCTCCGATCAGATTCATCAACAAAAAACACCTTCAGCCATGCGTCCAAAAAGAAAGCAAACAACTGTTGCCAGCCACCAAGATGATCACAGCCTCCCTCCAACGAGTTTGTGTCAGCGAGCTCTCACCTTCGTCTTAAACCCTATCCGGTTGAGAATCGAGGGTCAGTCCGCACATCAATCCCTTCCTCGGTGCCTCCTGAGCGGTCAGACCTCCGCGATGTCATCAACTCCCGGCATGAAAAGATGGACCTTCATCAGCTCTAAGACAAGAAACTCTCCCAGAGTGGTGGTTTCGGCTTGGCACGCCCTAGGAGTAGGAGGAACCCCGATGACAGAGATCTCATCGGATGCCTTTGCCACGGGGACGAAGACATATGAGGAGCCCGACCGCAGTTAGCCGGTGGGCTCCCAGGAATAACAAAGATGATGAGGTACCCGTGACCTGAGCTGAATTCCAGAACTTCACCAATCAAGTCCATATGGCCCTCCAAGGTGCCGAAATGGAGACCGTCATACGAGTGATCTGCACCCCAGGACTGAGCAAGAAGGAGAATCTTACGATCAATCCAGTATGAGAGACGAGAAGATCTAGTGCTCCATCGCCTCCAAAAGATGGCGAATCTCCTTGATCAGATCGAGTACGAGGGCCGTCGGGGCAGGAGATATCGCCCCATCCGACCTCACTTTACTAGGGCTATTCTCAAAGCCCTCGTCCCAGAAAACTTTAAGCCTCCCATCTTTGAGTCATACGTTGGTGAAGTCGATCCTGCAGATCACTTTGAGAATTTCAAAATCCGCATGATGATCCAGAGAACTTCCAATGCACTCCTCTGTAGGACTTTTCTAGCTACCTTAAAAAGATCAGCACGAGAGTGGTACTCCTGTTTCCCTCTAAGGCCCGTCTCTTCCTTCGACTAGTTCAAAAAACTCATCCTGACCGCAAAACCAAGAAAACGAATGTTTCCCTATTGGAGTTGAAGCAAAGGGCAGGGGAGCCCCTCAAAGACTTCGGGGACGCTGCCGAAAAACTCTGCGAAGAGCATGATACCTAATGGTGTTCATCAACCTTAGGAGAAGGTGGCTTATAATACAGGTAAAATGCTTCATAGGTCACAACACGCATCCCAATGCTATCCGGGATAATACAGTAATTTCACAGCAAGAACATGCGTACTAGAAGAATGTAGGTTGCCTCCAAGCCCAATAACCCAGTGAGATGTACAATTAGGGCTTGCTTACTGCCCAAGAAGAAAAATATTTCCAGCTAATCACAGTTGGCAGTCAATCCCCCAAATCAGAAATTGGTTGCTAATTTGATCCATTTTACCATAATAACTCCAACCAAATCAGTGAAAAATATATTTCTGGTCTGTCTTCCATAACTGATTGGTAGTCTATAAATATCATCCACCTCCATCAGTCAAAGGTAACTCATATTTTCTCTACTAAAAATTCCTAATCATTGTTCGTGTGACTAACTTGAACGTTGGAGAGTCTTAAGCCGAAATACCTTCCAGTGTGAGACTTTTTGCAGGTTTCAGGCGTTTCCAACCAGTCAGATCCAGATATTAATCGAAGTCGATCCAAATTGCGGTTTTTTCCCTCAATAAAAGAACTCACATCTTTTTGCTCCCACACCAAAATTAGCAGCGACAAGAACCTTAAAGAATATTGAATTTATTTAACTTTCAGTTGGACGTATTCTCAATTTAATATTAAAAGCAATATCAGAAATACTAGCAATTAAATTTATTCTGTCATAGACAAAACCTCTGTTTTGCTAAAGGAAAAAGGACAACATGCACTTACTATCTGCGGAAGCTGTTCCAGATAATGAGTCGTGTTATCATAAGGATGTGCAGTTGAGTCATTCTTCGTAAGCTGTTCAAATATCTGCATTAATGCAGTAATCTCTAAGTCCATTGAGACAGATTCTTCTTGAAGTTCCACAACTTCTTTATTCGACATCTTTGCCTCCCACTCTAATTTCTCCAAAGAAGCCTGCTTGTCAGCAAGCTTCATCTGTGGAGAAATTACACACAACTTAAAACGATGAATAGCCCAAATAGTTGTACCAAAAAAAGCGGTTATATGAGAGGTCTCCCGTTAATTTGTAAAGAGTATGTGTGAGTAAAGGGAGATCTCCGGTTCAAGGTCAGATTACAGATTACGTCTTATTATTTACTTTATAAAATAAATAAAAAATTGATTAGAACGTACATCGCACGTACATGTTACTAGTAAAAATATAATTTTGCAGAAAATTTGAATAAAGATGAGAGACTTCAACCACTTGGAGTCTATACTAATCACACACACAAAAAACCTATAACGAAAACCAAAATGAACAGGTTGCCCAAAGGCATCAACATTTATGAATAAAAATCCGTAATAACCATATCAAAGATATCATGTAATGAGAATTTCTCATCTCTCTGCTCAAATCCTTCATCAATATCCCCGATAAAGATCATGCTAATTAGCTTAGTTGGGCTTTAGAGTCGGATCATATCTAAAAATTTAAAATTCTAATTGAATATCGAAATTCAACTGGAACATGATAAAGTTGATATTTTGAATCAAAAATAATGATAAAGTGGTTAGAGATAGACAACTTGACATTGTATAATTCCAGAATAGCTGTCTGCAACCTGGTGTCTCAATTCATTAATTGATGCATTAGCTGCATCCATTTTACTTAGTGAATCCTCTGCAGACTTCAGGGCTTCGTCTTTCTCCAATAGTTTATTCTGCCGATCATGTAGTTGTTCCCTTAATTCATGCCCATCCTTTTGAGCATTTTCTACTTCTCTAGAAGAGAACCTGGAGGAATCATCTAAATTATCTTTTGAAACACCGTCTCCAAGATCCCTCTGCTTCCTAGCAGAAAGAGAAACACTCTGTCTGCTTCTGGAATCCGAAATCTGTAAAATCAAATTTTAATAACATTTCTTAAATTGGAATCTTACTTACTATAAGCACATATCGAATAAATATATTGCTAATAAACTGGTATATACAAAGTGATTTTCAGACTCTTAGTTTTGGTGCATCCTTCTCTTAAAAAGTAAGTCATAAAGTTTCTATCGTCGGAATTTTCTTGTAACATTCTTGGTGTTACACTAGAAGTGGTTATCATTGATAACCAAATAGTATAAAACGGAAAACCGAAAAAGAGCAGAATAATTTTATGTTCTCTGACTTATGAATAAGTGAGGTATTACATGCTTTAGTAGCTGTTCTTTCTAATTGTTAAATTGCATTCCTTGAAACAAAAGTGAGCTTCGGGCATGTTTCTGATGACCTGACATCAACAACAACAACAACAACAACAAAAAATAAAAAATGCTAGTACATAATACATTTATTTTTTTTGATGAGGATAATACATTTATTTCAAAGCAAAAGTTTGCTAGTACATCATTGTTGGCATTACCTGTGCTTATTGTGCCAAGGTCTTATGAAAGATGAAAATATTCTACACCTAGCTGTCGAGCCAATGTTACCGATCTCTTACACATACACAGTAATACAGAGAGCTAATGCCAAAGTCTTGGTTAGGGAAATTAGGGACAGTAGAGGCCTTGTCACTATCTCTAATATTATAATGGGAGAAGACCTTAGTGTCATTTGTAAATGTTTTGTCATTCTACCAACCCGTGTAACACACGTGCATAACTATTATAAAGGAGGTCCTAGATTCAAATCAAGACTACATGTAATTTTTTATTTTAAAAAACTATATTTATTAAAACGTGCATCGCATGTGTAAACTACTGGTCCTAAATAATAAGCTAACCTACTCCGAATTCTGTACTCTGGCTACAAAGGATAATTCATGAAACTTCATATATTCTAGCCTAATTAGGAATGAAATAAAAAGAAATCAGCAATATTCAGTTGCAAATATCCACCAGAAAAAGGATAACTCATATACATTTCGGGGATTTTCCGTGGGGTGGTCGTACCCTAAAGTGATCCCCAACTGCTACATGTAGAAATATTCAAATTTAAATATTCAAAAAAAAATCTGTAGTTGAAAGATTTGCAATTACCAAGAAGTATTTACAAGAAGAAATCAGATTCATTATGCTTAGAGAATATTAACAAACAGAAAACGATGCATATAGTTCGATCAAACTTTGTCAGTTTATAAACTGCTATCTTATTGCATTTAACACAAGAAACTGTGCTCAAGTCCATAATATAAAATTTTCCCAAATTAGTACATTTTTGTTCTTTTGATGGCCCAAATTAGTATGTTGTGTTAATAAATTGAAAATTTTGTCTAAAAAATAAAATAAAATAAAATCACCTTCTTGAGATTTAAGGCAATTAATGGTGGTTGATTTTGAAATAGTGGGCCTTTTTGATTGTTTGACCGGCCCCGTTACGTAGAGGTGAAGGGTCGTAAAGTCTGGAAGATTTAAGAAAGTTCAGGCCCGTTTATCCTAAACTTATCCAGGCCCATTTGGTTTCATCAAATAATCCAATGGAATCTAACAAATGAAAAGAATTATATAATATTAATTTAAAAAAATGAAAATGATGGGCTTATAAAAATGATAGAAAAAAAAAAGACAACAAGCTTTTGTAGTGTAGCTGATAACTCGTCTCACACCTGAATGGAAAAAAAAAGGTTACAAAAACACTATAGGTGTTTCATCAAATAAATTTTATCTCTTCTCAATGTCTACAAGCTACGCCTAAATGGAAAAAAAATAGTTACAAAAACACTATAGGTGTTTCTTCTCTAACAGTCTTACTTATAATTTACAGTACAATACAACATGTTGACAAGTATCTTGTTGTTCATAAATTCTCCAAAGTTCTAATTTTAGTCAGCTTGGAAATATATAGTTGTATTGAGATGCATCTCTATCAACCCAATATATTTGGCTTAAAGAGACTAAATCATCATCTATAAAATTTTGCCTTACTACAATTTTTTTTATTGTATTGAAATGATTTTTTTTTGAATCCTAGTATGTTCATCTTAGACTGTAACTCATCTTTGATTATCCATGATAGACACGCAACATACACTTTGGGCTACTGAAAGAGTTCTCTAGAATCCTAGTATGCTCATCTTAGACAATAAGTGATCTTTGATCATTCATGTTGAACATGTAAGAAAATGCTTTGGGATATTTATGAAACATGTTGATAGTAATTATAAAAGAAACAACTATTATGAAAAACTTACACAATATGCAATACAAAAAATGAGACAATTTGAAATTTGAAAGATATAAAAAAATCAATATGTAAAATTCCTTCATTTGTTTATGGGACTGCAATTCTATTCGTTTGTCTTGTTGAGCTGATTCTCATCACCCGTGCACCACACGGTGCTTGAATCAATTTCACATCACTCTACCGTCTTATATTATCAACCTCTATAACCTTGCCACTTCACATCTTCTCAATTCCAGTTACAACAACTAGCAACACAAAGAACGAATTCTATTGGCTTCTCCTACAACATAAACTACAGCATATCCTCATATATTCAAAATCGATTTTAAAATGGAAAATCAATGAAATTATAACACTAAGAAAGGTGCTTATTGTAAAATATATAGTTTATTTTATTGTTTGTTGGCTTTCTGTAATTTCGCATTTATGTGAAATCAAAATTCCGACCGTTGCAGATTTCTCGCCGCACAAACCATGCTTTCTTGTTCCTCCTCAACTCCTTCAACTCGATTGAAATTCTTTTTTTCTTTTTTTTTAAGGAAAAGGTGGAATCTAGCCACCCTGTTTTATTATCAGGGATTAATAAACAAAACTCAGAGTAATGAGCAAACAACAAAATCCTAGAAAGAAAACAGAAAAACATTCTCCACCCAAAACAACTCGATTGAAATTCTTGAAATTGCTAGTCAGCCCATCTTTGTCTCCCCTTCTTTGGAAATATAGTTGTTTACTAGGTTCCATGCCTCGATTCCTTGACTAATCTAATCAGGTTTGTTTACTTTCTTGGGTCTCTTTGGAAATCAATAACAGTATCTTTTACCTCGTGGGTTTGGGGCAAAAGCCAAAGTACCCCCCCAACGTTTGGCCCGAGTACAAAATGCCCATACAACGTTTGAAAAAGTACAATAAACCCTTTCTTCCGTTAACTTAACCCTTTCCGTTAAGTTATAATTATTAAATTACTTTTTTATCCTTACCCTTTCATATTCAATCTCTTTCTTCCCTTTCTTCATTCCTTTTTTCTTCCTTAATTTTTTCTTGTTCTTCCCTTTATTCCTTTTTTCTTCATTCATGATTTCTTTGGCAGCAAAATGGTAGATTTCAGCAAGGTGGGATATTGAGGACTGATAAAATGGCAAAGATTGCTTGTAGGTTTGAGCTGTAAGAGAGAGCATGTCCTATGGATTTGTTTAGCTATCACTAATTGTTTTGTAGCACCACCTCTTCAAAATTTTCACAATGGTGTTTATCAGCTTGATCTGTTTATCCTTTTGGTGAATGGAATCTAGTCAATGTTATACTAATCCCTCATGTTGATGTAAATATATGTAAGGATTCAATTTGTCGTATTCCGAAATTGAGAAAAGCAAATTTCAATTCCTTCTGTTCTTTAGAGATGATGTTTTCATTTTCGAAGTGCTCATTTGTCCTTAAAGCTTGCCAGTATTGTACATGAAGTCTTATTTTTGTATCCCAAACTAATACGGGGTCGGAGGTTTGCAGAAGCTGAGTGACAAATATTCGGAGTACTTGCCATCTAAACATAGAGCTGTAGCACAAGAACAAGCTATGTTGATATTTCATTTTTATCTTTTGCAGTCTTACAACAACATCTGTCATCTGAATTCTTTCTTTTGGTGAGTAGCTTGAACACAACAAACCCAATTCAATGACATTTGACACACAATGATGGATAGTTGCTACTTTTTGTGATGTTTCTTCTTTACTGTAAAGATCTCTTAGAAGAGTGTGATCCACAACATTCAATATTGTAGTGGGGAAATTGTTGCATACCCTGTCCCTCAAACTCGATTCTTCGTCAAACATGCCATCAATTGGTTGTTTTCCATCCGCCAAACATGCCATCAAACATGCCATCGTCAAACATGCCATCAATTGAGTATAGTACAAAACCCATACAAAATTAAGAAAGAAAAAAGGAATGAAGAAAGGGAAGAAAGAGATTGAATATGAAAGGGTAAGGGTAAAAAGGTAATTTAATAATTATAACTTAACGGAAAGGGTTAAGTTAACGGGAAAATGGGTTTATTGTATTTTTTCAAACGTTGTATGGGCATTTTGTACTCGGGTCAAATGTTGGGGGTACTTTGGCTTTTGCCCTTTTTTTATTTATTTATGTGTTTGATCTTGGTTTCAGGTGGAGCAAAATGGGTTTTTTGAGGTTTAAAGATCACAAATGATTGCAAGGGGTAGGCCCTTCTCTTTCTTCTTTATTAAATATAGATAAGCCCTAATTGCATGGTAATTTTCATTATTAATTTCTATGTGCTTATCTTTCTTTTCGGGTTTTCTTTTGAGTTACAACTAGATTCTAATCTTTGTTTTGAACCTTGGAAAAGGAAAATATACATTGTCATGGTGGTGTTAATTTTTAAATTTCTTCCTTGTTTTGGCTATCAATTCAGTGCTTGTTGAATGAGTTTAATAATAGGCTAATATTTAATTTTCTTTTTTCAAAACTTTTTCCTTGACTATATATGATATGTTGCATAATGATTTCAATGTTTGGTTTCAATTCTTTGAAGTCTTTTACTTAAAGCGAAAGATCTCTTCTGGGTTTACTTAGTTGTTTGTGTTAAACCAATTATGGCTAGTTTTATGTTGTTGAGGAAGCAGGGATGTGCTTGATTTTTATATTTTAGCTGTCTCTTAAGTCTCAAGACTAATTTCATTTTAGTTAGAATTTCTCTCTGCAGTTTCTGTGTTATTTTTGAATTGGATCATCTATATTAATGTGTTGTAAAGTTTGGTCTGAGTTCTCAAAGTATACAATATGAATACTGTACACTTAAGACTATAACTTTGTGTGATTTCGGTACATCATAATTCCATCTAAAATGTTGGCCGACCTTT
Organism: Hemerocallis citrina; assembly: GCA_017893485.1. Taxonomy (NCBI): domain Eukaryota; kingdom Viridiplantae; phylum Streptophyta; class Magnoliopsida; order Asparagales; family Asphodelaceae; genus Hemerocallis; species Hemerocallis citrina. The sequence goes on from CM030361.1 coordinate 98,228,782, forward strand.
GCTTTTATCTTGTCTAATCATGATCTCCCCTGAAATAAACTAAACAATGTTGAAAATAGGATTGTCATTGAGATTCAGGTAATGCTTATCCAAACATGATCTTACATTATCGTTTATGAGGATATAGATAGTTTATCACATAATCTCTTGACTAGGGAACTATGTTGGTACAGGCCATTGCATTTGGCATGTTATATTCATCTTCAACAAGATAACTAATAATTATTAACTAGTTGAATGTTTTTTTTTTATGTTTAGGGGTCCAAAGAGGTAATTTTCATTTACATTTTAAACATAAGAAGCACCAATGATCATTTATTTGAGATTTCATCAAACTGGAATCTATAGATCTTTTCATTCTACTTGTTTCTTGGATGTAAATACAGAAAATTAGTCGTACCATGTCTCGTTAACGTCTCGTTAACGGCTTCTTTTCTGATTTGTCATGATGCGAGTCACATGACTCTCGTCAGTCAAGAATCTTACGAGACATAAATACTATTATTTTGATTATGCAACTTATATTTGCAAAATTTGAACTTTTTACTCAAGTGATACTTGAATATGGCAGGTAGGTGTCTTGAAGCTCTGACTAGAAGATATCAACATCATGTTACTAACCATGAAACTTGGTAATTATCTTCTTTTGTTACATGTATGCTTTATACTACTAAATTACTGTATTCTCCTTATAATGAGCTATCATCTGCTTACTATCCCATTTAAATTTTTATGAATTTTGTAGTTGTGGTATTTTCTTTATTTGTTTAGTTGTAGGTCTGAATATTAAATGTCTTTGAAGCAAAAAGTAATAATATCTAACTACAACCCATCTAAGCTGATCATATTTCCCCATTGTTACATCTTTCAGGTTACAATTGTTGTTTTATATTATTTCTTGCGATCAGTTTTCTATTTACCGGTGATTATATATTGATTATACTTACATATTGACCTTGTAAATTTTGTTCAATATAGTTGTCGATGCCATGTTGCCAATCTATTGTGTTAGTCCTTTTTTCACTCAAACAATTCTGAGTATATTTGTTTTATATAGATTTCTTTTATTGAAATATTGCCTTCTCTTATCAATATTTAGCTCAAAATAAGTGACCTGTTTATCATCAGGAGAATTACATCTTATGTATGTAGTTATGCAGGCCACATACTACTTTCAATTATTATACTATGTGATTGGGTATCTTGGCTCATATGCTTGATTATGGAATTAATTTTGTTAATCTTAGTATGGTTTACTTATTAGGATATATGTATGCTACCAGACTACTATTTTTTTAAAGAAAGACCAGACTACTATTGATATTTTTAAATATGCATATCTCTTTACATGGTACTTCCAACAATAATTAAACTTAATCGTAAAACTCTAGGGTCAGCTAAATAAATCCTTTTCCCACTTTCAGCTATGCTAAGGCCCATAGCGTAAAGAAAACTTACCAATAACTCATCAACTTGCTTTTTCAACTCAGCATGTTCCGTCGGATTCATCCGATAGTGTGGCAAGTTAGGAAGATTCGCTCCCAGAACCAAATCAATAGCGTATTCGATATCACATAGCGGGGATAACTGGTTGAGGAGGTCAACAGGAAACACATCTGCAAATTTCTAAATGACAGGAGTAACTTGAGGATGGATGGGTGACTTAGGCTCTTTAGGGACTTCTCTCGATGTGAGTGGGAGAATTGTCGTCCCTTTATCAATTACTTCTGTGAGTAGGAGAATTGTCATCCCTTATCAATTTCTTCTGTGAGTTCCCTTTCACCTATATACACTGCTTCCTTGCCCTTTCTCGAGGGAGTTGGTGTTTTCACAGACGGATTAGTTTGTTGTATCACGGGTATGAGCTTTATCTTTAATCCATCGTACTGGAACACGCATTGATTGAATCAATCATATATTGTCACATCGTGGTCATATAACCATGGTCTCCCTAAAATTACTCGACCAACATCCATTTTTAGCATATCACACCAAATTTGTTCATTGTACGCTTTGAAATCTATAAGGACCAAACAACACTGTGTTACTTGGAGGGTTGTCGCATCAATCCAAGATACCTTGTATGAGTGTGGATGAGGTTCAGCTTTAAGCCCGGTCTTGGCTAGGACCGCTGAAGAGACAATGTTGACGCAGCTCCCACTGTAACAATAACTTTGCAGTTTTTGCCACCTATCATCGTGAATGTGTGAAATATAGCAGTGCGCTTCCAATCATCTTCTTTTTGTTGAGACAAAACACATCTAACTACATTCAAAGGAGGTGATTGGATTGACCGAATACAATTAAGATACTGGTCATCTTCTTCTTCGTCAAAGTCATCACATTCATTAGGCTCATAGAAAAACTCATTGTCAGAATCATCAGCAATGACAACGGTACCTTCCAGTATATTGATTTTACTGGGGCTGGGACAGTTATCAGCAACATGGCCGTATCGCTTGTATTTATAGCACTTGGTGAAAGGATCAATCTTAGAGTAGTCTCTTTCAGTGTTCTTATCCTTGTTATTCCTAGATGTATAGGAATTTGAAGTGGGCTTGTTTGGGTAAGACTTGTTGGGGTACTCGGAGGGCTTAGGTCTAGAGGGATCTTTGGAGGTCATTCTAGAGGAATGATATCTCGAATCCCTGGACTTGTAGGGAGAACTTGCTTTAAGGAAATCTATATCGAGGACAAGGGCATAAGCTGCATCCAAGAAGTTCACATTTCTATGAATTAGCTCATTTTAAAGATCGACTCGTAGTCCAACTCTAAACCTAGAGAGAGTTTGTTCTTCATTCTCTTTATCTAAGGCATTGCACTGAATGAGGAAGTCGTCAAACTTATCCACGTACTCTTGGGTGGATTTGTTTACTTGATAGAGTTGGTTCCACGAATCTAGTAATCGGGTGTGGAACGACAAGGGCACATCTCTTAGTGAGCTTCTCTTTTATGGCCTCCCAAGTGGTCATGGGTGCTAGACCTCGGTTTCTGCGGGCATGTTCAAGATTGGTCCAGTGTTGTGGATCTTTACTAGTCAATTTCATCATGACAAATTTGACCTTCAGGGTTTCGCTCATGTCAAACCACACGAAGTAGTGGTCCATGACACGAATCCAATCAAGATAAGCTTGGGGCTCCAAATGGCCTTCAAAGTGTGGAACGTCAGCCTTAACGTTCTTCTTTTGTTGTTCGTCAGGGTCACGATTTTGACCTCGGTCGTCACGATCATTTCCTTGTGGATCTGACGAGAAAGCTCGGGGACAATATTTTGATTCAATTTCACTTACTCAAGCCTCTGATTGATATTAGCAAGAGTTGCTTGAATGGCAGCGAGGATAATGGAAATGTCAGAGTTGTCTATTTCAGTTCGAGGAGGGGCTAGCTGATATCAAGGATTCCTAATTGGGTAGTTTAGGAGGAACAAGAAAAGCTTTTCAGGATTTGTAATGGTGTTGTGAAGATGCATTCACCAAAGGCAGAAAACTAGGGATCATGGGGACGTGTGCTTCATGATTGCTTCAAGGAGGGGCATGTTCAAGATTGGCCCAGTGTTGTTGATCTTTACTAGTCAATTTCATCATGGCAAATTTGACCTTCAGGGTTCCGCTCATGTCAAACCACACGAAGTAGTGGTCCATGACATGAATCCAATCGAGATAAGCTTGGGGCTCCATATGGCCTTCAAAGTGTGGAACGTCAGCCTTAACGTTCTTTTATTGTTCGTTAGGGTCACGATTTTGACCTCGGTCGTCACGATCATTCCCTTGTGGATCTGACGATAAAGCTCAGGGACAATATTTTTATTCAATTTCACTTGCTCAAGCCTCTGATTGATATTAGCAAGAGGTACTTGAATGGCAGCGAGGGTAGTGAAAATGTCAGAGTTGTCTATTTTAGTTCGAGGAGGGGCTAGCTGATATCTAGGATTCCTGATTGGGTAGTTTGGGAGGGGCAAGAAAAGCTTTTCAGGATTTGTAATGGTGCTGTAAAGATGCATTCACCAAAGGCAGAAAACTAGGGATCGTGGGGACGTGCGCTTGCTAAAATTTTGACTAAATGATGCAAGAACTAGGGTTTTAAATCCGGCTCTGATACCAAAATTATGTAAACTCCTAACTAAAGAATTTTCCAAGAATATCAAAAGATTCAATCTTTTGAATCTTTTACCCAATAAGTAGTGTCGATTAAGTCAGAAATTAAAACTAGTAATTGGTTTGAAGGATTTTCAAGAAATTAAAATAAGTTCAACAAGCCTAATTAAAGATTCAATCTTAACAATCAATAATTATACCTACGCGTATAATTATACCTAAGCGTTCCTAGCAAGTAAAATATTTAATAATGATTCATAAGCTAATTGGCAAGTAGAAGCACACACACTCAATATTTGTGGATGACAATAAATTCAGATAATACTCTAGAGATGATATGCAGTATCACAAATAATGGAGGTGATGAAAGAGTTTACAGAATCACAAAATATGCAGTATCACAACTAAATTGAGAGTTGAGAGTTGGCAGATTGAGAATCGAGTGAATTTGTGAAGAAAATGAGTGAATTTAGTGGGTTTTTATAGGAAAAAATTCCAACAATTCAATGTATTTGTTGTAGTACATTCATTTTGAGTAGCTTGATTCTTTGTGATGTTAAGTGATTAGTGTTGTTCAGCATGTTGGTGCTCTGGAAACTCCTGTTCAAGGGCTGTGTGGTGTTCCGAAACAACGGCTGAGGGTTCATGAACTGAGCCTCAAGAGTGGACCAAGTCTCGGTTAGTTTCGCGAAGCTTGAAACTTAAACGTATGCATGAGTACTAGTTCAGTAACCGTAAATGCCTAGGTGTGATCCGTCTTTCAGGTGTAGTGCCGTCTGAGGTCCGACTCTTGTGTGATTTAGCACAAACAACTCCGTCATGGTAAAAAAATTACCACGACGATCGTCTCTTTTGATTTTTATTTTTCGCAATTATCGCAAAGCTCAATGGCTATCAATGTTACTCGAAGCATACTTGAGGCTAATAAGCAAACTGAGCAGTTATAAAGTGCTTTTCGCTATCAACTCTTTACAAAAATATAGATAGAATTGGCAATGTGATAGGACTGTTCAGCATGTTGGGAGCGCCATGAGAGGTGCAGGTGCCGAGCAGATTTCTGTGATGGTTCAACCTGTAGTGGAAAGCAAAGTGAGCAACTCTGCGTTGCGCTTATTCTTTACTCTTGGCTATAAGTTAGACTATGAACTGTTGAAGGTGGGCTTTGCTTTTCGTTTCAATCGTGGGGAACAATTATTCACAAATCACCAGCACCGTGACTTCTGCAAGTAAAATGCCGAAGCTTCATGCTACCGAGGAATTCGTGCCTGTAACTCCCGGGATACAAATGGTGGAGATCACAGCTCCTGCTGCATCGGATAACTATAACGATGTTGTTACTGCTGTGTCTTCCTTCTGCGAATACTTGGGTGAGTATATTCTTTCATCCTGCGTTATAGTTTGAGCTGCAAAATTTGTCATATCGAGAACATGTTTTTATTTTTATGTGCAGGTTGCTGCATCTTTCGAAGCCAGGTGTTTCAACTGGTATTGTACCCACTGCTGCTGCTGCTGCTGCTGCTGCTGCTTCGTCTCTTATGTCAAATAGCGGCAGTATTATATTACCGTAGTTTTTCCTGTTTATTTTATCATTGAGGTCAGGCTTAAGGTCACTTTAGAACAATATAGTTTGCGGTATGCAGTTTTCAGTAGTGTTTTCCGAAGGACCCATTATTGCATGAAGAGATACGGAGGCAGATTGGTGATCGACCTAATTGAGGAGTATGTAGTATAAGCTGTCAAGTTTGAACAATCAGTTTGTAATGGAAGTAATTTTGAAAATCTTTTACTGTGACCTACTTAGCAGATTACCAGTACAAAAGAAGTTAAATTTTGTTGCCACGCTGACAGTGGATGAAATACCTTTTGTTAAGTTGCATCTAGCATGTAAAAGAGAATGATGCATCTGTGTTATTGTTGATTATCTGATCAGCAATAAATTGGTTTTGTCCCTTGTTTAGTATAAGCTGTTTGGATTGGCAGTGAATGGGACTTGCATGGAGTCAGAACCATTATCGTTCTCCATTCACAACCTGTTTGGAATGGCATACCCTACGGGTCTGTTTGGTTAAAAGGAGGGGAGGGGAGGGGAGGGATTTTAATGGAGGGGAGGGGAGAGATTTTAATCAAGACTCTGTTTGGTTCAAAGGAGGGGAGGGGAGGAAAAATAATTATCTTCTTGTTTGGTTCACAATGGGAGGGAAGAAATTTTATAATAAAATTACTTTTATACCCTTTTACATTTTATAACAAAATTCAACCACAAAAAAATATCAAGTGTCTCTAACCACTTGATTGCATCCACACCAAAAGTACAAGGAGCGATTTCACATAATTAACAAACCCAGACCCCCTTAGATGTTTTTCTTGATCTGGTTTGCATCTTTTTTTATACGATGAAGTAAATTAAGGAAAGTAGCAAACCAGAAGTTATCCATGTAGTTTGATATGGAAACTATTATTAACAATTCTTCATATAAAACACATAAAACCTAGTCTCTGGAATATAATGTGCATGTTTATTAAGGTTGCACTAATCGAAGACATGCTGCACAAAGTGTTCAGTTTGTGCTATGGGTACAGTTCTCCAAACAAAAAGTGGTACAGTTAGGCTTAGAGAGATTGGTATATGAGCTGAGTACTTACATGTTCACCAAATTATTTTGTTGATAACTTTACATGTGTTATATTTTGTGTACAGACATACATTTGAGTGATTTATGATAATAGCATTAGTATTTGCACAATGCCCATTAAGACTTAATCTGATAAGGAACAAACACTTCAACAATAAGTGGATGCGAAAAATCTTCAGAATCCCTTACCACAAACTCACACCAGATACGGGACAAATACTTCAGCAAACATTGTGTAGCAAACATTTTGTGAGTGTGCGTGTGCGGTGGTTTCATACTACCAATATTGCATACACTGTAACAGAAAGTATAAATTATAAAGGTGAACTCAACCACTCTAGCATTGCATGCTAAAGCTTTAACATACAATAATATTTTTGCTTAAAAATAAATAAATAAATAAATAAATAAATAAATAAATAAATAAATAAATAAAATAAAACTGGAAATGTCGGGAGAGAGTCGAGTCGAGAGAGAGGATATCTGCTCCTCACCTCCGCGACGATGAGGGGGAGAAAGAGAGAGTGCGAGTGGGAGAGAGAGAGAGTCGGGAGAGAGAGGATATCTTTTTTATTTTATGGATTTAGATCTAAAAATGACAGTTTAGTCCAATCACTTTTAAAAAATTAGACCCACTTTCTCTTCCCTCCAAATCTCCCCAATATTGAAGGGAAGCCAAAATTGGCTCAGGAGGGATTCTGCACCCCTCCATTCCCCTCCCCTCCCCTCCCCTCCTAAAAAATGAACCAAACAAGAAATGTTTTAAAAAATCCATTTCCTTCCCTTCCCTCCCCTCCCCTCCCCTCCATTCCCCGCCAACCAAACAGGCCCTACCTTTCAGCTTAGCTAAATATAAAAAAACCTCCTCAACTCACCGTATTGCCCAGTTTTAAAAAAACTGCGCTTAACTTTTTTATTATTATAAAAAATCCTTCCTCAACTATGTTTTCAAGGCATTGGTGACTCTGAAATTTTTTTATATAAAAGCTGTGTTCGAAACATAGTTAAGGGATGTTTTTTATTATTATTTTAAGTTGAGTACGGTTTTTTTAAAGTGGGCAATACTTAAGTGAGTTTTTTTTTTTTTATGTTTAGCCTTTCAGGTTTTCAGCACGTTGTGTTATTGTTCAAGGTGGGCTTTGTTCTTGTTCGAGGGGCTTATGTAAAGTGCTGTTCCGTTTTTAGTTCTATGTTATCAGTAAATTAACCCTTTTTTTTTTTTTTGCATTTTAGTTCATCTTACCTACAAATAAGCAGTGATCTCTTATTAGCTTGCAAGTGAAACTATGACAGAATGAACCACAGGTAATCCATGGCTCTAAAATCATGCTCACTGATTCATTTGATGAATAAAAAAACTAAGCGATGCTGATTAATGTACGAATATTCTGGCAGACGGTAAACCAACAACGAATTTCAGAGGCTTCAGAATTTTGCATATATCTAATGAACTCATGCAGCTGCAGTAATAATTTGATTTAATTTATTTATACCAAGGTCTCTCAACCATTAACTTGTTTCATCCATCAACTCTAAGGTACAGTTAGCATCCCAGCACCAAACTGAGGCTCAACTGAGAGATCACACGAACAACACAGATTAATTATATAGGAAGTAAGAAACTAAAAGAAAAATTGACAGAGACGCTAGCTGCCAATACTCCAATAATTAAAGATCACATCCAATTAATTCTCCAACAATTAAAGAGACCGCACAAGAGGACCTGTTATATTCAAAACTATATCAGCATTAATACGACTTCCATCAGGGAACCTGCTAGTATCAGCAACTGCTAAAATACACACATCTTCTACTCAAATATTTCATGTAATCAAAGTCACAAATAGCCGCAATAATTTCTCAAATCATCAAAACTGTCGGGTGCCTGCAACTTTGATGAACTCAAATAGGTCTTATTGGGGGTTTAACAAATGCATAGGGTCAACTAAAAGGTAATCAGATGGGTAGCTGGCCATTGAACGAGGGAGCGGACATTACAGTCAGCACATCAGTCACAGAAGACATTGAACTTAAAGCAGCTTTCAGAACATCCTGCGAACACCCAGGCTTGACTATACTTTTCACCTGCATACATATAGTAACTATTTTGTTGGCCAGAGATTCAAATGACTTGAAACTGGGATATTCTTTTTAGACAATTAACATTCTACGATTTGAATATATAAATTGGCCCTTTTTTTTTTATAGAAAGTATCGTTTTCCAGCCCAACAAGCACCAGTCAGGTAAACCTTTTCTCAAAATTATGGAGGTGACTATGGAACAGAAATATCTGGGCCTGATATGCCAAATTATTTTCGGATGAAAGCTGTTAAAACAACATCAACCTTCTTATTTAGCACTAAGTTTTTAACAGAGAGGCTTGCCAAAGTCATATATGACTAAAGTTGGATTCCTCAAAATTAAGGTAAATCGATTTAGGATAAAGATTACCGATAATAAAGATAACTTCTTTACATGAAATTGAAACTAATATGCAAAATCTTAATTATCTCAAAAACATGGCTTGGAGTCTAGAGGGATAACCGGATCGGCTCCTCTGAATCACTAATAATAGTACATTAATATCTATCAGAATGACACCACCAAGCAATCGGATGCAGGGCAGATGCACGTTGGGCCCAGGGTGAGCTGCCTGGGTTTTTTCAAAATCGGGAAGACCTAGGTATCGCAAAAATAAGGAAGATCTAGATATTTATACCATTATTTTATATATATGTCTATATACTTTTATTGACAAATTAGAGACTTGACTTTGTGGTTAGGTAGTTCAAGCTTCACTATAAGAGAATCAGGGTTCGATCCTCAGGCCGTAACTATTTTTTCTTTTTTTTTAAATATAACTTGGTTTTGGATTGTGAATAAACTTTCATTAATGTCTTTAATAAAGTTATACTATATATTTTAAATTTTTTGAATATCTAATTTATGTTTTAGAATGTAACCCCCATTCCCGACAATAGGTATTTTTCCGTGTATTTTCTATAATTTGATTTTTTGTAAATTTAATTCTGTTCGGATCTTTTATTAAAATATTTTCTAATCAAAATTTTATTTATTTTGAATAATGGTTTATTTTGATCTCACTTTCTATTTCTTATTTATCGGATATTTATATTTGTGTCTAAAACAAATATACTATCACTATTGGATTATTTTAATAAAATTGATAAACCCGAATACTATTTTATTGTATAATTTATTACTATTATGATTATTATTATTAATTGTTATTTCATGATTATCTATTTAAAATTCATATTGGATTATTTTATTATTATTATTATACCGGATCTGATTTTCTTTGTGAATTTTCAAATTATTTTTCCAGCCCAATTAATATTTTTATTTCATTTGTATTATTTACTTATTTATTTATTCGGATTTAAATTTTCGTTTATGAAGTCTTCGTTCTTGTTGTCGGGCTATTCTTGTTGATCCCTATTATCTCTTTCGAATTGCGGGTATTTTATTTGAACCCTATTGATTTTGATCAATCTCTTATTTGAACCCTAAAACCCAATTTGATGTGTTCTTGACCCAAAACCGCTTTTATTGAACCCTAAAACATTAACCCAGTACCCTAATTGTACTCTATAAATGCAACTCTACTGTGAACCCTAATTTTTTGCACACAAATCGAAACCTAGCTGCCTATTCTCTCTCCCCCCCGTTCTTTCTCTCCTGTTACTGTTTCCCACCCAATACCCACTTCCGATCGTCTTCTCCGGCCTCTCTCCGACGACCCCCGTCGCCATCCCCCTCCTGAGCGCCGCCCACCTCTGGCAACTTCTCCGCGCCACCAGTGCCACCACCAACGGGCACCCCCTTTCCCCTCTACCCTGTTCCAGATCGACAGCAACCCAAATCCGATCCCCCTTTCTCTCTCCTCGCCCATCAGCCACACCACCCACTCCGGCGACCTACCCCGTCGTCTCCATCCCCCTGTCGACGCCAGTGTCGCAACACCAGCATCTCCCCAACCCTTCAACTCTGCCATCGACCAACAGTGACAGAACCATAGCTCTGTCATTCTCTCTCCGTTCGACCGCCGACCAGGACCACCGGCACCGCCCGCTGCTCCGCTCGACGCCATCCGCCGCGTCGCACCGCCCTCTGGTCGCCGGCGCCACAACTGGCATTGGCCATTGTTGAAGGTTGCTGCTGTCTCTTTGCTGGTGTTGCTGCAGTCTCTTTTTGTATGTTGGGTTCTTTGAGTGCATGTGTATTGCACGTATTATTGGTGGGTTGAACTAGTTCGTGAGATCGTTGCTTCGGAATTTTTTATCCCGTTATTCTTGGTATTTGTTTTCACCGATTAACAGGCAAGTCACCATCCTCTTGAATTGCTAATTGTATCAAATTCAAGTGTTAGTGAAATTCTTGCAAGTAGATCCCTTTGATATCGATTATCCTTTGTTATCCCTTTCGTTGGATTTATTGTGGATTTATATGAGCTAACTCCAATATTCTTGACATCGTGCCAATTTGACTCTAAAGTTTGGATCTTTAATGAATGCATATAGAATTGTTAATAGGGTTATTCATACAAGTCACAACACAAATAAATTATTGTAGAAACAATCGTTAGGTTGTATGTCGTTTGATCGTTTGATGATTGATTGATGTTAGACTTGTATATGTGTGTGTTCTAAATTTAATTTATCATGTTTGGACACCTATCATGCTAGTTACACAATTTATTGACTATAGAATCGATACCCGACATATTCAATTAATTTTATTTTCAAGAATAATACCCTAAGAACTGTACATGCTTGCTGACCTGAACTTGATTGCTGTTTTCGAACCAGTAAATGGCCTTAAAATAAAATATTTTCTGAATAAGAAATGTAGCCCCGAGTGTCTAGATGTCGATAACATCCAGAACTTTCGAATTCCGGGTTTTGTAGCAAAAGTTATGCCCGTTTTACTACAGCTGTGTTTTTACATTTCAGATTTTCAGATTCTTGAACCTTTCATGTTTAAACAGTAAAAAGGTTGATCAAATGATAGAATTTTGCTATGAAAATTTCCAGATTTATGTTTAACATGTTTAGGAGTCTAGATTATATTTTTACTGATTTTAATGTTGAGTTTTTGCTGATTCAAAAATTAAAATGACTAGAGGTCGAATTTCTGCCTGAACATAAAACCTGAAAAGAAATGTGTTTTGACCTAGCTGCTGTTGTCGGAATTTGAACTTTAAGTATGCGTTGGAACCGTATGGAAGTCTAGTTTCCAGATCTTCTGACGAATTCAAATTTCGATTCCTGAGTTAGCGGGAAACTGCATTTCTATACAGACTGCGCGTGCTGTCCAGAATTTTGGATACTACTTTTTTATGAATTGATAATTCTTATGTTGTACTATGGCATGATTTAATGAATGTATGTTGCATTGCATGTTCCCAATGAGTTATTGTCACTATTCTAACCGTCCTATCCATGTCATCAACCTATTGTTTCCTTATTGATACCATTTTTCACCTCTTGTTCCTTAATTGCATATTGTGTTATTGCATTGATAAATAATTAACAAGCCGAAGTTTAAGGGATTGACTTTTAAGTAGTGAACAAAGTAGAGACTGTACTCGGAGGAGGGGCCCGTGTTTCCCTATTTATTGGTCTATTGGTCTATTGGTCATATCGGTCATCGATTAATTGTAGATTACTGACTACAGTATTTCGATTGATTCGGTCATCGGTCACTATTGAATATTGATTACCGTTGCCAAGTACATGATCTACCGAGTGCACCACTTGAGTCTAAACGAAATTGGTTGTATGCATCGAACCTGTGGTACGGCACACATGGGACACAGTAGTACATGCATTAGTTAGGATTTTAAATAATTAATAGACTTAAGGATCATACTACATCGACATTGCATATTGTTCATCATTGTTCTTATTGATATCGATATTGGCTAAGTGTTATTAATATTGATCCTTGATTATTGAACCATTGTTTATAGTCAACTGCATCGATCATCATGATTTTTGTCCCATTTTATTGATTCTTATTGATCCATTGATTCATTGTCATACCATTATTACATTGTTCCCTGCTTTCTCTACTTGCTGTCCATGACTTGCTCTAAGGACAAATTTTCTCCTCTTTTTAGATGAAGTATTTACAGGTGTTGATGGAGAATTACCGAATGGATTGGCAGAACAACATTGGTGAAGGAATTGATTGCATCACCGCTTAATAAATAATTATTGCTTTGTTTGGAGACTTAATTATTGGATTATCGTTATTTTATTGTATTGGGCTTATGACCCAAGTATTGCTATTTGTTTCCAGATGTTGGATTATTATTGTATTTGGATATATTTATTGCTTAATTCCAAGTATTATTGTTCATGAGATTATTATTGTCTGCGCAATTGTTCTGTATTGTTTATATTGTTGAGTTGATCGATTAAACAGCTTATGGATGACGTTAGTCATTCGCTGGGCTTTTGTCATGTACTCGTATCCATATTTTTGGTAAGCGGGGCGTGACATAGAAAGTTCATTTTATACTAAAAATATACAATTGAATTTAATCTCATTATTTATGTTCTTAATAATATTTTTATATTTATCATTTCAAATTAAATGAGTATCGAATTTTACAAGTATAAGTTTTTTCTCTTCTTCTCATTAAGCGTGCAACTCAACTTGTACCTATTATGCAAACATTTACTCAACCATATGTTAGAAAATAATAGATCTCAAGACCAAATGTCCCATAGTTAAATAATTGATGATTTCATATAACCAACAAATGCTAAAAGTAAAAACTTCCATTCAATATGATATAAGTATATTTATTTTTTTCTTTAACTTTTTTCTATAAATAAATATAAAATTTAAAAACTATTTACTTATGCCCAACCTGACTAAAATTCATGCTCGGATGGTACAATAGTGGAGTACAAAATTGTAGCTAGGTTGAGACCTTAGGTTCAAGGCCTACACATCTCCCAAAACTCAAAAAGAAAATATATCTATCAGAATGACGACTTTTATGACGAAGATTAGTCACGTATATGTCCACACTGCCATGTGCATTGAGAAGCAGGTTGTAACCCGAAAAAAGGAGAAAAAACAAAAAATTAATGGAACAACCCAGATGTGGCAACATCTATCTTTCAAAAAAGCCATTTGCAATGTTAAGTAGCTAGAGATACAGTATATCCTTTTTGTTATTGTTTTCATGTTGAACCTATCTCTTCCTATATCACCTTAAACCTTAAAACAGCCAGAGAGCTAAGACTAGAAATACTTGGAAGGTGTGTCCTCTACCCATTGATTCTATGGGTGTTAACTTCAAATTATAAATACACAAATAATATACAAGATTGAAGTGTTCATACCTTATCTAGATACTCCTGAAGCTTTTTGATCCGACCCATGTAATCTTGGTCTTCCACACAAAGTGTAATCGGCTTGGCATCAGCACCCAGTCCTTCAAATTGAATGGGTCCAGGGTTTCTATAAAAGTCATCTAAAAGAAAGCTTAAAGCCTTCTGTCTCAACAACCTGCAAATCAAGCACAAATCAGCCCCACAATCCATAAGGAGATTCTACATTATTGAACCAAAAGCAACAGAGGGTTGCAGGCTTTCTTGATGACAAGCAGTAAGTTTAAAGTAAGAGTCATATTATTCTACAGTCATCATTACTACCTATAACCATAGGTTTTATACAAATATTAAAATGAATATAATAAAATTTTAAGATCAAGAATGCAAACTAAAGCTTTAAAAGTAAAGAATAAAGAGTATGCATAGCAAAAAGAAACAAGGAAAAGTCAAGAAAGAATAGGGTTTACAATAAGAACATACTCGTATGCTTTTCCTTTCAAGTCGATTGTGGCAGGATGTAGAGCAGGCTTTCCAACTGGAGTGGCTCCAGGACCACGCGAGTATCGCTTCACAGTCATCATTGCCTACATTGAATATACATGAGCAATTCAGTAGACTGGAAATTGTTTCCTCCAGTTTATTATAGGCAATGGAGCATACTGTCCGAAACTAGCATACTGAGTAAAAAGTTTAATTTAAGGACAAGAACCGACCGCAATTGGAGTAGCACCACATTTCCACTTGTTAACAGGATGTTTTAAGTTTGTAGCAGTAGCCATGTAGCCGTTCAAACCAGCTGCTAGTATATGGTAGCCGATACATCCCAGAACCTGATACATGAAGTTATTAATTGACGTGGTCATAACTTAAATCACTAGAAAATTAGATAATAAAGCTGCTCTATGGGACTCACATAAGCATAGTCACAGTCAAATTTTGATGGTAAAGCTCCCCGAGCTTGATAGCCAAAGAAGTGGCATATAGCATTGAATTTCTTTCCTTTGTATGTGCCCTCTTTCTGGAAAAAGGTAGCAAAATAACACACTCAGGAACATTCACAAAATTCTGAGTATTGGAATGACCGTTCTAAAGATATTGAATAGTGGAAATGGTTAAAACAAATTTTTTTGACAATCTATGTCAGGTATGATTTGGCTTTCCCGTGTTATTATTAATAAAATGGATAGGAAAAAAAAACTATAGAACCTACCATCCTTTTAGTCATTTCGGCTTCCACCAAATTGGCCAGAAGTTTCTCTGTCTCAATCTACACAGCAGAACATCAAGCAGAAGTACTTTTACAAATATCAAAAATAAAAAAATTAAGACTTCAGATTAACAATCACCTGAGACAGTTGTGCAGACTCATCAGATTCCGGAATGAGAAGCAGCTGCATTAACCGAAATATAGTCAAGAGAGTAGCCAATACCATAGACATTTAAACTAGCACTAGCTGAAAAAAAAAATATTGCATCCAAAGAATAGAAAAAAAACCTGTTTCCTAATAAATGGTGGCAAAAATTCAAATAAAGCAGATGCCCAAGGAGAAAGATGAGAGGAAATATTCTCCTCAGAAACACCTTGTCTATGGAGACCATGAATTTCCTGAAACATTTATGACCAAGAGAGTTGATTTGAAGCAAGTTCTCAAACTTCCCATGCCAATAATGGAAAGGAAAATTGCAGGAAAATTGGTATAATGTGATTCTTCCGAAGAGCTTATAAATCAACAAATACCTGCAACAGTGCATATAATTCTGGAATACTTTCTACAAGCCCTTCAGGGATAAGGATAACTCCATGGTTTTTGTCTGCACGACAGACAGACGGTACATCAATGAGGATAATATGACCATTAACAACATTATAATCAATCATGCTCAACCTTGTTCGGCTCTTGCTTGAACTGCATCACAGATCTGTTTCGTAATGTCAAAAATGGTAAGTTTTGACATGGCAACCTCCTCTCCAAGGATTACCTGCACATAAATTCAAGTAAATTAGGTACCATCAAAATAACATAAACAAATTGTATTGTTTAAAGCGGGTGTGCAGGTGATATATCAGGTTGAATTGAGAGCCCAATTTTGTCCATAGTTAATGTGCTAGAACGGAATCCTTACCATATTTGGATGTGACTGCAGAGCACATTCCAAAGCCACATGAGAGGCCTTGCGGCTCATTATGCGAACGAAATAGTAATACTGCAAGTCAGAAAAGGGGTACTGTTGTAAAAAATAAATCCAGGTGTAGTTACAACCAGCAGAAATCACAAGCAAGAACACTTTCTACATCATTCTACAGCCCTTTCCAAGAGAGAATAAGATGCTAGGAAATAGCTGAGATAACAAAGGATCTAAGATCTAATAAAAGATGATGCGACCCTGTACCAACAATGCCCAGATAATGACCTTGCTAAATGATAACTGACCTGATCTAATCATGCTACTGAAGATAGTATTGAAAATTGTTTGTGTATAAAATCAAACAAATATTACCTTCCCAGCAGAGAGTGCATCCGTGCACATATTGCTTATTAGCTGTGAATTCACCTGGAAGAAAAGTAAAGAACTTAATCAATCTCAGGAAAAGTAAAAAATATCAAACCAAAACCAGTTGCTTAATAATTATTATTTGAAATAAAATTTAAAGAAAAGCTAATCGCTTTTTACTGTGAAACTTTTCTTTAAAAAATGTATAGAAATATTAAACCCCGCAAGCATGTAATTTTTCAAGGACATGGGAAAGAAAATGGCATGGTTCATCGGAAGGGTAAAATAAGTTGAGTTGTATGTTTCCTAAAAGTTATCGTATTAACAACTGATTGGCGACAGAGAGTAAATGATATTCCCACGAGTAAAAGATATTCCCACAAGCACAGAATTACTTAAGGATCATGGAAAGAGAAATGGCATCGTTCGACATGAGGGAGAAACAAGTTGAGTTGCATTTCTCCTAAAAATTATCAGATTACATGTTTCCTAAAAATGAGAGATCAACCAAAATATATTTTTCAAAGGAGTAGATTGCTAGCATAATAATAAAATATAATACACTTACCCTGCATATAGTGTCAAAACCAACATTCATCTCAACAAACTGGTTCTTGAGATCCCCATACAAAGTAACAGGAACACCAACAACCTGTCAACATCGCTTAGTTAATAACATATACCATAATTTAGTGTTCACTACTTAACACATACACATCTGTCGCACAGAAAATACCATATATTTCATTTATTTTATTTGTATACTTCTATTTTATTTTTTAACAAGGTCATAGCTACACACTCACTCTCACTATATATATATACACACACACACACACACACATATGGGAGGTCTTCAAGAGAGGTCAGACCTCTCCCTAAGGTGGGAGTGCTAGTCATAGTGGGGCCATCCTATGAACGAACCGAACCGTTCATCTTGTTCAAACTTAACATAGTCATTAGAACTCCATTTGCCCTAGCATCATATCATTTAAATAATAATGATATTTCAGTTGTACAATTGAGTAATGCTACATCCACTACCAATTTCACTACATTTCTCTTCACTACCTTAGGTGGCACACTCCAATAGGTAGGGGAAGATAGAGTAGGTGGGGGAACTCTCCAATAGGAGTATGCCACCTAAGGTAGTGAAAAGAATGGTAGTGAAATTGGTAGTGGCTAAAGCATTACAATGTACAATTTCATAATGTTTTAGTTGCATAGGCAAATGGATTTCAAAAGACTTGATTACGGATTTTTAGACTAATTTAAGCATTTCTAAGAAAATGAATTGTTTGGATCGGTCATAGGATGTCTCCATGATGAAGTAGAGCCTTGGATTCTCTCATCTAGTACCGACCTCTCTTGAAGATGTCCCTAAGGCCCCACCTCACCCCTTATTTTGAGGTCTCGGATGTGACTCCATCGATACGAACCCCCAATGAAAAATATGAAGTTCATTTGTTTATGTTTTCCAACATGCCAAAATTGTATGGCTAAAATTCTTTATTTTCTAACGACATGATGTACGGAGAAATGAATGTTAAAGAACTTGATTTTACACATTTAAGCTACCTTAGGCATGTAGCAAGACAAACAGTTAGGATTTTTCCATAAGGGGTTCGTATCGCGAAGGGCCTCAAAATAAGAGGTGAGATAGGGCCTTTGGGGATCACCTCCCTATATATATATTTATAAATATGTATACATACTCAGGGATTAGAGGTGCAAGTAGGACAAACAAGACATATTTAAACATGATACAGTACATTTAGAAATATCACATACCAAATATCATTTGCTTATGAAAATTTTAATAGATAAAACTAGGATATCTTATTAATTATCATCTAATATCGAAATAGAATAAAATAAATATAAAGCACACTGGTGCTGTTAATTATGTATTTTTTTATGCTAATTATAGCGAAGGTTAATTCTAATAGCAGGCCTTCATGTTCGAAGGCATGAGCGAAATCTACCATTAAAAGGTATTTACAAATCATAGGATATGTAAGTAGGAATTTGCTATCTAGAGGCCAAACATATTTTTCTGTACTTTTTTTGCCTGAGGTTTTTGCCTCGTCCTGATAATCTAAAAAACAAGAGAGAAGGTCAAACATAACCAAGTAATATGGAGCTCAGCTAGTATGATTACTTACTCTTGTTTCAGATGCGGAATTTATGGAATATTAGAAAGATCACTAAGAGTCTATGATGCTAAGTCTTTTGACTAAAAATTAACAATAAGATACTTATCAACTAATGTTGAATAACTATATTACGAATATATAAATTACATATGCAACCAAGTACATGAAATTATGTACAATGATATTCAAAATTTCTCAAAATTGACCGAAAATGGACTAATCGGTGAAATTCAGAAATTTTCAAAATTGACGAAAACAGTGGACCATATAGTCCATAAAATATTGCCAAAACAATGAAATTTACAATTTCACGAAGTTGGCTGAAAACCTACACTATTGCCCACAATAATTTTGCCAAAATAGTGAAATTAAAAAAAAAGTCAAATCAGCTGAAACCAGAGGCTTGTAGCCCAAAAAACCTGGTCAAAATTAGGGGTGGGCATCGGTCGGTATCCGACCTAATGTAGACCATCCACCACCGATCCAAAGACGATCGGTTTTTTAATTTTCTCATCCGCAACAATCCGAGCCTTAATTGGATAGTTTGGATTGAATTGGTCGGTTTGGCGTGCTACTTTTCACTTCCAACATCATTCACAATTTCGTTGAAATTTAAAAGATCAACTTCAATTAATCTTAAGAAACAAGCTGTTATTTGTTGTTCAGAAATGAATTTAAAAAGAAAATTCATAAAACCACAAGTTGCTAATGAATTTTACACTAATTGTTTGAGATGATGACGTTTAAATGGGTGAGATACACTGCTTTTTCACCTGCATACTTTAGTAATCTTAGTTTATTCTCATAATAACATCAATAACCATAGCTAATTGAATTTCAAGTATAATAAAAAATAGGTAGAAATTAAAGGAGACTATTTGTATCTCCAAGAATATGAGAAATGACTAATTGTATATTCAAGAAATTCAAGGAGAACTAGTTTTTTTATGGACTAATGCATAGAGGTACAGTCGATTCGGTTTAATCGGTTATTTAAAAGCCTCATCCAACAACCGAACCGGTCCAGTTGGTTATTGAAGATCAAGAACAGGGCCAACCCAAACCCCCACTTGGTTCGGTTAAAAACCGGTCGGTCTGGATTGGTCGGTTCGGATAATAGTTGTCCACCTATAGTCAAAATAGTGAAAATACGAATTCCTCAAAATTTGGCCTAAACATTGAAATACATAATTTCTCGAATTCGGTTATACAAAATCTGGGCAAGACATTGAAATTCAGAATTTCTCAAACTCGGTTGAAAACAGTTTGATTATTTCCACCAAAAAAGCAAAAATAGTGACATATAAAATTTTCCAAAATAGGCCGAAAAAGGTAATTAACCCACAAAAATCTGGCAAAATCAGTGTCATTTAGAATTTCACAAAACCGGCCGATAATGTCGGACTATATATGACGCACAAAATCCAGCTAAAATAGTGAAATAAAAAATTCCTCAAAATCAGCTGAGAAGGGTGGACCGCTGCCTATAAAATCAGGCAAGACCAATGCAATTGGAAAAAATTCTCAAAATACGCCGAAATGATGAATTACAGCCCAAAAAATCTGACAAAACAATTAAAACATTAACAATGTTACAAAGAGAACAGAGACAGACACACCATACTCAAAGATACATTAAACACTAATTAGCTTGAAGAGTAAAACCTCCTATGAGAGTAATGGTCTATCTATATTCAGTACCAAGACAGAACATCACGAGATAATAACAACATAACCTTTGGAGTTTGGATGCTAAATCTACAGGTGGATATAAAAAATGGCCATTCCTCTGTTGGGATTACAAGTGTCAGCAACACTAAAGGAACTAATGTAAATATGATGCAAGTACCTTTGTCGGACACTTTGTCTCTGCAAACGTCTCTGCAAGCTGAGCAGCATCTGAGTTAGAAGTAACTCCTATGGAACAAAAATACATAATAAACATTAGACCCAAGAATGGAAAAAAAATCAACAAAATTTTGGACAGGCCTGTCAAAGAAATTAGTTTACCTCCAATAATGACCAGACCATCCAACTTCAGAGCTATGCAAGCAGATCTTGTAGCATTCACTTGCTCAGTTGTTCTGATCTGATCAACCGTCCGGCCAAGCAAATCGAAACCACCTTCATCAGGGGATCCGTTCATCTATTAATAAATAATCAAATTATAAGATACCAGAAGCAAATCGTTAACGCCAAGTGTAAAGGAACCTTGGTTTTTATAA
This sequence comes from Hemerocallis citrina, assembly GCA_017893485.1. Taxonomy (NCBI): domain Eukaryota; kingdom Viridiplantae; phylum Streptophyta; class Magnoliopsida; order Asparagales; family Asphodelaceae; genus Hemerocallis; species Hemerocallis citrina. The sequence goes on from CM030361.1 coordinate 98,249,760, forward strand.
GTAGAGAGAATATCATCCGTAATTTCCAATGTCTTTTGTGCAAATAAACCTTCAGTGCCACCTATAACAACAAAAAAAGACACATTATTCAAGAATACCAGTATTTCACAAGAAAGATTTATCTCTAACTGTCAAGAAAGCAATTCATTTTTTTTAGCATAATTGGTTGTAAATTTAAATAATCCTTTGAAGAATAAATAAAACAAACATGTCAACCAGTTGTTAAGTACAAATGAAGAGAACATTGAAGAGAAAGGACATCTGAAATGATATAGACCAAACAACAGCAGGATACTCATTTAGACATATTAAAGATGTGACGATATACATTAACAAGAACACCACATCAACCGAGCCTTTTCTCAAATTGTTATGGTTGCCACATAAGATCCTTGTATCACTGAACTCTTTAGGATCAGTTGTTGTAAATCTGTTAAGAAATTATACAATAAAAGATTGGTATAAAACATAAAACCTCAAATTTAGTTCACTGCCTTATATTAAGTACTGCCCATCTCCAGTTATACTATCTCATTCAGTATGTTCTGTACAGGGCTAAGTGACTGGACGAAGTAACATGACAGATATGAGGAACCAGTACCAACAAAAATTGTGCGACAGTAAGCAAGATTGTAAGTTCAGCTGGAATGCATGGGGATGATTTTCTGCATGTTATAATAGTTGTGTCATCCCACTGATACACACCACTATGAAGCATAATGTAAAGTTAGCTTTCCATAGAATATTGCATAATGCCTTATGTTATCAAATACTATGAAAGTTATTGCTTTTCCACTTATTAGTCATATGGAAAACTTTCTGTATTAATTTCCCTTTTTTTAAAGTGCTGAAAACGTGACAAGAACCTCCACAGTTACGAGTTACAACTCACGACTAAACTTACAAGAAAATATTTAAATGAGGATATTGTACTTGCTACTTGTTAGAAATGAATCAAATGATAAATAAGAAGAAAACTGCATAAATGAACTTATTACTATGTTAAAAATGCTAACCAAGGAATCCAATTAATACACTGTAAGGATTATGGGTTTTGATCGCATCATAAAGACCCCAAATCACATTGTGTCCACCAGGGGATTGTCTTCCTGAAAATACTACACCAACCCTGCAAACAAACATATAAGAAGAAACCTTTAGGCAGATAGCAATGTCTAAAAAGTATAACTTGGAAAACATGATATTGATTTCAACAACTCCTAATCGAAACACCAGTGCATCAAAAATTTTAAAATAATAAACAGAATATAAGCCCAAAAGAAAATATCTATAAATATTCAATTGTTTGATATAATGATAACTGGAGATTTTCTGGAAAGATATTTAAGTAAATAAAAAGGCCCTAACAAACATCTCATTGGAGATGAGAGCAGTCTAATGTCTTCACCCACCAACAGGACTCACTAATTGGATTAGTCAAGTAGACTAGCATGTACAACAAATGCACATAAATACATATATGGTCATATGTGTAGTGATCAGTGCAAGGGATTCATAAGAAGTGGTATGATAAAAATTCACTGCCGAGTGGTCTATCAATGACTTCGAAACAAATGCTAAATTAAAACACAAACTACACTAGTTTTCATTATCAAGTAATGATATGAAAAAAATCCCCATCACCTGGGCACAGTTGTATTCGATAAATATATGAAGAAAAAAACAAATAGAGGAAATAACAAAAAATAACAAAAAAATGCTTCCTATCAATGACTTTGATGGTTATGCTTCCTATAGCACCCCCTCCGAAATCCCATGATGAGACAAACGAGTTAGTACTTCTTGTTGGGGAAATAACAAAAAATATGCTATCTAGGCAGGAAAAACAACAAAGATGCAAAAGATAAAACGAGTTGAAGAGGCACGTTACAAAACCAAAGACGTTGTCCTTATGATAGATTTTCTGCCTCTCCTAGGTGCAAGCAGAATGTGACAGTCTACCCCCAAGATACAACTCAACCCTTAGATACTCCTTGGATGTTGTGCACAATTTTTGGAGTGCCTTAGCGATCAATAGCCTTTTCTCGAGGAAAATAGTGAGGAAATAGGGGACTTTTAGTGAAAGAATATTTGTTTTTCTCTTCTCTATTTCTACTATCTATTTAAGCAGAAACTGACTTGGACTTAAGGAGAAGAACGTTACATCACGTTCTCTAAATCTGCCCATAACTTCCTTCTTTGTTGGGAGTTTGTTACAGAAATATCTGATGAGTTTCAACAATTATTCAGTTGTTATTATCTTGATCAAGTTTTCAAATATCTATTCATCTAACTAATTTGTAAACTAGTTTAGTTATTATGACAGATAATCTCAACTAATTCCAATTAAATAGTTAGGTTCTTAGCTAATTTATGAAATACTTTTTCAAGTCCATTCATAGTAGATACTTTCACAAAATAATCCAAAACTGTATCAGATAAAAAAAATTAAATAAAAACTAAAAGATATAAGAAAACTATAAAGGTAGAAAAATAAATTATTCAAAAAAACTAAGGTTGCGTTTGTTTTGTTGTTTTGAAAAGAGTTTTCTGAATAGAGTTTTCTGAAAACTGTATTCTGAATAGAGTTTTCTGAAAATGAGTTTAAAAACTGTATTCTGAAAGCTGTTTTTCTGAAAAAGAGAGTTTAAAAGCTGTTCGGTTATATTTCTTGCTGAAAACTGTTATCTGAAAGCTGTTTTTCTGAAAAAGAGAGTTTAAAAGCTGTTCGGTTATATTTCTAGCTGAAAACTGTTATCTGAAAGCTGTTTTTCTGAAAAAGAGAGTTTAAAAGCTGTTCGGTTATATTTCTTGCTGAAAACTGTTATCTGAAAGCTGTTTTTCTGAAAAAGAGAGTTTAAAAGCTGTTCGGTTATATTTCTAGCTGAAAACTGTTATCTGAAAGCTGTTTTTCTGAAAAAGAGAGTTTAAAAGCTGTTCGGTTATATTTCTTGCTGAAAACTGTTATCTGAAAGCTGTTTTTCTGAAAAAAAGAGTTTAAAAGCTGTTCCGTTATATTTTTAGCTGAAAACTGTTATCTGAAAGCTGTTTTTCTAAAAGCTGTTCGGTTATATTTCTGACAATTTTTAAAATCAATTTGCATTCATCATTTGCTGACATTTTTTTAATTGTTGCAGTTATATTTCAGTTATATTCCAATAAAAAGCTCTTTCTTAATCATTCAGATTACTGACAAGAGCATCGGAGGGTGCGTCGCCGGGATCAACCCCTCGTGATTCGCGCCACGATCGTGATCAACCGTCCAGATTGAGCCACGTAGCTCGGATCTCAAATCCGAGCTACCGACCTACCGAACATCAAAGTGGAAAAAAATGCTCCTCAAAATCCGTGCTCGGAATTGCCAAGCAAGAAGCATAGCAGAGGAGAAGGAAAAAAAAGAGAAAAAAAAGGCACGTGGGCCGGGGTCGACCCGTTAAGGGATCCGAACCCATCAACCCACTTCTCCTTCCGCACGCTCCCGCCAAGGCAAAAGGCAACTCACCTCTTCTTCTTCACCAACAGTCCATACGGAACAAACCCAACAGCGCTCCAAACTCCTAGCTCCTCCCTCATCTCGAGCGTCGCCATGGCCAACATTCACCTCATCCTCCGAACTCCAAGACAGCGCTCAAGCTCCGTCGTTGAACCTCCATCGCCGAGCCATCGACGGAGCTCAAAGCTCCACCTCGACTTCACACGAGCTCGAGCTTCGGAATATGGCGAGGTCGAGCTCCGACGACCACATTCGTGCTCTCACTCTCGCCGAGCTCCCTCCGACGTCGAGCCGAACCCATCTTCTTCAAAAGCTCGCTGCCGAACTCCAAGGCAGCTAGCTCCCCCTCGAGCAAGGAGCCGATGCCCAGGTCGAGCTCACCAACGCGGCGATCCACCTCGGCCCATACGGAGCTCTCCTCCAGTCGAGCTCTGGGGCCGAGCCCATGCTTCCACCACCTCCGACGAGCTCCACCTCCCTCTCTCCCTGCACCGAGCTCCAACGGCTTCGAGCACTACCCATCGCCAAGCTCGCCAACCTCCAACTCCTCGCCATGCCAACGAGCCCCACCTTCCTCTCCTCCTTCGCGAGCTCCATTCGTCGCCGAGCTCTTCGCCTGACTCCGACGCCGAGTTCCTCGCCTGCCTCCGCTGCCGAGCTCACAACTATCTCACTCCAAGCTCCAACCTCCACTGACGAGCTCACCTTCATCAAAGCTCCGACCTAGCAAACTCCTCGCCATGCCGACGAGCTCCACCTTCCTCTCCTCCTTCGCGAGCTCCATTCGTCGCCGAGCTCTTCCCCTGCCTCCGACGCCGAGCTCTTCGCCTGCCTCTGCTGCCGAGTTTACAACTCTCTCACTGCGAGCTCCAATAGCGAAGCCCCTCGTCAGACTCACTCCCCAGTTCCGAGCTCTGATAGCGGGCTCCGAGCCTCCCCGCCGACCTCTCTCGCGAGCTAACGAAGAACGAAGAAGAAGACGGTTGAAGGAGAAAAAGCAGAGGAGAAGAATGAACAGCAGCAGAGAAAAAAAAAGAGCTGTTTTCGAAAAGAGGGGTTATTAGTATTCTGAATAGTGTTTCCAAAAAACACTTAAAACAAACGCCAACTCAGGATATTATTTCCTAAAAAAAAAAAAACTAAAACAAACAGACCCTAAAATTCCCCCACATGAGTAAAAAATTTAAGAATAATCTTTGAGTATACACATTGTGCATAGAGCGAAGGTGTCTTTCGGACTTGAACTTTCACTTAAGTAAAATATATCGTATCAATACAAATCCAACATGACTAATGTCTTAAACTTGAGACCCATTTACTACAGACTCAATATATACACACACAATGCGGGCTATAATCACATATTTCAGGTTTGCACTTTTCGGCCGTGTGCGTATCTCGGTTTCTTGAGTGCGCTAGAGAATAGCCTATCTTCTCATAGGGAGCAGGCCCACTTTCACACTCATATAGGTAAGTCCTCTTGGGCATTCTGCAACAAATACCTTGCACAATTGGCTTGAGACTTATTAAGAACAGTAAGCTAGGCAGTTAAAATCGGTTTCAAAACTAATTAGTATAGGTCCGATTACCGATTACCGATTAATCGCCGATTAAATCGGATTTTAACTGCATAGACAGTAAGAATGTTCATCCTCTTAGCATTGCAGTTAACACGATACCACCATAGGAAAGGGCTTTGGAACAATAGTGATTTTTTTCCGAATTACTCATCAATTTGTTGTTACCCATTGAACCTTTTCTCAGTGTTTCCAATCCAAAGTTGGGTTGCCATTGAGATAATTCATGTAATAGGCTTCAGCCCCATTCCCCTCGATATTTATAACACTTGTCTCTTACGAAGAGCTTTAGTTAGAGGACCTGCTAAATTATTATGAGATATGACAAAATCAATAGCAATCACACCACGTTTCCGTAATTGCTTCACCCTATTATGCCTCAGACGAATATCTCTGGATTTACAATTATATGTTTTTGACTTAGCCTTAGCTATTGCAGCTTGGCTATCACAATGATTTGGAATAGCAGGAACTTGATTTGTTCCATAGAGGAATATATGCAAGTAGATTCCTAAGCATGTCTGCTTCCTCTCCAGTGAGGCCAACAGCTATGAACTCTTCCTCCATTGTAGACCTAGACATACAAGCTTGCCCAGTAGAATTTCATGCGACAGTTGCTCCTCCAAGTGAGAATATATACCCACCGATTGCCTTCAGCTCATCTGAATCTGAGATCCAATTAGTATCTGTTAAGATAACAGAAAGATGCTGAAGGGAAAGATGAATTTTTTATATTATTGGGCTCTCTAAGGGCCAGTATATATAAGATACAATATATAATCTCAGTCGTATATCTCTCACTATAGATTTAGCAATGTATCTAATATATATCTAACACCCTCTCTCAAACTCACGGTGGATCTACTAGTGTGAGTTTGTCAACTAAGTATCGAAACCTTGCAGGAGCGGCTGCAGGCAGGATCAGGACAGCTGTAGGCGGAAGTAGTAGTCGTAGGAGCAGTAGTGGTTCGGGGTGGCCCTGGACGGACGGGAAGGACGCCAGGATAGACGTCGGGATGGCCCTCGGCAAACGGGATGGACGTCGGGATGCCCTCGAGCGAACGGGATGGACCTCAGGATGGCCCTGGGCGGACGGGATGGATTTGGCATTAGATCAGACTCTTGGATCTGGGATGGATTTGTAGAGGGACTTGTTGAGCTGACATACAGTGTTCTCCCCCTGTCGGCGAATACGAGGGTGATCGGAGATTCTTTTCTTTTCTTTTTTTTCTTTTTTTTCTTTTTTTGGGTGCGGATTTGATGCTAGGATAGCGATTCAGGTAGAGATTTGAATCCGAACGGGATAGGGAATCAGGATAAAAGAAGGATATGGGATTCAGATAGGGTTCTAGGATTTGGTTGTGGATTTGGAAGGAGTAAGTGGATGTTGAAGGTGCATTTGGGATTTGGATTTGGATTTGGATTTGGAATAGGATTTGGGAGTTGAATTTCAGATCTAGATGAGACTGGAATTAGCAAGTGTGGGTTGGATGTAGGTCGGGTTTGGATCTAGATGGTCATTAGGGTTGTGATTTGGAAGTGTGGATCTGGATGGTGGTTAGGGTTTGGATCAGGATGGCTGGATGGGGATGGGGATGGGATATAAGGGAAGTGGAGGCTCGGGCTTGGCTTGGAGAGAGGCTCGGGCCTGGCTTGGATGGGTTTGAATGGAGGCTGGGGAAGAGGAGGATGATGATGATGATGTACGGGTCGGTGGTGGGAATTGGGAGCAATGGGATTAGGGTGACGGCGACGGGACTTGGGAGTGGGAGGTGACGGCAGGAATTGGGGTTTAGCAGGGAGGCGCTGCTTGCCGACGAAGGAAAGGGTCTCGCGGTTGGACCCATGGTTGAGGAGGACGTTGATGCCGCATTGCTTGATGGCGACGATGACAGAGGTGTCGTTGCCGATGTCGAAACTAACGACGCTAATTGTCGGAGTTGCTGAAACCCTAATTTCGAATTTTGGGGAATTTGGAGGATGGGGAAGATGAGGATTTGGATTTGATAGTAGATCCAGATTTGGATTTTTTTCATGGCTGTGAAACTAGGATTTGGATCAGTGTTTTGATACCATGTTAAGATAACAGAAAGATGTGAAGGGAAATATGACATTTTTACATTATTGGGCTCTCTAAAGGCCAGTGTATATAGGATCTCAGTCGTACATCTCACAATAGATATAGTAACGTATCTAATAATATATATCTAACATCATTATGTCCATTTACAATGGAAGGATATCCTCCACAGAATAATCCATGGGATATTGTACCCTTGAGATATCTCATCAAACGTTCAAGTGCACCCCAATGCAACTCATTTGGATTGCTTGTGTACCGACCAAGTCTTCCTACTGCATAGGAAATGTCAGGTCTAGTACGACCTGCAATATAATTCAAGCATCCAATATTTAAGAATATTTAAGTTGTGCAACACTTTGACATTTGTTTTTCTTTATCCCATTGTTTGCATCAAAAGGTATGCTCACAGATTTGTAATCAAAGTAATTAAACCTTTGAAGGACCTTTCTATGTAGTGAGATTATGAAATTCCAATACCACGGGCATTTCTAACAATTTTAAGTCCTAATATGACGTCAGCAACACCTAAATCTTTCATATCAAAATGCTAAGCAGTTAAAATTAGTTTTCAAAACCAATCGGTCTAGGACCGATTACCGATTAATCACTGATTAATCGGCAATTTTTTCGATTAATCGCCTTAGGAACTAATCGGACCTAAACTGATTACCAATTAATTCTGATTTTAACTGCTTAGTCAAAATGTTAGAGACAATAAATTTTTTGTTTCATTTATGATGTCAGTTTTAGTGCCAAAAATGAGAATATCATCAACATAAGGACACATAATAACATGATCAAGGTTTTAAATCTCAGATTTCGGACTCATCTCGGCAAGGGGTGTTTCGTCTCGGATTGAAGATATCAGAGATCTCAGGAAAATGTGATCATCTCAAATGTTCATTTCGGACACTCGATAAACATATTTTTTTTGTTACTAAACAATATATTATATGTTCTACATGTCATTTATCATATAAAATATTGTATAATGTAACTAATGACATGAATCAATCAATAAATATTCACAGAATTTAACAACAATATAAAACAGAATGTAATAAGTATATAACTAAATTGAATTTGCATTGATTAGAAATGTATCAGTTAATAGATTTACTTGACTTTATATATACACAAACAATAAAGAGACGAAATTCTCACATTATCTTAACTTAAGGTCCTATATTGAAAGACTTATATGCAAAAAAGCAAAACAAAAAGTTATATATTCACAATTTCACAATAACATTAGTGTCTATTTCGGCCGATATTTCGGCAATATTTCAGCCGAAATCTACACATTTCGGTCCAAAATGATATGGAGTATAAAATCTATGATTTCGTACCAGCAAGCAAGTCGAAACAAAATTTTTGCAGTATGAGCAAGCTAGTCGAAACGAAATTTCAGCAGTGTCATCCGAAATTTAAAATAGTGAACATGGTAACTACCATTAGATTTGCAATAAACACATTTATCAGCATCATTAATGGAAAAACCATTACAAATAATGACATTATCAAACTTTTCATGCCACTGGAGTGGATCTTGTTTCAAGCCATATAAGGATTTATGTAGTCCGCATACTTTACATTCTCGTTCAGGTATAACAAACCCTTTAGGCTGACACATATAAATCTCCTCTAAATCACCACTGAGGAATGCGGTTTTAACATCCATTTGATGTACTTCTAATTTGTAAATGGAACCAATAGCAAGCAAAATTCTAATAGTATAGATTCTAGCTACAGGAGAATAAGTGTCAGAAAAGCCAAACACCTTCTCTTTGTTTAAAGCCTTTGGCCACAAGCCTAGTCTTAAACTTCTCAATTGAGCCATCAGTCCTAAGTTTTCTTTTTGAATATCCATTTACAACCTATAGGTTTACATCCATAGGGCAAGTCAACTAGTTCCCAAGTTTTGTTAGCTAAAATAGAGTTCATCTCACTATTAACGGTCTCTTTCCAATGAAAGGAGTCTAGAGAGGACATGGCAAACTCAAAGGACTACAAGGTAAGTAACAAAGTCATCACCTAGGTTGGTCTCTCCTAGTTCTTTTGCTTCGTCTAGGTTCAGTGTTAGCATCATCTTACCTAGTAGGGATTATGATGGGAGTTTGTCCATGTCCACTATGTCTAGGAACTCTATTTTTCATAGGAAGGCATCTCTAGATTCAACAATTTTGTTAACATCTATACCAATAACCTCACTCTTAACAACTAGAAATCTATAAGATATACTGTTATTGGCAGAGCCTATGAAAGCACAGTCAACTGTTTAGGCTGACACATATAAATCTCCTCTAAATCACCACTGAGGAATGCGGTTTTAACATCCATTTGATGTACTTCTAATTTGTAAATGGAACCAATAGCAAGCAAAACTCTAATAGTATAGATTCTAGCTACAGGAGAATAAGTGTCAGAAAAGCCAAACACCTTCTCTTTGTTTAAAGCCTTTGGCCACAAGCCTAGTCTTAAACTTCTCAATTGAGCCATCAGTCCTAAGTTTTCTTTTTGAATATCCATTTACAACCTATAGGTTTACATCCATAGGGCAAGTCAACTAGTTCCCAAGTTTTGTTAGCTAAAATAGAGTTCATCTCACTATTAACGGTCTCTTTCCAATGAAAGGAGTCTAGAGAGGACATGGCAAACTCAAAGGACTACAAGGTAAGTAATAAAGTCATCACCTAGGTTGGTCTCTCCTAGTTCCTTTGCTTCGTCTAGGTTCAGTGTTAGCATCATCTTACCTAGTAGGGATTATGATGGGAGTTTGTCCATGTCCACTATGTCTAGGAACTCTATTTTTCATGGGAAGGCATCTCTAGATTCAACAATTTTGTTAACATCTATACCAATAACCTCACTCTTAACAACTAGAAATCTATAAGATATACTGTTATTGGCAGAGCCTATGAAAGCACAGTCAACGGTTTTAGGACCAAAGTTTCCTTTTCTTTGTAGGTGGAAACCTTAGCAAGACACCCGCACACCATAAAATAATTAAGAGAGAGTTTCCTGCCTTTCCACGGTTCATAAGAAGTTTTATCATAATTTTTGTATGGAATTTTATTGAGAATATGACGAGGAGAGTAATGCTTATCCCTGCAAGTTGTTAGGCAAACCATAACTACACAACAAAGAATTTACCATGTCTAAAAAAGTCACATTTTCCTTTTCTGCTACCTCGTTTTGTCGAGAGGAGCATAAGGAGCAGTAACTTCATGTACCATGCCATGATCTTCCCAATATTTAGGAAAAAATATTATGGGTGTAATCATCACCTCGGTCAAATCTTAAGATTTTAATCTTTCTATTCAATTGATTTTCTACCTTAGTTTTGAAAACAACAAATTTTTGAAAAGCTTCATCTTTAGATGCAATAAGATATACACAGAAAAATTTAGAAAAGTCATCAATAAAGGTTATGAAGTATCTTTTCCCACCATGGGTTAAGATATCATTGAGTTCACAAATGTCACCATGTATCAATTCAAGCAATTCAGTTTCTTTCAACATAATGAAAAGGTTTCCCAGGTTGTTTTGCTTGAGTGCAAAGTTCACATTTATTATTAACATCAACTGTAATATGAGGTATCAAATTAAGAGAAATCATTTTTTTTTTTAAATTCTAGAATTAACATTGCCAAGCCTTTCATGCCAATAATCAAAAGATTCAATTGAATTAGTAGAAGAAACATAAAAACCATTAACATTATTTAAGGAATAAAAATTCAAATCAACACATAACTTAAATAATCCCCATAAAGAAATAACTATATTTGACTCAAAAAAAGTTTTTAACCATGTTTTATTAATAATGTACAATAAATTAGATTTTTATTGACATCCGGACCATGTTGCACATTATGTAGTTGAAGGATCTTCCCCGAAGAAAGCTTCAGGTTGACCTGCCCTCTTCCTACTATTTTGGCAGCACTAAAGTTTCCTATCGCTATAGTTTCAGCCTCTCCCACTAGCTAGTAAGAAGAAAATGAATCACGATTAGGGCATACATGGACGTTCGCACCCGTATCTACCCACCAATTGGTTGGTGATAACATAAATCATTATTATTACACATTGTTACTAACCTTTGTTCATTGGGCCTGCCGGAGGCATTCCTGGATATCACCACATGAACCTGAGGTGCAGCAACAATCTTTGGTGCAGGAGCTCAAAGATCGGAATTTAGATTTTCTCGATTCTTATTGTGACGGCATTGCCTAGCAAAATGACCATGTTTACCACACACATAACAATCCCGCTTAGGCCATTGATTCTTCCCAATTTCAGGGTTAGCTCTCACAAAGTTGTTCTTCTTTTTGTTCACATTGGAAAGTTGTTATTGGTTTGGCTTGTTGTTAAGTCTCAACAATGTTTATCGTAACCTCTAGATCAACAGAAATAGGTTTGTCTCTACTTCTACTTTCTTCCTCAATGCGAAAAAATTATCAAACCATTTAGAGAAATATTCTCTCTTGTGTTTGAGGGAATGTTCCAAAATCTTTCCAAGAAGGGGGAAGTTTCTTAATGAAAAAAGCAACTTGAAACTTATTAGATAAAGACATGTCTTTTCGAGTCAATTCATGAATGATAGTTGACAAATCATGGGTTTGTTCAAGAACATACTTATCATTAGTCATTTTGAATTCTAGAAACCTATCAACTACTTATGTCTCACATCCCGCCCCTTCAGTCGAATACTTTTTTTCAATGGATTCCCAAAGCTCCTTGGCCCCCTCAATAGTGCCAAAAACAACATCCAATTTATCATAAAGAAAAACAACATACAACTTATCAGAAAGACTACTAAGGATCTTACCATGACAATATAGTTTTTTTCATTAAAAGCTTCTATCATGTGAGATCTAGCAGGTTCACGCTCATTAAGGAAAGGACATGAATCAGTAATGATATGAGCAAGTTTCAAACAATGAAGTCAAGACAACATCCTACGTTGCCATCTCTTAAAGTTTGTGTCATCAAAATTCTCAGGTTTGGATGAGTTATGAATGGAATTAACATCATCAGAAATAGCCATGATAGCAAGGAAAAATCTATCCTAAGAATGTTGGGGAAATAACAAAAACTATGCTATCTAGGCATGAAAAACACAAACAAAGATGCAAAAGATTAACCAGGTTTAAGAGGCACGTTACAAAACCAAAGACAATGTCCTTATAATAGATTTTCTAGGTGCAAGCGGAACGTGGCAGTCTACCCCAAGATACAACTCAACCCTTAACCTCGGACGCTGTGAATGCAGTCTTTTGAGGTGGCATAGTGATCAATAGCCTTTTCTCAAGGAAAAAAGTAGGGAAATAGTGGACTTGTGGTGGAAGAATATTTGTTTTTCTCTTCTCTGTTTCTGCTATCTATTTAAGTAGTAACTTATCTGGACTTAAGGAGAAGAACGTTACATCACGTTCTCTATATCTGTCCATAACTTCCTTCTTTATTGGGAGTTTGTGACAGAATTACCTGACCAGTTTTAACAACTATTCAGTTGTTGTTATCTTGATCAACAAGTTTTCAAATATCTATTCATCTAACTAATTCATAAAACTAGTTGAGTTATGATAACAGATAATCTCAACAAATTCCAATTAAATAGTTAGGTTCTCAACTGATTTTTGAAAAACTCTTTCCGGTCCATTCATTGCAGATATGTTCACAAAATAATCCAAAACTGTATCATTGAAAATAAGATTTAAATAAAAATTAAAAGACACAAGAAAACTAGAAAGATAGAAGAAAAAAATTATTCAAAAAAGTAACAGTACTTAGTACATACTACAATTGAATGAAATGGTCATTTGAGGTTAATAAGGTTAAGTAAGATGCATGCTATCATTCATAGAAAAGATTACTTATTTCACTAAAAGCTAGAAACTAAATATAAAGAAATGAGAACAGACCTGATGACAGGATGCTGTGTGATAATCTGAGCATCAGGGACCTTCGCCGTCGCCCTCAGAAAATGCGCCAAAGGCTGCCCGTACGTATGCGGGTACGCCCGACTTATCACATGCGCAGATGACTGATCTGCACATGTCGTCCCATCCCCAAATTCCACTCTTACCGTAGTACCCTGTTCACAACAACAAATTCAGATCTACTTACCAAATCATGCTACTTAATAATTATTATTATTTATTTTTTTAAATACAGACAAATAAAATCCCAAAAAAAGTGAAAATTATCAGCGGATTTCAAGAAAATTGTGACTAATCCACTGTACCTCCACTTCATTGAAAAAAAAAATTTTAAAAATATTCAGAAACTGGAATCAAGAATTCGAAATCGTAAATCGAGATCGAGATCGAGACCTGAAGGCATGGCGGGAGCTCGGGAGTGTACTTGGTTCTCTCCTTCTGGAGCGCCGAGAGCTCGCGAGGTACGCCGTAATCGGAGTTCATCTTCGCTTGCTTTCTCTCTCTAACTTCGCTTTCGGACTGCGATCTTCGTCGTCTTGGACTGCAAGTCGCTTTAGATGAGATGAAGATATATACCTAGAATTGCGCCTGTTTTACCGGGAAGGGACAGGAGGTTGGGGGGAATTTACGGGGGTGCCACTGTCAGTGTTTTTCCGTTTGGTTGTTGGTTTTGTTGTGAATCTAGCGATGTTGGAAATGGCGTTTATTTTGAAAAAAAATAAATAAATAAAACACTAATATGGGATTCTATGAGACTGGGTTTGGAGGATTTTGTAGACGGTTGGATTGAGCTTTGGGATCTGCGCCACCTTTGAAATTAGAATTTAAACGGAGTGTTTTAGAACTTAGAAATCAATGAGAATATACCTACTAGATTCTCCTCCATCTGATTTATTATTTGGAACTTTTTTTAATAATAAATTTCTTTCTGGATAATTACTTTATATGCACAAATTTTGTATAATAACTTTATTTTGCAAACTGATGTAACGCATTGTTTTAGCATATTCCAAATATAACAATATAGGTTTGTGTCAGTATTCATAGTAGTTTCGTTCGCAATTTGAGAACAACACTGCTAAAAATAGGTGTTTGGTTTGAATCACAGAATCAGTCGTACGTAGTTGTTGATTTCTTGGTGTGTGTGTGTCTGTGTTTTGTTTTGTTTTGTTTTTTTATTTATTTTTGGGTGAGAGTGGACTGTGTAAAGCAGTTGTAGTATGAATACTACTTATTTTGGATTGTAGCTAGGCTCGAGTACAATTAGCCCATTGCAGCATTGTTTTTCTAATCATAGACAGCCCATTACAGCATTGGCAATTTGGCAACATGGAATTTTACCGATAGCAGCAGTTGGTTCATGCTGGATTTGCTATCAGTGCAATCTTTGCATGATGTGCCTAACAAACAATAGGTAGCCACAAATGTTAATGAGCTGAACTGTCCTTGGTCCGCACACCTTGAGGTTTCAACGAACGCTTTATGCATCATGCTTTGCACACGGTACCTGATTTTCAGTCGTTCATGATGTCCTCGGTCCGCTTGTGTTTGTCTTGTTTCCTTCCTACGTGCACAGGTTCTGCAACCCAGGTGAAGACAATGAGAGTACTCAGTCACATCACATGATGTTTTTTTATATTATTTTTTTATTTTTTATTTTTTATTTTTTATTTTTTATTTTTTGACAGAAAAGATGGAGTATGGCCTTTCTTTTTCATTAATAAGAAATTAATGGTACAAACCAAGAGGACTAGATTAAAACCTAATGGCATGAAATAAAAACATACATGAAGCAATATGATTCGTACAAACAACAAATCCCTCCAACAATCCTGGAGGGTGGACCGACAAACAAGCTCGGTCCAGCAAAATTGTATGTACGTCAGTCTAGCTTCGTACACTGCCTCCACGGCACATGCACACCTACCCGAAACTAGTCTGACAGGATTTTAACACCCGCCGCTCCCTGCCTTCTCCTCGCTCGGGGGACCCCATCTTTGGGCCCAAGCCCCGCAGGCCGACTTAGGACATCACGGTACCTGCACAGCAACCGCACCCTCCCACCAACTCCACCACTCATCTAACAGACTCGCGAACAGCTCTCACAGCCGCTACCATAGAGGTAGCCGTAAAGAGGATACCTTCACCTCTCTCACGATTGTGCTATCTCAGGCGATTTCTCACCAAACAATTATCTCGCTCACCCCACCAAAAACCACGCTCGATGAGAGGACTGTGAAGATGATACTGTCACCTCTCTCATGCTCTCGCTCTCTCAGGCGATTTCTCACCACACAGACTCAACTCAACTCTTACCCCCAACGAGGGAAGAGGCGACGCTGTTACGAGACAGTGGCCTAAGCTGGAGAAAGCTCAATAGCCTGATAGGTGGCATCGTTGGACACCCAAACAAACCACCGACCTCACACACTTGAGCCCCAGATCCAAGACATTCACGACAATAGGTGCGAGAGGAAGCTCTGGCACGACAGAGTCGCTCCACGATAATCGAGACAAGCACCCCGAAAGTTGAGACAAGTGAGACGGACGACGGCGTCAGTAGAAAGCGTAGGGCACAGGAGTAGTGAGTGAGCACATCTCATGGGGGGACCCCGTCTTCGGGCCCTAGCCCCACAACCGTACTACACCGCAAACTACACACCTAGACACACCCAACTCAGACAGCTCCACCAACCCCCCAAACAAATAAAACACCTTGCCGTCTCGCACCATGGCACAGCCAAGCACACCCTGCTTCTTCACACGCACAACCAACTCTCAAAAAACCAAATCATAGCCGCAGATCGCCGTGATTGGTCCCAAGAGTGTGGACATGGTGGCAAGCACGAAGAACAATCGGGTAAACATCTAGCAAAGCCAACCAACCCCAACCTAACCCAAACCCCAACCCTAAGAAACACAACCCCAACTCCAAAAGTATCACAGAACTGGGTGTCGTCGCCACGGAGGTCGGAACGAGGCCAACTCAACCCCGAAGATGCCGTCGTTGAAGGAGGAGCGCTGCCAAAGTCGTCGTGCTGGAGGCCGACGAAGAAGTTACGGAGCGAAGAGAAGCTCCGTCCGCCGTCGCTCAGATCCGACAAGTGCAGGTGGATATAGGGATGGCGTCGCCGCGTTTACCCCACCGTAGGAGGTCGCAAGCAACGAAAGCTCTGGTGGCGGCAATGAAAGGATGATCGCCGATCTTGGGCACAGATCTAGGCGGTGATGAAGGCTTCGATCAAGGGCATTGACGAAGACGCTCTCAGATCTGAGGGTTGGCAACGCCACGAGCAACAGATCGAATGGATGGAGGTGGGTGATGGAGATGGGTGGAGACGATCTCTGATCGGATGGACGTGGGGGTGGGTGAAGGGCGGAGAGGTAGGGGCGACGAACGGCGAACGGGGAGGGGGCGGCAAGAACCCGACCGCCACCCCCTTCAAACTTTCTCTAGATCTAGGGTTTTTTGGTTTTGGGTTTATTTGGGGGAGCTTCTCTCTCTAGAAAATCTAGAGAGAGAAACTCTTCAAAAAATTCACACATGATGTTTGTTAACACTAACCATCAGCGGAGTCTGACCACATGCACTGCTAATTCGTCGTTAGTTGTCAGTTGAGAGCTATATATTATCAAGTGTTTAAAAAAGGGTTCTCGTTTCCAAGAACTTCTGCACAAGTGTATACGTTAGCTGGGATATTAAGATTAGCATTGGTATCCGGTCGGGTCGGGTCGGGTCCTTCACTACCCGGACCCGGACCCCTACGGGTCCAAAAATTGGACCCGGGCCCGGACCCGGACCTGTGAGGACCGGGTCCGGGTCCTATTAAAATATTCCTACCCGTTCGGGTAGGAGCGGGAGTGTGAGCGGCGAACGGAGGCGGCAAGTGGAGGATTTAGAATAGATGAGAGAAGAAAAAGGCATGAGTTTTGAGTTTGGAAAGGGAAGATTTAGAATAGAGGAAGAATGATGGGAGGAATGAGGATAGAATATTTATTTTTATGTTAATTTTTTGAGTTTTTTTAAATGGGTCCGGGTTCGGGTCCGGGTCGGGTCGGGTCTTTTGAGCGGACACAGACCCGAAAGTACAACGGGTCCCATAGGACTCAGACATGGACCCGGAATGGTTGGGTCAGTTCCGGTCCAATGTCGGGTCCGGGTTGGGTCTGAGTCGGATCCAGGTTTCAGATATTTATACCAATGCTAATTAAGATGAGCTCCAAGCCTCCAACTATCTCCCTTTAAAAGCAATTTTAATATGCTCAATTGCAGCGACAAAACTTACGATAAAGGGGGGGGGGGGTGTTTGCAAAGAATTCTTCATCACCAACTTTTTCAAAGTATTTATCAAACTGACCCACTTTCGAAAGTATTTTTCAAAATGACCTACTTGCTATCTTAAATAGCGAATTTTGTGAAAATACCCTTGTTTTTTGATATAGCGAGTGTAAGCTTAGGTATTTGGAGAAAAAGATTTAAGAAAAATATTAAAGTAAGACCGTTGTCTCAAACATCGAGGGTATTTTCACCAAACTCGCTGTCTCAAACAGCAAGTTTGGTGAAAATACTCTCGCTATTTGAGATAGCGAGTGTAGGCTTAGGTATTTCTCCCCAACTTAGAGAAAAAAATATCAAAGTAAGACTCGCTGTCTCAAACAGCGAGTTTGGTGAAAATACTTTCACTGTTTGAGATATTGAGTGTAGACATAGGTGTTTCTCCACAACTCGGAGAAAAAATTTGAAGAACAAAAAAATCGAAGTAAGACTCGCTATCTTAAACAACGAGCGTAGTTGCACAACACTCGGTATTTTAGATAGCGAGCCTAACTTTAAGTTTTTTTTTGTAAATCAATTTAACAACAACAAAAATCAAAGTCAGACTCGCTATCTCAAACAGCGAGTATAGTACAACCACGCTCGCTGTTTGAAACAGTGAGTCTTATTTTGATATTTTTTCTTCAAGTTTTTTCTCCGAACACCTAAGCCTACACTCGCTATCTCAAAAAGCGATGGTATTTTCACCAGACTCACTATCTGGATCATTTTGGTAAATACTTTCGAAAGTGCATCAGTTTGGCAAATACTTTGAAAAGTTGGGTAATTTTGATAATAAAAAAAATCCATTGCAAACCCGCCCAATTTTTCCCAAACTGACCCATTTTTTGAAAGATTTTTCCAAACTGACTCACTTTTTAAAAAAAATCCAAACTGACCCACTCGCTTTCTCAGATAGCGAGTGTAGTCAAAATCCACTCAGTATCTGAGAAAGCGAGTGTTAGTTTGGGGTTTCTTGGTTTCTTCCTAGGCCAACTCGTTGTCTAAAAAAGCGAGCTTGGTTACCAAATCGCTATTTGAGACAGCGAGTGTCGATTGGAGTTTTTTAACTTTCTCAATCCAGACACGTTGTTCAAACAGCAAGCTTGTTTTAACCAAACTCGCTGTTTGAGACAGCGAGTGTCGATTGGGGATTTCTTAAACCCCAAGCTCAATTTTTTTTATTTTCTTCTCTCCATACTTACTCCTAACTCCGAAATCCAAAACTCTAGCCTCCCAAATTCGACCACCTACTCACAAAAAAATCCCAAGCTCAAATTTGGGGGCTAGGGATTATGGGTTATCGAAGAGGGGGAGTTAAGAGAAAGAGATAGAGGGACAGCTCAATGCTCGAGACAGCGAGTCTTGGCCAAGGAAGAAACCAAAAAAACCCAAAACCAACACTCGCTTTCTCAGATAACAAGTGGATTTTAACTACACTCGCTATCTGAGAAAGCGAGTGGGTCAGTTTGAAATTTTTTAAAAAAAAGTGGGTCAGTTTGGGAATTGCTTTACCCCCCCCCCCCAAAAAAAAAAATAAAAAATAAAAAATAAAAAATCTACAAACCCCCCAATACTTTCCTTAATATTCATAAAGATGTTCTTACATGTCCCTCAAATCAAGTGATTAGGGCAATACATGAAGAAATAGGAGATGCTAAATATTGCATTTTAGCTGATGAGGCTCGGGATATTTCTAAAAATGAACAAATGACACTTGTGTTGAGATATGTTGATAAAGAAGGCTTTATTATGGAACTTTTTTTTGGACTTCTTCATGTTCTTAATACTACAACACAAACTTTGAAGGACGAAATTTATTCTATCCTTAAAAGTCATGATCTTGGCATTTCAAATATTAGAGATCAAGGGTATGATGGAGCGAGCAATATGCGTGGTGTGTTGAATGGATTGCATACATTGATTTCTCATGATTCGCCTTATGCATATTATGTACATTGCATGGTTCATCGTCTTCAGTTGGCCTTAGTTGTAACATCTCATGATGTGAGTCTTGTTCACCACTGTTCAATTAAATGACTTATATAATCAATATCGTTAATGGTTCTTGCAAACGGTGATCAATTAAAAGCTGCAAAAGCTTCTGAAAATTGAATTCTTAATTGAAACTGTAAAATTGAAACCGGTACAGGGCTAAATCAAGTTGAGTCTCTTCAGCGCGCCGGTGATACTCGTTGGAGTTCTCATTTAAAGTCAATCACTAACCAATTAAATTTGTTTAGCCTCACATGTGAGGTTCTTATTAATCTCATAAATGAAGGAGTCAACTCTCCTCAAGTTGTAGATGCAGAGAAAGCTTATAAGCTTTTAACTACGTTCAAATTTGTCTTCATAATACATGTTCTGAACGAAGTTTCCGAAATCATTGATGTCCTTGTCAAGCTTTGCAATGAAAGTCTCAAGACATTTTAAATGCTATGAATCTTGTAACATCTACAAATGAAGTACTTCAACGACTAAAAGGAACAGGATGGGATGTCTTGCTTGATAAGGTAAGGTTATTTTGTGAGAGGCGTAATATAACTATTCCAAACTTGACTGCTCAGTATTTTATACGGGTTCCATCTCGACATGCAAAAACTCAACTTATTGTTGACCCTAAGTTTGGTGTGCACAAAACCTGTCACGTACTTCTAATATCTTCAGTTTAGATTTACAAGAAAAACACGAAAATGAAAAATAATATAAAAGATTCAAAAGATTCAAAAGCAAGCAAAAGAATGAAAGTAATAAAGAAGAATTACAAAATCAAGCAAAAAAAGAAGTTATTCAAAAAGAGCACATGTTGATTAGTGTCCAATAAAGCCAACAAGATCAGTTTCTATATTTCCATATATGTGAGAATTTTATATGTAATTGATTGATTTTTGATTGATTAGTTTAAGGTAAGAATATAAAGTGGTTTCGTCACAATCAGCACGATGGCAGTCGACCGCATCACATGGTCGGTTGATCGCACCATAGTCGACCGCTCGTGACTATTAAAATGATGAGACAGTTGACCATTCATCTTTCGACTTTCGATTAAAAGATGGACAGTCAACTGTCCCTTTTAGCAGTCGACCATCTCGTGCTAATTACTTTTTTGGAATGTATCGTTTCTATTTTTGAGAGACACTTCCCACTCTATATATTTGGACGAACCCACTGCATATTCGTCACCTATTCCACTGAAAAAAATCTTCCGAACGAATCAATTCTACAATCAATCTAAGTGTGTGATACTTCTTTGTTTTCTTCGGTCAAGATCATTGAAGATCTTGAGTTTTTCTTTTCTTCCACTTTGGTAAGATTGATAATGTTTGTCTTAGAAGTCCTGTAGGTGTAATAGGTGTCTCGGCCTGAATTTGAGAATCACTGTACAAGGGTTTGAGTATAGTGGAACACTTGCGGTGGAAAATTGCTACAAGTAGGTGGTGTGTACGTAGATCTGGGGGTCGAACCACGTTATATCGCTGTGTCACTTGTGCTTGCTGTGTTTTCTTTCTCTATCTTTTCTCATTTACTTTGCAACTTAATTTGAATTTTTAATTTCCGCACAATCACCCTATTCACCCCCCCAAGGTGATTTACAGTGATATCAGAGCGAGGTGCTTACTAAAAGCTTAAAAGCTTAAGAAAAATGTCCAATGGCCGAAATCCCTCCTCCCGAAAACTTGTACTCATCGGAGCCATTCATCTCCAATGGGTCAAGTCTAACACGTTCACCATATTTTGATGGAAAATGCTATGATGTTTGGAAAGTTCGTATGTTTCATTTCTTGCAGATGCTTGGAGAAGAAGTATGGAACATTTGCATAAACAAAACAGATATCTCTGTCAGCAATGAAAAGAGTGCTTTCACAAAAGCCAAACTAGGCCTAAAAATTGCAAACTCCAAAGCTATGACAGCTCTTTATGCAGGCTTAAACAATGAAATACTGATGCGATGAGGGCGAAATTGCAAGACGACATACGAAATTTGGAACAACATGCTAAAACGACATGAGGGAATCGCGTTTGAGGTAAAAGCAAAAGTTAATTTATGCTTTTATGAGTTTGATGTTTTCCGTATGTTGCCAGGAGAGAATGTAGATCAAATGATCGCCCATTTCGACATTATCGCACACGGCTTGAGTGCTTATGTAAGGGGTTGGATGATGACCGAAAGGTCGGAAAACTCATAAGCTGTCTCACGCCAGAATGAGACGTAAATCCTGCCGCAATGATGGAGACTCTTGAGGAAAAAGGGGTTCGACTACTACACCTTCAAAAAAAAACTGAAACATATGAGATGGAGATGACTGAAACCAAGAGATATAGGCAGAACATCAGAATCGAACCTAAAATAGAAGAAAAGACAATCGCGTTGAAAGCAGAAAAATCTTGACCATCAAAAACAGAGTTAGATCGGGAAGAGTCAGATGAAGACATAGCATTGTTGACCAAGCAATTTCGTAAGTATCTTAAACATAAAAAATATGGCAGGTATCAAGGAGAAAGGAAAAAGGACAAAGACAACGATGCTACAAATGCAAGTAGCCTGGACACATTCGCGCAAATTGTCCGTTCTCACAAGACAGAAACAAGCACTACTACCACTCCAATCCAGAATTGAGAAAGAAGGCGTTGAAGGCAACATGACTAGACTCAGATTCCAGTGAGTAAGAGCAAGATCACAACAACGTTGGATTCATGGCTCTTGAGAATGGTGAGGTGCAATCATCATCTCAAGAAGAGGTAATCGAAGAACCCACTTACGATGATTTAGTAGACATGTGTAATGGGTTGAAAGATTATGCTAAGAAATTGAGTCGTGAATTAAGACAATATAAACAAAGTTCAAATGAATAACCTGACTCTTGTATCACTAAAAATAAAAAATTGAAATATAAAAATTCTTTGATTATGGAAAAAATTGAGTCATTTAGAAATGACCATGATGTGTTGATAGAGAAAAATGAGTATTTAAAATAACAAATTCTTGCATGATGAAAACCTAAGAGAAATTCATGAAAAATTTGTTTATATTGTTAAACTCACTGATGATTTAAATGAATGCAAAAGAAAATTTGATGAGGTAGTGGAAGGTTGTGAAGAAGCTCTTCAACAAAATAGAATACTTGATGCTATCCAAGACACTTTTCGTTGGAATACAAAAGACGATGAAATGACTAGGAAAAGACTTTGTAAAAGAGTAATTGAGCTTAAGAAAATTGTTAAAAAATATGAAGGGCCCAGTTACCTTATTACAAAAAATTTAAGATCTTATCATGACAATCGAGGGCTTAGTTACAATGAGCCAACACACCATCAAAAATCTAAGCCATCATGTCATACACATATGCATAGTCACCAACATAATCACAAATAAACACAAAACTATGCAAGTGTGCATGATTTAAGGTATAATCGTATCACATGTCACTACTGCTGTAGATTATGACATATTTCTTATAATTTCTCTTTAAAAATGAATACTAATTTTGTTTGGGTAAGAAAGAATGTAAATGCAGGTACAACACAAACTTGGGCACCCAGCACTTTACATAATAAGTGGGTACATTAATACCTTCAACCTAAAAGATTATGGTACCTTGATAATAGATGCTCGAAATCCACAACAAGTTACAACAAATGAAGTCTACATCAAGGGAAAAATAAGAAGAACATTATTTCTTCTGATAAGCTCATCACTGGGTAAAATCTAAACTAATTTCAATTTATTTTGATTCTATATCTCCAAGCAAAACATCTAAAACATCCGTTATTTATCTAAGAAATGTATGAACTATGCTTCTACAAGTAATGATCCTTGAACTTAATCTAAGATCATTTTTTTTTGAAATACTGTTAAGAAAAACGTTTTTGCACTTAAAAGGTGAATTAAATGACCAAAAATTCTGATCAACATTGTCGTACAAAGCACATAGAAATTCGGTATCACTTTATTAAAGATCATTTTCAAAAGGGGGATATTATTCTTGAGTATGTTTCCACTGATTCTCAACTTGCTGATATTTTTACTAAACCTTTAGATGAAAAACGATTTCATTTTTGCAAAGGTGAATTAAATGTTATTGATATTTCTACTTAAATTTACGTTTTCGGTCGACTGGACGGTCGACTGTTAGCCTGCAAAGGTGTACAGTCATCTGATCCCCTTCCCTCTCGGTCTTTTTGTTTAGTCGACAACTGGGTTTTCAATTGGCTTTGCGGTCAACCGGTTCCTTCACTATTTGTTCAATTGGATTTTAAAATTCTTTGCGGTCGACCGGTCTTGCCTTTGTTTTTTTAAATTCTGGCTTGTTTTGTTTCATTTTAGTGTGTTCCAAAAAGGGGGAGAAGTCTTCTATGGTTTGTAATGCTTTCTAATGCACTTAGAAATTCTTAGAAATATTTTACTTCAAATTTATTTATTTATTTATTTATTTTGAATCTTTTGATCTATATCTCTCGTTTGTATTGGAAAATCTCAAATCTATGATACCATGAAGAACTCTCACTGTATATCTGTCACGCCTCGCTTTCCAAAAAGAGAATACGGAATACGGATACATGACTAAGTCCAGCGAATGATTTTCATCATCCATAAGCTGTCAGGATCTTTACAACGTTTCATAGGAGTAATCAAGAGATAATAAGGAGAAATCAACCACGCATGCATAAATGAATCAATATACCAACAGAATTTACTTGAAACAAAATTTGATAATCTCAAATAAATCAAATCTGAACAAGTTAATAATTCTGAGTCATACTGCCCAATACAAATAATCTAAGTTGCAGATACATTTATTCAAAATAAGCAATAGGAAATAATAAAAATAGCAGGAACTCCAGCGTCTAAAAATTCAGGTCACCATAATCTGTAATTTAACAAATGGCAGGAAAAAAGAAAAAGAAACATGACTCCTGTCAATGCAAGTTACGGACCGCTTGTAGTACAGACACAAGTACAGGAAAAGATAAATAAGAATAGAGTAACAGCGGAAGCATATATAGTATGGAATAGACATGTCAACAAAGCAGGATAACTAACATGAATCAGGAAACAACATCAAACAACATGGTGTGCTAACAGGTATAGGCAATACATAACGAATGTCAAGTATCATGCAGACAGGTAAACAGGTAACAAATGAATAGGTAAATAGGTAGCATTTACAGGTAAGCATGTAACAGGTGTCATGCTATGTCAAGTCTTGTATTTAATTCTAACTAGGTAGCACTTCATGCGTTCCAAACTTTTACCACATGGTTGCTACATTCAAATAAGTTTGCATTTAGATTTTGTAGTGGAGTCTACAGAGCCGTGTACTTAAAGATCAGGAAAACAGGTACAAGAACAGGTACAGGTAGAACCTACTGGTCCTCTTCCGAGTACACCTTCCTATAGGGAAGTGTGCAGTCAGGTAATCAGGTAAACAGGTGCATGTAGAACATACTAGTCCTCTTCCGAGTAGACCTTCCTATAGGGAAGTGTGCAGTCAGGTAATCAGGTAAACAGGCTCGTATATCATTTATTCATAAAACACGTAACAGGTGAGAAACACGGCCCCCTTCTAAGTACACATTTCTATATTTTCCACTACTAGATCTTTCCCTTAACCCCGGCGTGGTTATTTTGTTATTATTATCAAACAGGCATGTATGTGTCACAAATAGAGAAAGAATAACATGGCATGAACGAGTAACAGGTTCAAGTTGAAAGATAAACATGTACAGGTGATAGACAATACATAAAAGGGATAGGACAACGAAAATTCTAGTTCAGGACAGCAAGACAGTACTGCACTAAATCTGGAATTTCCGTTGCTACAAATGTGCAAATCTGGATCCGTCAGAAAATCTGGAAAATAGACTTTCATCCAAATCCAGCAAATATATATAAGTCATATGGTATTTCACAAAAACATGACTCAAAACGGAATTGTATCCAGAAGACATGTTCAGCCAGAAATCAGAAGTTTGTATTCATAAACAGGAAAACAGCATAAAAACTTACTGATTAAATCCACGAAAAACCTGGGGTGTTCCCTAGTATGTTTAGTAACTTAAAATAAAGTTTCATAATTTTCCAACATAGATAAGATAGTCAAGTAAAATTAGAAAGCAGCAAGATACAGAACGTTTGTAAATCTGAAATCATAAACACAGCAGTGCTAAAACAGCAATAGATTACAAAATATAAATCGAAATCCAGATCCTTCAAAAGGGTGATAAAATAGATATAGTAGGCTACCATTCATATTCACAAAGTTTTTATAAACAGCAAATAGAATCATGTTGAAATTAAGGTTCTTTACAGAACAATATGAAAATTCTTCAAGTATAATAGTTGAATAGTTTGTAAAATTCATCAATTAAATCCACAAAAATTAGGGGTTAATCCCAATCAGGTCTAGTTGTACTCAGCAAAATATTGGATCAAAATATTATTTTTAACATTAGTATAAAAATAAATTATCATACAGAATTCATATAAAACTGAATTTAGAATTCTCTACACATCTGTAGTAAAATAGCCATAACTTGCAACTCATAACTCGAAACTGAGATCTATTAGAAAATCTGGAAAGTAGACAGAATCCTCTATAGTTAATATTCACAAATAATTTTCATATACTGACCTTAATAGGGTCTAAAGTACTAAACAAAACGGGGTAATAACACGGACAGAATTATTCTTTATGCATAAAATCAACTAGATCATATGAAACACATCCAAATCATAACAAAACATAAAATAGGGTATACTAGATGTCCAAGCAACATGGCATAGAGTGTTTAACAGATCTACAACAGAATATACTACCATTACACGTCAAGCATGCATGATTCACACATCATATTATGGTTCACAAACAACATACATATATGAAACAGGAATTAATTAGATCTAAGTTAAATTTCATGTCGTGTGTGTAATGAGACAAATACGGGCGGATCAACACATAGAGACAAGATCTGACAAGGTTTTTCACAAGAATTGTCTCTAGAACACAACTACACTACAAGCGGTATTTAGTACTTGTATATGCAACAGAAAATTATACAAGTTACTTGCCTTATAGTTGACGATGAAAACAACGATGCAAAGAGAATAATGGGAACGGATTTCCGGGCACGAACTCAAACCAACGAACGAACGGACCCACGAACAACGATCACAACTCTCGGGATCAACACACGCACACAAGAACTCTATGATGGCAAGCCTTGGTGAACGCACGACGTCGGGAGAATGGCGACGGCAGTAAGGTTGCTGCTCGCTGTTGCTGTGCTGCGTGCGTCGGAGAGAGAGCAGCACAGTGGGTGTTGCTATCTGCTGCGTTGCTGCTTACCGGCAGCACACCAGGGAAGCACAGGGACCAGGGCGTCGGGCTGGCGCTGCAGTCGTCAATGGAAGGGGAGAGGGGGCTGGCACCGGTGGTCGGGAAAACAGGTTGGGGGGTTGCTGCCTGCCGCTGAGAGGTCGCGACAGGGAGGTAGGAGAGAGCAGCTAGGGAATGGCTTGGAGGTCGGGGAAACGCAGAGGTAGAGGGAGAGATATTAGGAGGAAGGTGACAAGCGGCTAGGGTTTAGGTATATACAGTAGGGATATATATATATATAAGGAGTTAGGGTTAGGGTGTTGATGGGTAACAGGTTGGGGGTGCTATTGGGTTAGGGTGGACATGGTTAATGGGTGTAAATGGGTAGTGGATCCAATAGGGTTTTAGGGTTTAGTGGATTTAAAGATCCAAAAAAAATGATGATCCAAATAAATACGATAGGAACAAAATGAGTAAATAAAATAGGACACAAACAATTTAAGATAAAAAGGATAAAAAATAATAGCACGATCAACCAGGAATGGAATAATGACAGACAACTGAATCAAGAAGATCAAATAAAAAGACGACAAATCAAGTGGGTGAACATATTGAAAATGAAGATCCAATATACGGTCCAAAAAAAGATACAATATGAATAAATACACACAAAGAAAAAAAAAAACATCCAAAAATACAGAAAGTGGAAAACAAGGGTTACAATATCAAAGAATTTCACGATCAACGGTATCATGTAAGTAGATTTTCTTTGTGTTTTTCAAAAATGTAATATTCTCCAAAATTGCTTATTCTCATGCATGTTCTTCATTCACATTTTGATTATTACATATGTGTTATATAATGTACTCTCATTCATTTACATTTTCCATGCATGAATTTAGGGGGAGTACTAGATTTAGGGAGAGCAATTAAATCTCGTCTAATACATTTTGCTTTACATTTTTTAAAACTCTAAGATATGTTTTGTCCACACCAAATGGGGGAGATTGATGACCCTAAGTTTGGTGTGCACAAAACGTGTCATGTACTTCTAATATCTTCAGTTTAGATTTGCAGGAAAAAGAAAAATAATATAAAAGATTCAAAAGATTCAAACGCAAGCAAAAGAAGGAAAGTAATAAAGAAAAATTACAAAATCAAGCAAAAGAAGAAGTTATTCAAAAAAAAAAATGTTGATTAGTGCCCAAGAAAGCCAGCAAGATCAGATTCTGCATTTCCATATGTGAGAATTTTATATGTAATTGATTGATTTTTGATTGATTAGTTTAAGGTAAGAATATAAAGTGATTTCGTCACAATCAGCACGATGGCAGTCGACCGCATCACATGGTCGGTTGACCGCACCACAGAAGACCGCTCGTCATTGTTTAAATGATAAGACAGTCGACCATTCATCTTTCGACTTTCGATTAAAAGATGAACGGTCGACTATCCCTTTTCACGGTCGACCGTACCTTGTGCTGATTACTCTTTTGGAATGTATCATTTCTATTTTTGAAAGATACACTTCCCAGTCTATAAATTTGGATGAAACCACTACATATTCCTCACCTATTCCATTGAGAAAAATCTTCCGAACTAATCAATTCTACAATCAATCCGAGTGTGTGATACTTCTTTATTTTCTTCAATCAAGATCATTGAAGATCTTGAGTTTTTCTTTTCTTCCACTTTGGTGAGATTGACGGGACTTGTCTTAGAAGTCCTGTGAGTGTAATAGGTCTCTCGGCCTGATCCGAGAATCACTGTACAAGGATTTGAGTATAGTAAAACGTTTGTGGCGGAGAATTGCTACAAGTAGGTGGTGTGGACGTAGACCTGGGGGTCGAACCACGTTATATCGCTCTGTCACTTGTGCTTTTGTGTTTGCTTTCTTTATCTCTTCTCATTTACTTTGCAACTTAATTTGAATTTTTAATTTCCGCACAATCACCCTATTCAACCCCCCCCCCCCCCCCCCCCCCCCCCCCCGCGGGGTGATTTACACTTACCGTTGAACATCATTATAAGGTAGATATATTCATTGCTACTATTGATTGTCAAAGAGTTAAACTACAGGTTTAATGAATAATCAGTGGAATTACTGGTGCTAAGTAATTTGGATCCAATAGATGAATTTGCTTCATTTGATATTGATAAAATTTGAAAGCTTGCAACTAAATTTTATCCTCAAAATTTTTCTAAAGAATATCAATATTCTTTGAGTCGTCAGTTAGAACATTATAAAAGTGATCTTCGTTAATGTCTTGAATTTACGAGTTTATCTTCTTTTTCTGAATTATGTCGAGCATTAGTGAGAACAAGACAGTCCATCATCTATACACAAGTTGATAAATTAATTAGGCTTGTTCTTACACTACCAGTTTCCATAGCAACTACTGAAAGAGCATTTTCAGCAATGAGCATTGCAAAAAATAAGCTTCACAACAAGATAGAGGATGATTTTCTTGCAAACTATTTGATGGTTTACATCGAGAGAGAAATTGCTGAAATGTTCAATCTAGATTCAACTGTTAAAGAATTTGCTTCCATGAAGGAATGTAGATCACAGTTCTTCTAAGATCCATTTTATATTTTGTTTTTAAGTTTTTATATATATTCTACTCTTGTTAATTTTTGTTAGAAAAACATAATTTTTTGACAACTTTAAATATATGAATGATCAATGCAAATTGATGTCGATTATTTGTTTTTTTTTTTGTGTGCTTTTTTTTTGTGTGGCCAATGGATTAATTTATTGATTTGTTGTCAACTATGCCCCCACTGCTAAAAGATTCTGGTTTCGTCCCTACTCAATTGCATTGAACAAGTACAAACTTTCAACCATTTTAACTAAAATTGCCATGAACTTACTTTATTGGACATACAGGCTTATTACTATGAGTAAAAACTATTTGATTGATAGAAATTTGGGAAAATAATGTAATTATATTTATTGAAGCATTAAGCCAAATACTTATAAGATTACAAGAGTAAAGAGGTAGAGATGAAAACTACATAGTGATAAACATAAAATGATAAGAACTACGTAAAGAGACAATGGAGAATAATACTAAAAAAATAAAAGCATTCACATGTGGATGTTACCGAAAACTACCATGCTAATGTGAAATGTCTAATTTGTCCATCAAAAGTTTGTAGTAGTTTTTCGCCGAAAATGCCCCATGTCAGGAAGTTTGTTGTGGCTTTCTACCCTTGTCTGCAATTTCTGTCGCTTCCACAAGAATAAAGCCACCAAATCTCTCTTCTCCTTCATGCGTAATGCCCAAAAATCCTCCAAGAGTAACTTCTGTAGTCCTACCAATCTAACAAAGGCTAGTCTCAAAACAGTACAATTTTATCCTAAACGAGAAGAGTTCAAGAGAGAGGATAGAAACAAATTAATTCATTTTGATCAGATACATTTAACTAACTGATATGTCTAAAAATGGGATTAAATCGAGACCGTTCAAACCAGACACAAATCTTAAAGCTCTTAGGAGTAAAACGATAATTTCCATCACGAACGGGTCCGAAATGGGAATTGGGTTTTTCTTCAAGGCCCAGTAACCCAAAAACAGGTCTGTCCTATTAGGTACGGGTAGCAACCCGTTACAAACCAGCCCAAAGACTTAAAGAGTAATTCAAATTCGTGATTATCTCTAAGAGACGGTTTAAACCGCCTCTCTTATCATGAAAGGAGTTTAAACTCTATATCTTATCCAAAAATACTGGGACATAGAGATAAGTGATTATCTCTAAACTGTCTCTTAAGGCAATTATAAATACCCCTCTCTCCTTACCATAACAAGGTAATCAATCTTTTTCCACATAAACGCTCTTACATAATCTTCCTGATTACTGACTTAAGCGTCGGAGGGTTCGTCGGAGGGATCCATCCCGGTGTATCAAACTTTTTTCCGGTCAACGGTAGCGGCAAGAAACCAGTCAAACGCCGGTGAAAGTCAACAGGTTTGCCTTATTTGTTTTCAAAAGAATCCACAAATTTATTTGTTTGCACCCAAACCAAAACCCGTAGCGACAGATTGGCGCTGTCTGTGGGAAAGAAAAGCAATCCAGCCTTACTTCACCGGAGAAGTTGTTTCCCAAGCTATGCCTCCGAAGAAGGAGAAGGCAGCGATCTCCAGCAGCAGAGCCACTCCCGTTCCTTCTCCTCCTCCACTTCATGATGTCCTTCCTCAACCCGTCCAGCAAGTCCAGCAACCGCAACCTGTACAGCCTCTCCCTCAACCTGTCCAGCAACCGCAGCCTGGACAACCTCTTCCTCAACAACCTCACCCCCAGCAGACCTCTCTAGGGCCTCAAAGGGCTGCCCCGGGGGGCTCCCGTCAAAGTCATCAAAGGTAACCTCCTCTTCACGACCATGTCTCAGTACATAACCCCTCATCCGACGCCATGGCCTCTCATAGTCCTCCAATGCCAAAGGATCTCCGACACGTTATTGTCAATCGGCAACATAGAATAGATATTCGGACCCACTTGAATGAGAGGCGGACCCATGACGGAATCCCTCGCCGTGAACATCAAAGGGGTCCTGCGATTCGGTCCCCTAGAGCCTGATCCCCCTGTAGGTCAGACCACAGAAGATCGAACTCTTCTAGGAGGCGGAGGGAGTCATCCCCACGCCGTCAGAGGAGGATCCGCACCCCGATCGGTCGATCCGCCCCAAGGGACCATCGAGATAGGGAGGCTCCTGTCATAAGGGTGGAGTTCCAGGATTTTCAAGAAGCCGTTCTGCAGGCCTTAATGTTGCTCCTAACCACGATCAACGGGCGCTTAGTCCTCAACCCACCCCAAGCCATCACCACCGCACTCCTAGTCTCCTTCTGCATGAAGATGAGTCCAGGGGATCAGCAAGATTTGACCGGAGGGAGGACTCGGTCTACCGCCGTCTCCACAAGATGGAGAGGCGCCTTGGCAGACTTGACAGAGAAGAAGAACAACGGGCAAGGAATTTCCGCCTAAGCAGGCCTCCATTCTCCCGAACCATCATGGAAGCCCCGGTCCCGGAAAACTTCAAACCCCCTCACTTTGAGACATACGGAGAGTCAGACCCCGCTGACCACATTGAGAGTTTTAAAACTCTCATGATGATCCACCAAGCTTCGGATGCACTTCTTTGCAAAACCTTCCCTGCCACGCTGAAGGGACTTACAAGAGAAGGGTATTCCCGACTTGCCCCTGCCTTCATATTCTCCTTCGATCATTTCAAAGGGCTCTTCCTTACCCATTTTGTAAGTAGCCGTCGCGCCGAAAAAATAAGCACTTCTTTGCTGGCACCAATCAAAGGAAGGGCGAGCGGTTAAGAAACTATGTCAAGGGTTTCACCACCGAGGCCCGGTCAAGCGCCTCCCTAGACTAGTTGGTAGCCTCTGCTATTTTCCGACACAACATCAACCACGCAAACTTGAAGGCATCTCTCGCTAAAAAGCCGTCTCGAGACATTTCGGAACTCCTACTGAGGAGCGAGAAATATATTAGGACAGAGGAGGCCCTCCTCCCACTTGATCAGAAATAGCCCTATTAGGACAGAGGAGGCCCTCAGCCTACCATATGAAGATGAAATTCCCCACCACAGCAGAAGTGGGAGAAATGAGAGGGAATCAGAAGACAGCTCGCAAATGTTACATGACTTCGGTAGGAGGGTCGGTCCTCTCCTTTGAAGCCCTCGAGCTCTCATAAGGGAATAGCCAAGCCATCTCAGAGTCGGTCAACGAGTTGGAAGAAATAGCATTCTCAGAAGAAGATCCGACCAGGACATTCCAAATTAGTAAGGTCCTCCCTCCTCCCGTCAAAACCGAAATTATCCAATGTATAAGGAGAAATCGCGATCTATTTGCTTGGACCGCGACCGACATGCCTGGAATCTCTGAAGAACTTCTCATGCATAACCTTAGTGTTGCTTCTGGGACCAAACCTGTCCAGCAAAATCGACGCAAGTTCGCTCCCGAACACCAGCAGGCAATCAAAGAAGAAGTAGAGAAACTCTTGAATGCCTGGTTCATACATGAGGTCAACTATCCTGAATGGCTGTCCAACGTTGTGATGGTCAAAAAAGCCAACGGGAGCTGGAGAATTTGCATTGATTTTACAGATCTGGACAAATCTTGCCCGAAAGATCTATTCCCACTCCCAAGCATTGATGCCCTGATTGATGCAATCTCCGGACACGAACTCTTGAGTTTCATGGATGCCTTTTCCTGGTACAACCAGATCAGGATGTTCCCTCCCGATATTCCGAAGACTTCGTTTGTAACCGACCATGGTTTATATTGCTACCGAGTCATGCCCTTCTGGCTAAAGAATGTCGGTGCAACTTATCAGCGCCTTGTCAACAAGGTCTTCAAAGAATAGATCGGCCGGAACATGGAGGTCTATGTAGACGACATATTGGTAAAAAGCATTAGCAAATCGAATCATGTCTCCGATCTTCAGGAGGCCTTTGATGTGTTAAGGAGACACAACATGAGACTAAACCCGAACAAGTGTGCTTTCAGCATCTCATTCGGAAAATTCCTTAGGTTCATGGTTAGCCAAAGAGGCATAGAAGCCAACCCGGAAAAGATTCAGGCCATACTCAACATGGCTCCCCCTTCTGATGTCAAAGACGTACAGAGACTCACAGGACGTCTCGCGGCCATAGGGCATTTTCTCTCCAAGTCAGGGGAAAAATGTCTCCCATTTTTCAAGGCCGTCAGAGGGGCGAATGGCTTTGAGTGGGGGCAACAACAGCAGGAGTCTTTCGATCAACTTAAAGCCTATCTAGTCAACCCCCCACTCTTGAGCAAACCAAAGCCCGGAGAAGTCCTCTATATATACCTCGCTACCTCAGAACAGACTCTCAGCGCCGTCCTGGTAAGAGAAGAAGATAAGATGCAAAATCCAATCTACTATGTGAGTAAGGTCCTCAGGGATGCCGAACTCCATTATCCAAAGGTAGAAAAGATGGCCTATGCGTTAGTCATGGCAGCCCGAAAGCTCTGTCCCTACTTTCAGTCTCACTCAGTGGTTGTTCTTACCGCCAAGCCTCTCAAACAAGTTTTCTACAAGCCCGAAACTTCGAGGTGCCTTATGAAGTGGTCTATAGAGCTGAGTCTGCATGATATCAACTATCAGCCCGAACCGCTATCAAAGCATAAGCCCTGGCAGAATTTATAGTAGAAAGCACTATCCCCGACCCCAGCAAGGCAATAAAGGAATCCCCGATCTGTAACGCCCCGAATCTCAAATCACTGAATTC
This sequence comes from Hemerocallis citrina, assembly GCA_017893485.1. NCBI lineage: Eukaryota > Viridiplantae > Streptophyta > Magnoliopsida > Asparagales > Asphodelaceae > Hemerocallis > Hemerocallis citrina. The sequence continues at coordinate 98,283,748 of CM030361.1, forward strand.
GAGATGTTCTACAAGATCTTTTCACTTTCTTTGAGTACAACTTTACAAGGAAATTCAAACTTTTCTTTTTACATCAGAGTTTACATCATATTATATTTACATTTGCACAGCGGAAGCAAAATATACAACATTTACATGAATGTACAACAACATGATAAAATCTTTATGCATCCATTCCTATTTACATGTAATTCATCCTGCATACAAAACTGTGGGTACGTTAGTTTATTCAACCGATGATAGTTATACATGGCCATCCTCTCTATGTCAGAAACAGTATAACGAATCTCATTTCTTAACAAATCACAAACTTGTTCATAATAAGAATATAAATCAAAAGGGAACTTTTAATGATGTCGTGTCGTGATTGTGCACTTGATCCTTAATGCAATTATTTAATTTACATGACACTAATGCGTACTTGTTTGGATTCTATGCATCCCATACTACATAGGTCCGAGGGCAAGCCTCTTAATCTTTCTTCATTTTTATAGGGTTCAATCCCTCGCCATGATTTACTCTACTTCTGTAATTACGGTGAGTATCTTAAATGGTCTATGAGTACAAGCTCGTGCACTGGACCCTGGAGGGGAACCCCACGCCATGTCTTGACTTATCAAGCATGCATTCTGTGGCAATTCAAGCCTCCTCCCTGAACACGATCCTCTTGCAGTCACCAAACATCCCACAAGTGTGACTAGAGTCCGATCATTCTGAGTTGTGCCCGCGCCATGTCTTGACTCATCAAGCATGCATTCTGCGGCTCACACACCCGCACCGTAAACTCTAGTTCTCATACTCATGTTTTTCTCTCACTTTCATCACCTCCTCACTATGTGCTAAAATTATTAGAATCATGAATCAAAATCAAAGCTCTAGAGTTAGCCTCTCCACCAAACCGGACTTATCATTTCATTTACACATGACCAACCTTGGTCTTCTTTTCAATATCATTTCATTTTACTGCCGGGGGAGACTTAGCTACTCTTTCATTTCAATTTCAAGTTCACAATTTCCAATTGAGCACTCTCAGCTCATAATTCATCTTAGAGTCTCACAGACTTTCTTATCATGATCTTAGCCTTTCATGTTCATTTAATTCTCAATTCATATCTATGATTCTTTTCACATAAATCCATACAGTCATAAAAATTCATTGACTTCAATCATAAGGTTCACAACTTCCGACAACAATAAATAAAACGAAATCTCATACATATCAAAGTCCACTCTGTACAGTCGACTTGGAAGAATACCAGTCGACTCATACAGTCGAATACAGGTTCATCATAAATACTCGGGAGAGTCGACTGCTGTACACGACCAGTCAGCTGTCCCGCAACTTTTCATGTTCACAGTATCATCTACGTGACAGTCGACTGTTCATCCACCAGTCGTCTGTTCTGGGATTTTTAATAGTACAATTCTAAGTTCAGCTCAGTCGACTGGCTACACGCACTAAGTCGACTGATCAGTTCCATAATTCAAACAGTAATTATCTTTTCCACCGTTTCTCACATGCATTTTCATCACATCATACACACATTCATATTTCATAAACATCACACTCCTTACTTGTTCAGAAACATCGTAGCATGGAATTTCAAGTTACTAATATGCCTTTTTCTTTAAAGAAATATTTTAAACAGGCATTGACACTATTCATAACTTCCTTACGAAGATGAAGATATAATTCTCAAATCATTATGCTAGATCAACATGATGGAATATCACATTACATGGGATTTCCAAATGATCATAATTAAATCGACGCACCAGTCGGCTGAACACAGTGTCAGTTGACTGCTCCGACAGTTCTTAATTTTGTTAATCATCGCTAGTTCTTTTCATCCATTTACCTTCCCTCCATCATATGTGTCATAGGGAGAAACAAACTTAGTAATCACACCGTTATGTCTATTTGCATACATGTTTATCACCACATCACAAAAATAATTGTCTCGTACCAGTCGACTGATTCATGCGATAGTCGACTGTACCGACTCATTCGTTCTTATTATCGACAGCATGCTCAGGCATTTCTAATACATTGAATTTACTTTCTGTAACATGGTAGCAATTATAATAATCATGGTATAATTCCTACATTAGAAGTCCTGAGAAACACCCACCTTATTTGAAGAAATAATCGAATCCAGCAAAGTTCCTCAATGCAGTGCAGCACTTCTTGCTCTTTGCTCCTTGTTCCACACCGGCACCTTCAGAATGCTACTCGGTCTCCCACAGAAAAGCACACACACAACTCTCACAAATACTTCTCTTACAATAATAATTTTAGTGTAAAAGAAATAGAGAATGGGAGGAGGTATTTATACACAAATTAGAGTGAGATGGAGGGTTAGGATGCATTAGGGAGTTGGAAGATCAAGGGCTAGAATTCACTAGGAAGTTGCAAAACTACCCACACCTCCAAAGTAACCGCCCATGATCCTATCCCATTACTTACTCCAACCGGCCAAGCTTTGTGCCTTGTGCACGTGTACATTAAGTGCACGTGTACACACAAACCACTTCACAAATTTGTACATCAAATACCCGGTGATTAAAAGAAAGGATGCTACAAGTTGCAAGTTGTAGAAAAATAATAAAGGGTTTAAATTCATGGGCTAAAATTAATTGGGCCAGAAATAAATATTTTTAAAAGAAAGATAAGTAAATTATCATTTGGGCTTTAGGAAAAATCCTTATAGAAAACAATATGCTTATTCATCATGTTGAAAATAATAGCCAAAATATTACACGTGCATACCACGTGCAACAAAATAAATAATCTTTATATATTAGGAAAAATCGGGGTATTACACGATCTGGATCATGTATGTTGATGGGTCCTCATGCGCTGACGGGAGTGGGGCTGGGGTCATCTTGTCCGGCCCCGATGACTTCGTTCTTCAATACTCATTCTGCATTAATTTTTGGGCATCAAACAACGAAGCTGAATATGAGGCTCTCATAGCCGATCCGTGTATGGCACGCTAGGTTGGGGCTCAGCGCGTCATAATATTTAGTGACTCACAGTTGATAGTGAACCAGGTATCGGGGGAGTATGAGGCAAGAGTTGGTTGCATGGCCAGATATTTGGCCAAGGTCAAAGGGCTGTTGGCCTCTTTCGAAGATGCACAACTCCAGAGAATCCCCCGAAAGGAGAATGCGCAGGCAGATGTCCTCTCAAAGCTGGCCTCTTCTTCCCTCCAGGGGCTAGAACAAACCGTCTTGATAGAAGTCCTCTTGAGACCTAGCATCGAGAAAAATGGTCCCAAACTGATGGAGACGATGCCCCTAGCACTCGCGGAGAATTGGATGAGGCCCCTGCTATAGTTCATCAAAGATGGAATCCTCCCTCCAGACCCTAAAGAGGCTAGAAGAATCAGAACTAGAGCCGAGCGATACACGCTCATCGAAGGGGTCATGTACAAATGCTCTTACACTCAAGTGGACGGAAGACCCTACTTGAGATGCCTCCCCAGAGGAGGCCCAGTACGCTCTAAAGGAGGCCCATGAAGAGATGTGCGGTGCTCATTTGGGAGCAAGGTCCCTCGCCTGCAAAATCTTAAATTACGGATACTTCTGGCCCCACTCCTTAGCGACGCCGAACAACACGTTCGCCAATGCACCCCCTACCAAAAGTTTTCAACAATTCGACGTTTAACACAATCCCAGCTCTCCTCCTTATCTAGTCCGACCCCTTTTGTAATGTAGGGGATGGACTTGCTCGGGCAGTTTCCTTTAGTGTCAGGCCAGCTGAAGTTCCTTATCGTTGCAATCGACTACTTCTCCAAATGGATCTAAGCCGAGCCTTTAGCGATGATTACTGAGAACAGAGTCCAGCGATTCTTTTGGAAAAACATCGTCTGTAGATTCGGTGTACCTCGAATCCTAGTAACGGACAATGAGACCCAATTTACGGGGGCAGCCTTTCGCGATTTTTTTACGGACCTAGGCATCCAGCAACGATTTTCCTCAATATCCCACCTGCAATCCAATGGCCAAGCAGAGAATGCCAATCGGCAAATTCTCTTAGGCCTAAAGAAGAGACTGGACAAATCTGCCAAGGGGTTATGGGTCGAGCAACTCCCCAATGTGCTCTGGAGCTATCGCACTACTAAGAGGACCCCTACAAGAGAATCTCCCTTCAACCTTACTTATGGCTCCAAAGTCATCATCCCACTGGAAGTTGGCCTACCTTCGCCCCGCTTGATTGCCTTCAATGAAGAGCAAAATTCAAACCAGCTTCGGGGTAACTTGGACCTCATCGATGAGATTCGAGAAAGATCCTCCATCCATCAGGAGATTTATCGACGTAGGATTGAGCAGTCTTATAACAAGAAAGTCCACCCCACTAATCTCAAAGAAGGAGATTTGGTGCTTAGAAAGCTATCAATTTCTTTCCCGAGCAAGAAAGGCAAGCTATCACCTAATTAGGAAGGTCCGTATAGGATCTCAAAAGTTGTCAGCCCTGGTGCTTATCAACTTGAAGACCCGGAGGGCAAGAGGGTACCAAGAACATGGAATGCAAAACACTTACTGAAGTACCAAAAGCGTGTTTGAACACCGCTCCAAGCAACTTCTAATCCTGGAGCATTTCTAAGTTTGTATTTCTTCTTATTTAGTTGTTTTTTTCAAATGTAATAATGGCTTGCAACTCAAAAGCAGCCACTTAGTCATCTTTAATAAAAGCAGTTTACTTCTTAGAAAACCTGTTGTCTAGATGTTTTGTTTGTCTCACCCCGATGCGTACACTCTAAATACTCTCTTAACGACAAGTTCAAAGTCCAACACTCGGTTCGATACTAATTTAGCTACTTGCGAATAAGCAAGTACGAAGTGGCTCACCATTCGAAATTACTCCCACAACTGTTGAAAACTCTTTTAACGACAAGTTCGGAGTCCAACACTTGGTTCGTTGCTACTTTAGCTACTTGCGAATAAGCGAGTACGAAGTGGCTCACCATTCGAAGTTACTCCCACAACTGTTGAAAACTCTCTTAACGAAAAGTTCATAGTCCAACACTTGGTTCGATGCTACTTTAACTACTTGCGAACAAGCGAGTACGAAGTGGCTCACCATTCAAAATTGCTCCTACAACTGTTGAAAACTCTCTAAATGACAAGTTCGGAGTCCAACACTTGGTTCGATGTTACTTCAGCTACTTGCGAACCAGCAAGTACGAAGTGGCTCACCATTCGAAATTGCTTCGACAACTGTTGAAAACTCTTGAACACAGTGTTATTAGGTGAAAGAAGCTCGTTCGACTAAAACATTACTCGAACACTACAAATAATTTTATTCCATTAAAAATATACAGGTCTTATTCAAAGACTATGCTACAAACATTTTGTTCCACCAAAGATGGAGATACAAGTCTTATTCAATGCTACAGGCTCCTACAGAACTATAAAGTCTCGCTCTAACTCCTCCAAGGAAGTGGTACACTTCTATTAAGAGATACGTGAAGACGATGAGCGCCATGCCGCTCCATCGTGATCTCCGAAGGGATATCCAAGCCTGCTAGTTGAGTGGTGCCATCGGGACCCATAGACCTAGCTGTCGCCTCAACAGATGCTCTGCTCGACGAGCCGGCCACTCCGATTTGGGCATCCCCAGGATTTCGTAAAAGAGGAGGCGAACGAAGCGCTAACTCGTGGAACGATCTTCCTTGGGCATACTCATCTCGAGGACATAAAGTGCTTCTAACGTTACTCCCCTCAGAAAGCCGTTGCAGATGAAGATTCTCCGCCTCTAACTCAATGACCTGCTCTTTGAGAGAGTCATCTGTCACTCTGAACTTCAAGCGAGGCACTCGGTCCGAACTAATCCCCCGCGAGGCATCGGAGATAGTCCTCTGAAGATGAGCCGCTTCCAGACTCTTCTCGAGCATCACGTTCTTCAATTCGTCCCTCTCGGATCTCGCTTCGAACAAAGAGTAGCGAAGAAACTTGAGCCTCAAACCCTGGCCGACAGCCATCGAAGGGCAGGCCTCCTCACTGTCAAGGGGCACTTCGGTAATTCTCTCTTCGAGATGCCTCATCTCGATATCTCGGTGAGCCAAGGTCAACCTCAAATGACCTAACTGTAACACCCCGCAAAATTGGAAATGACAATTTTGCCATTGTGTGTTACGCACGTGTATTTTGTACCATTACTGGTAATATTTGTAACGTGTTGTGATTTCTGACTATTTATGCATTTTTCGTATATTTTATCCTATTTGAGTCGACTAAAATATTAAAGTTTAATCTCTGGGTTTTACGTACTTTTTACGTATTTTTGATGCACGTATCGATTATGTGTTTTCACCGCTATGTGTAATATTTTCTATGTAATTCAATTATTTATTTTAAGTATTCAAATCTATTTTATAAAATAGATTTATTTTTCTCATTTTGATCTAAATATTTTTGTACGTGTAATGCACGTGTTTTTTATATATTTTTCTCATATTGTATTTAAACATTTTTTCATATTTATTTTTCATTTTTTCTTACTCTCATTTCTTATTTTAGCATACATGAGTCTTTTTATTTAGCCTTTCATTAAACTCATAGGCCTAAGAATAGATTCTAGCCCACTAGACTAATTGATTAAATTAATTAAAAAGTAAGCCCACAAGACAAGCCCATTTAATTAAATCTCATTTTTTGTTGTGCATGGACTCACACATGATATGTAACAACTTTTAATACACATATTAGAATTATAGGATTGTATTTATTTTTGTATGTGTGTGTGCATGTGTGGAGAGGGAGAGAGAGAGTGGGGGACCGGTTTAGAAGAGAGAGAGGCCGGGATTGAGTGGGGAGTTGGAGAATGTGGAGAGGTGGAGAAAGTGGGGAGTGGAAAAGGTAGTGAGTAGTTATTAGGTGGGTGAAATTTGCACTTTAGCCCTTCTTTTGTCCTATAAATGTACCCATCTTTTCTTCTCATTTTCACACCGAAAAACAAAACAAATTAGAGAGAGGAAAAAGAAAGAGAGTTAGAGAGTGTTCTTGTTACATTGGAGGCTTGTTGGAGTGCTATTACTAGGAGGAGAAGGACTAGGAGTTACTTGTTGGAACTAGAAGTTGTGTCTCATCAACCTTGTTTGCTTATTCTTCATAAGGGATGGGTGATCTTGTGCTTTCTAAATGTAGGAAATGCATGCTGGTATGTTAAATGAGTAGTATAGATAAATTTGATGAGATAAATGTTGAACAAATGCATGCTATTGTGTGTACCATGAATTGAAGGAATTTTGTTACGATTAAGAAACAAATTATCATCATGTTAGTAGGAATGAGAAAGAGAAACAATAAGTTATTGCCATGAACAAATATGCATGTTAATTTACAAATGTCGAAAAATATAATTGTATGAAAATTGTAGATTCTTCCTTGTGGTTAAAGATGAATTTTTGTGAAGTTAAATTGATACACATAGAAGCATTTTAATTGATTGTAAGAGATAAAAATTGTTATTTTGATTAAAGTGAAGAAATACAATTCTTATTCATTAAAGAGAGGAAATAATTTGAAATATAGATACAATGTCTAAAATATAAATTCGGAAATTTGTGAATTACTGATTTCAGGTAAACTCAGTCTAGATGAACTAATTACAGTCTAATGAAAGATTAGATAAAATGAAAAATCGAGTTTTGTGAAAAAAATAGAATAACAGTAAGGTAGAACAAAAGCCTAATAACATAACTCGATAGTCAGAAATCACACATGGACTTCTTGGTTACTCGGCGCACCATAAGTCTATCATTGTAGAGCGCCTGTGGCCTAGGTCGCGAGTTCGAAACTCGGCAAACCCCTTTTCTTTTGCTTTCGATTTTTAATTAAATCCAAACAGTGGAACGCGGTATATAGGGTTGCGGTTGCCTTTTGAAACACCAAGTCCACATGGACTATTTGGCTAGCGGAGTGGGCTTTGGGCGCTTTACTGTAGCTGGCGGTTGAGGCTTGGTTCGAAACCTGATGGCTTCAAACTTTTTTTTGGGGTTTGTCTTAATAAAAAGGAGTATTTTTAATACCATTAAAAATTTGGAAAAAAATTCTAACATTCCTATAAAATGATAAAGAATTTATTAAAAATAATTTCAGAATTTTTCATGTATATTTTGAGAAATAAAAAGAGGAATTGCGATAGAAGATGAGTTATTAATTTCAAAATTGTTTATTTGAGGGTATGACCTTTATTTTGAAAAGAAGAGAAAAATATGTGTCATGTTATGGGATTCTCTTGATGTAAACATATACTTATGTTGAGTAAGAAATACTTGATGTAGAAATTGCTATATGTGCTTAAATTGCCAATGAGACTTAAAGTGGATAAATCTATTGTTCATGAAAAAGAAATATTGTTTTATTTTGAATTGTAAATGAATAAATGAATCTTGTGTAATGCTAAGATGAGACATTGATAAATTGGTGAATAAGTTGAAGATAAGAATACACTGAGTTTAATACATGATTATGGAGGGTATGAGTACCCATGGATTCTTGTACATGAAAGGTTGTGATCTAGAGTTTAGTGAGACCTCGGGTACCGGCATTGTCAAATTAAAAGATTTGAGTTATATTTTGAGATATGGCCATGGAGCTATTTCGGTATTTGTGATTAAGTCCGGTAGGGGGTAAAACTAACTCTAGGTATGATAAGTTATTCATGTCTTGAACTTAAGAACCAGGCACATAAGTGAAGATGTAGTAAAACTCGGGCAAACGTAAGTGGGGCACTCTATATAGTCGGGTGGTGTACTCCGGGACTATAGACCCAATCGGGCAGTGTACTCCGGGACTGAGGTTGCTTCGATGGAGACGAGCTTTTATTTTAAATTCGGGACTATGCGAGTCGGGCGGATAGTTTGCCGTACTCTAATATATATACGTATACCAGGGATAAAGGGGCACTTGCGAGATGTTCGAACAACGAGGAGTCTGCTATAACAGTCGGGCGGTGTACTCCGAGACTGGGATCTGTACTCGTGGAATGTCTAAACCTTGTTTTTATTACTGGGTAGGTTTCATGGCGAGGGAGGATGGCCGTGTATAACATTTTCGTCGGTTGTAAGCAACTGACGTGCCCACAGTTTTATATGCAGGAGTTGGATCTTTCATAAAGTTGATATGTTGCTATTGATTAATTACATGTTAAAGATGTTGCAGATTGTATATGATTTTCATAATTGTAATTCATTTTGTCTTCCATTGTGTAATAATTGCAAAAGAACTCTGTTGTATTATAAAAAGTTCAAATTCCTTGTAAAATTGTACAAAGTAAAGTGTAAAGTTCCTGTGGAACTTCAAATTTGGTCATATTTAGAATCCGGGGTGTTACACTAACTCCGGCTCTGCTTTAAAAAGCATCTCCCGAGACCGAGTGAGCGCTAACTTCGTAACGTCTAGCTTAGCGCAGAGATCTGATACCTCGCTACCCTGGGGAAACCAATCAAAGAAAGAAATGTAAAACGCTCGAACTTCGAATAGAGCTACAAGATAGTTCTGAGCTCTAACTCTAAGGAGGATAAGTGTTGGGTCCAAGGGGAGCTACAAAATTGATCCTAAGTTCAAATACTAGTAAGCTAAGAACTTTAAGCCTCGCAGCCAAACACAGTCCAAAAAGCCCATTTCATTTCCAAAAAGAATATACAAGAGCGGTGGCCAGTCCGTTATAAGGCATCAGTACAAAAGCATTGAGAAAAAATAACAAGTGCAGATACAAAAGTCAAGGAGCCACCTTGGAGGGCTGCTCCGCGATCACCTCCGGTACCTCCACGATCGCCAATTGAGGATCCGCCACGACATCCTCCTCTTCCTCTCCTTCTTCTACTTCCTCTTCGCCTCCACCGGTGCCCTCTGCCCCCTCGACCACTTCACCTTCAAGAAGGGTGTACAAACTGTATCCCGAGCTGTCGAAGCCGGGGACACGTGCTTCCACATGTTTTAGGGCCCTGGCGTAGGACTGTTCTATGTTCGTGCACATATGCACTTTTGCCTCGGCCCTAATCGCCTCCGCAGCCACTTGCACTGCCGCTTCCTTCTCTCTCGCCATGTCTTTGGCAGTCTTCACGACCATCTCCCTCTCCTTGCCCGCCCTCACCATCTCCAAGACGGTCTACTCGTTCGCCTTCGCCAAGGCAGATTCGAGAAGGCTGATCTGAGCCGCCTGAGACTCCGACAGACCCCGCTCCGCCTCATATATCTTTACGGCCTTAGCTCTCTCCGACCGATCCTTGTCACTCGCCGCTTTGAGCTCCTTCTCCTGCTCGGCAAACTGCTCCAAAAGGTGGCTAAAGTGGCACGTGATCTTCAAAAAAAAAAAAAACAAAGGAACAACTATGTTCAGAGCAAAGAAAATTCATATGTTTTGAGAGTCCAAATAACTACTCAACGACATGGTCGTCCTAGCAATCTCGATGTCATCGTCGCCCACTGTCCCCGCCTTCAACGCTGCTCAGTCCTTCGGGGTTGGCAGGTGACGAATCGCCTGCATGCTCATGACAGAGTCCCCTAGGAAGCCATCATGCTTCATCACTCGCCAATTAAGAACGAAGAGTCTCTTGTGCTCCTCGGTAAGGATTGTCTCCGCCTCGACGGTGTGCCTCAAGCGCCAGTGCAGCACCGAGAGTGATTTTTTCGGCTGAGGGGCCAAGAGGGGCAGACGGGACAAGAGTGGCAGACGGGGTAGACGGAGTGGAAGAGGGGAATTCCAAGTTAACCACCGGGGTTGCCGCCGCCGAACCCTTCGCGGTTCGGCCAGAAGACAGCCCCGCTGTTGTTCTCTTCCTCTTCTTGCTATCGGTGGCCTTCCCGCATACTCCTCCTCTATCAAATAGCATCGCTCGGAAATCCATATCAGGGGCCTCTGCAGGAACAAAGGTCAAAAAAGTTAGCGCACGAAGAAAGCAAGATTAAAAGAAATTTAAAATATAGGGAAATATCTGAAGCGTACTGGGGTTGATCGGACTGAGCCCCCCACCAAAAAGAACCTCCTCGGTCATATTCTTCCAACTCAAGGTAGGGCGACCGAGGAGTTTCAATACGACCTCATCTTCCTCCGGATTCAATATGGGCTCGACCTTCGCCCACCTTGGCACATCTTCCCTCCATCTCGTAGAAATCCTATGGTTTGCTACCCACAATCAAGAAATATTTCTCTTTCCAAAACTTGATGGAGTCCAGGTTCTCAATCAATTTCACACCCTGCTGTGGCGACAAATAGTACGGGCACTCCATTTTGCTCATGCGATGGATCCGATAAAGACTTTGGAGGACACTGAGCTGAGGATCAACCCCTACTATTTGGCACTGGAGTATGAAGCCGATGACATGCCACCACTTGTTTGGCATGTACTGAACAGGACTCAATCCGTACGACCGCAATACCTCAGTTACGAATGGCTGTAGGGGTAGACAAAGACCGACATTGAGCGCATCAAATGGGAAGACGCACGTATCTGGCAAGGTTGTCGAACATGCTCGGAACCCCGGACCCAGAAGAAGGAGGGTAAACTCCGCCGGAATCATAAAGCTTCTTCTGATGCGCAGCAAATCCCTCTCCGTGAGAACCGAAGGGATGTTGTCAACCTCGGAGCATTCCCTCGGCTTGTTCTCTTCGTACGAAGCCGAGCTCCCATAGACAACCTTGGCAAGAAGATCGTCGGAGTATTCTCTGATTCTCCCGAGGCTCGACAGAGTAGACGGTGGCCTTCCCAACTCCCTCGCTCTCCTCACCTCTTCCATTATCGCCTCGACAACCACCGACCCAACAACCTCCTTCCCCTTGTCCACGGTTGAGGGGACTACCAACAACCGATCACTCCCTTGGTCCAAGGTGGAGGTCTCACTCCCGGACGACACACTAGACAACTCATAAAATATATATAATAAAATATATATTTACCTTGATGTGACAGCTATGGTCGGAAAAGATCGCCGAAAAGCACTAACGATTGGCCGCGAACGCGAGTTGAGCCACCGAGCAGTAAGAAATTTCTTCCAAGACTAAAAAGAGAGAACGCAAAAATGAGGGGAGGGGGGAAACTTATAGTAAAAGAGGGGGCGTCGCTTGGGCTTCTGAGAGCTTTGGGCCCCCGAAACCACTAGAAAGCCCATCAGAATGCTAAATGACAGAATTCGTAAAGGTGAGCACATGATACGGCGCCCAAACATCATTGACCAGTCAGATCGCATCATGATTCGCACTTGATCTCCATCAACGGCTCTGATCACGCCACGTAGCTCAGATCCAAAATCCGAAGGTTCGAACTACTGAGCATAAAAATGGAAAAAATGATTGCCTCATAATTTACACTTGATCTCCATCAACGACTCTGATCACACCACGTAGCTCGGATCCAGAATACGATCGTCCGAACTACCAAGCATGAAATTAGCAAAAATCATTGCCTCATAATTTGCGCTTGATCTCCGTCAACGGCTCTGATCACGCCACGTAATCCGGATCTAAAATCCGAATGTCCGAACTACCGAGCATGAAAATGGCGAAAATCATCGCCTCATAATTCGTGCTTGATCTCCGCCAACGGCTTTGATCACACCACGTCGCTCAGATCCAAAATCCGAAGGTCCAAACTACCGAGCGTGAAAATAGCGAAAATCATCGCCTCGTGATTCACGCTTGATCTCCATCAACGTCTCTGATCACGCCACGTAGCTCGGAACCAAAATCCGAGTGTCTGAACTACCGAGCATGAAATTGGCAAAGATCACCGCCTCATGATTCAGGCTTGATCTCCGTCAATGGCTCTTATCACGCCACGTAGCTCAGATCCAAAATCCAAAGGTCTGAACTACCGAGCATGAAAATAGTGAAAATCATCGCCTCATGATTTGCGCTTGATCTCCATCAACGTCTCTTATCATGCCACGTAGCTCGGAACCAAAATCCGAGCGTCCGAACTACCAAGCGTGAAATTGGCAAAAATTACCGCTTCATGATTCGCGCTTGATCTCCGTCAACGGCTCAGATCACGTCACGTAGCTCAGATCTAAAGTTCGAAGGTCCGAACTACCGAGCGTGAAAATGGCAAAAATCATCACCTCGTGGTTCACGCTTGATCTGAATCGACGCCTCTCATCGCGCCACGCAGCTCGGAACCAAAATCAGAGCGTCCGAACTACCGAGCGTGAAATTGGCGAAAATTACCGCCTCATGCTTCGCCCTTGATCTCCATCAACGGCTCAGATCACGCCACGTAACTCGGATCTAAAATCTGAGCGTCCAAACTACCGAGCGTGAAATTGGTGAAAATCACCGCCTCATGATTCACGCTTGATCTCCATCAACGGCTCAGATCAGGCCATGCAGCTAGGATCTAAAATTCGAAGGTCTGAACTACCGAGCGTGAAAATGGCAAAAATCATCGCCTCGTGGTTCACGCTTGATCTAAATCAATGCCTCTGATTGTGCCACGTAGCTCGGATCTAAAATTTGAGCGTCCGAGCAACCGAGCGTGAAAATGGCGAAAATCATCGCCTCGTGATTTGCGCTTGATCTGAATCGACGCCTCTAATTGCACCACGTAGCTCGGATCTAAAATCTGAGCGTCCGAGCAACCGTGCGTAAAAATGGCAAAAATCATCGCCTCGTGATTTGCGCTTGATCTAAATCGGCGCCTCTGATCGCACCACGTAGCTCAGATCTAAAATCTGAGCGTCCAAGCAACCGAGCATGAAAATGAAAAAAATTATCGCCTCGTGATTCGTGCTTGATCTGAATCGACGCCTCTCATCGTGCCACGTAGCCCGGATCTGAAATCCGAGCGCCCGAACAACCGAATGTCGAAATGGGGAAAACACTTACCCACCGATGCACGCACATGATCAGAGCGCCCAGATCGAGCCACGCCAACTAGCGCCAGATCAACCGTCTGATCGTTCGGAAAATCTCGCCAGCGACGTGATCAACGCTCCAGATTGTGCCACGTCGTTATTTATTTTATTAATTTTTTTATTTTTATTATTAAATTGAATTAATTATTTAAAATTGCAAAAAATAACTTAAAATTCGAAAAATTAATTAAAAAATCTAAAAAATAATTATAAATTCGGGAAAAATATTTTTAAGCTCCTGGAAAAAATAATTATTAATTAGAATGGTTAATTAATACTTCTTGAAAATAGATTGTTATTTCGCAAAATTGAATAAATGATTCGAATTTCTAATTAAAAAATTAGAAAAATCAATGGAAAATTTAGAAGATCCCGCCATCCTGTTTGAATATAAGGCATGCTCAATTGAACGCTGTTAAACCTCGTGTGCGATTCTAAAGCTCCTAAAGAACTCCAATAAAATCTCGTACGCCATTAAAACAAGAAAACTACTCCCCAGATGTTGTTAAACTCAGTCTTCAGGAGTGGGGGGCTCGTGATATGGCTAAAAATGGAATTAAATCGAGACCGTTCAAACTGGACACGAATCTTAAAGCTCTCAGGGGTAAAACGGCAATTTCCACCACGAACGGGTCTGAAATGGGAACTGAGTTTTTCTTCAAGGCCCAGTAACCCGAAAACGGGTCTGTCCTATTGGGTACGGGTAGCGACCCATTACAAAGCGGCCTAAAGACTTAAAGAGTAATTCAAATTTGTGATTATCTCTAAGAGACGGTTTAAACCGTCTCTCTTATCATGAAACTAGTTTAAACTCTATATCTTATCCAAAAACACCGGAACATAGAGATAAATGATTATCTCTAAACTGTCTCTTAAGGCGACTATAAATACCCCTCTCCCCCTACCATAACAAGGTAATCAATCTTTTTCACATAAACGTTCTTTCATAATCTTCTCTTTCATAATCTTCCTGATTACTGACTTAAGCGTCAGAGAGTTCGTCGTCGGGATCCATCCCGGTGTATTGAACTTTTTGCAGGTCAACAGCATCGGCAAGAAACCAGTCAAACGCCGGTGAAAGTCAACATGTTTGTCTTATTTGTTTCCAACAGAATTCACAAATTCATCTGTTTGCTCCCACACCAAAACCAGCAGCAACACTAACTAACATCATTACATATATTCTTCTCCATGTTCTAACATACAGTACCTTAAAATTTCATCACAAATCTTGTTAGATCAGTAGTCAATGAATCAACAATTCATGTGAATCCATCTCAACCATCTTCTGTACCTCGAAACCCCATGAACCCTTTTGCCTGGTTTCTACTCTTCTTCACTTCTCAATATATTCTACCTTATTGTCTTCAATCGTAGCATCCTCACTTTCTCCTTTCTCAGTCTCAACATACAGCTGAGAATCATCAACAAAAAAATACATAGAACGGATCAATTTTTAGGTCCGAGAAATAACTAAACTAATAAAGAACTTCAACGTGATAAATTACCTTAAATACTCTACTTTCGAGCACTGCTACTCTCTTCAATAAGTGAGCCCTTACAAGCAACTTCTTCAAGAACCGAGTTCGGAGGCCTGCATCGTTGCAACTCTTGTTGCGATTGTAAACTACATACTGGGTCAGAATCCTTGTCTGTAATGGCAGTCATATGAAAATGGGGATCGATGGTGTGCATTAGAAGAATGCCTACAGAACTATTACTTGTGTCTGTAATGGCAGTCATGAAAATGAGGAGATGGAAGAGAATTCAAGGTACTATCAGTCTACTAAGAGATGGGATTCGTTCAATGCTGAGTTTGGTGACAAAACTAGATATATACATGTTGCTTCCATTGAATTTCTCGCTGTATAAACCTATGCCAATGGGAATAGATTTTTGTTACTAATCCAGAAGACCTTAATTATGATCTGAGATGCTAGTCGACAATTACCTTCTTTGCCAAACTTTGCAATGCCCAGAAGTTGAGAAACCGAACCTCTATCAACAGTAGAAATGTTTAAATTCAAGACTTTACTGGTTACCCAAGAAAAGAAAAAAAAAACTGTACTAGTTCATCGTACTGTTGTTTCATTCATCATTGACATGTTGCAAATTAGTGCACAAAATTTAAACTCTGTTTCAAAAATATCAGCCATTCACTTCTTTATCATGCATAAATTAAAAACTCGTAGACTTTCATGGATCAAATTATATCAATGAAGTGAAATTACTTCACGAGTCACACCTTGATCATCTTTATCAAATTGATCACCAACCAACCCAAATTAACACTACTTACACTGATGTCGCCAATGTTAAGAGGGAAGCAATTTATACAGGCAGAAAACATAAAATACAAAAATTTGAGAAAGATATTTGCAAGATAAAGAGAACACCATCACATAATATTATTATATAAAATAAAGAGTCCGACTGACAAACCAAAGGACTATGCAGATACAACATGCAAAGGAAACAAAACCGATTTCATCCTAGTCCTCCAACTCTTACACCGCCTTCTCATAACTACCAAATCATACCCCAATTCATTTACTACTGTTTTGGATTTTTCGTTCTCCAGAACGAGATCTCTTCCCAGTCTTTTGCTTTCTACCTCTGGATTCAGACTGGGGGCGAGGAATAGGCACACGATACTCAGGAGCCAAAACAGGGAACCCAACAGCAGGGATTCTGCAAAATCATAGGGAACATGAGAATGAATCACCAAATAGTTTCTAATGAAACAAGACAGAAGAAAAATTGCCCAGATGCTCAGATGCGCACAGGTAATGCCCCACTAAGTATAATTGCATTAGCACTTAGCAGCCATCCAAAAGTGAGCTTGGAAAAGGAAATATTTTCCTTAAAATTCTTACAGAAAGAAGAACAAAAGTCTCCATTCTGTACATGCTAGATCATGAAATTTTATAGTTTTTTTTAATGGAAATCGCCATCTTCATAGATGAAACAGGCACAGGAATTGCAAATAACCAAATCATAATTCATAAAAGGTCAATTCACATTAAAATGTTGAATTTGAAAAATAACAGCTCGAACAAACTAGGTTTCAGATGCTACACTGACACTAGAGCTAGAATAATTCCGATACAGGGGTTCTATGTCAAACTGACACACTGTGCGGCTTATCTTAGTATTTGACTAGCTTCCAGGGGGTCCTGTATCAAGCTAACCTCACGTACTACTGCAAAATAGTATTTTCAAGTTACACACCACAATGCATGACAGTTCTCAGAGAGAGAGTTTCTGAAAATGTCCTATTTCCATTGGCTAACTGATGTTCTATATAATTTCAGTAGTATTAGCAAACTGCTCTGCATAACCTAATTTTAGTTTATAAAATTTCCAAAAGCTATACAATGGCAGAAAAGGGATCTTGCACTCCGAGCCATTTAATATTCTGCATCCTTAAACGGCTTAAACTCGCCAAGAACAAAGTTTCAAGAGTTAAACTATGGATGCACTGAGAACATGAAGGAAAGTGCTTGCAATGAATAGATTCCTTTTGCAACCAAACATGCTGATGCATACACAATCATAAAGGGTACTCTATCGAGTTTACTTCTACATGAAACACATTCAATCTGCCACAACCACCTAACATCTAAACTTAAACAATGATAACCGCAGTGCAAGAGAATTAAACCAATGACCCACCGTAGGATTTTGAGTAATAAAACACAAATTATGAGAACTCCTACATACATAATTAGATCGATAAAGCAAAATAAGAAGCATGTAGTGAAAAAAACGTATCAGGGCTTTTTGGTGAGGATAAGGTCACTGAACCAAAATAGACAAATATTAAGGACTCAGAAGAACTCCCCTCTATTCTGATATAGTAACTATTACCACAGGGGTCTTCAAGAGTCTTACCCATAACGAGTACAGCAGACTCCTGTTTTGCTGCGGGAGCACCGAGAGGCCTTTCCGTATGTAGTTGCTGTTGGAGAGCAACATTGTCAGCCATACAGCACTGGAGGGCATAATTAAGGCGCTGGCACTCAGATTCAAGATACTTGCTCTTCATCTCAAGCTCAGAAACATACATTTTCTTCCTTTCCCTCGATTTCATGGCAGATTCCCTGTTCCTCAACTGCCTGTACATTTCAACAACAACAACAGAAGACTGTAGTGTCTTATTACATAACAGTAGCTACATGCTCCTCATGTATTTCACATTTAGATATGCAGGCAGGATGCCAATAACATGGAACAAACAACACTATGCATGCAAATTTTAAAATATATTTTTTACTTAGAATATCCACGTTTCTAACAATAAATATATACAAAATCCTTCACATTCAGAAATTAGCCTTCCTAATTCACATCTCTACTACTATAATGGGAGAAGGCCTTAGTGTAATTTGTCCATCTACCAACCCGTACAACGCACGTACATAACTATTGTAAATATGCTTTTAGATCAAATTCGGACTACGTCTGGATTTTTACTTTTAAAAAAACTATATTTATTAAGACACGTCACGTGTAAACTACTAGTAAAATTAACTAAAATTATATCTAATGAAACCCTTAATTAGATTAAAATTCGCAGCTTCCAAGTTTCTCGAAACAAAATAAACAAAGAAATTACTGCTACTGGTACCTTCTTCGTTTCTTGCTAACGGGATCATCCTCGTTCTCCTTCTCCGCCTCGCCCCCCACCGACTCCCCCGATTCCGGCGTGTCCACCTCGTTCTTACCGCTATCCGATCCCGATCCGCTACCATCGAGAAAAACATCAGAGACGAACGCATCGCCGCTGACGTCACTCTCCACCCCGTTCGTGACATCATCGCCGCCGCCGCCGCCGTTCATCAGAAACTTGTCAACATCCTCAAAAGATAACGGCGCCTCCGTCTCCATCGGCGATTTGGTGAAGTCGAAGTCGTCGAGGTTGAAGCCATCCGGGTAAGATTCGAAGAAGGACTCGAAGTCGATTTCGTCGTCGATGACGAACGCCGATTCTTGAGATTCAACCGCCTTTTCCATATTGTTCAAATAAAATAAAATAAAATTATGAGGCTGGATTGAGGAAGAAGCGGGGATTTTAAAGATGTTATTTGGTAGGGATGGCCTTGAGAGGTTTTTGCCGTAATAGACCACCTTTTTGAAAATATTTGCGATTATGGGCCAGTTTCGAAACTATTAGCCCTCGTGGGCTACTTTGTGCCACGTCAGCAGTGGCCGCTATTCTTATTAGCGACATCTTCATTTTGAAAATTGCTAATGGGAATAGCGGGCTCTGTTTTGTCACGCCGCACTTCCCAAAAAGGAAAACGGAATACGGATACGCGACAAAGTCTAGCGAGTGGTTTTCACCATTCATGAGCTGTAAAGATCTTTACAACAATACACAAGAGTAATCAAGAAATAAACAGGAAATAATCATCCACGCATGCATGAAACAAATTAATATAACCAACAGAATTACTTGAAACAAATACATAATTCTCACATAACCATATCTGGAAACAACAAGTAATAAGTTCTGGAACAAAAATGCCCAATACAAGATCCAAGTAGTAATAGATACAATTTATTCAAAATAGAAAATAAACTCAAGCAGGAACTCTAGCCAAGCCTAGAACACTTGGTCACTTACTCCATCGGGCATCTGATCACCGAAATCTATAAATTTAACAATTTACAGGGAAAGGAAAACAGGAAACAATACGCCCGTTAGTGCAAGTTACGGGCCGCATGTAGTGCAAACAACAAGTACGGAAAACAGATGAACAAAAATATAGAGTAGCGACAAGTAGCAAGTACTGAAGTAAGCATAGAGGGCATGTGACAGCAAAATAGAGCAACTAACTCTTAATAAAGAACAGAATCAAGTAACATGATAAGATAACAGGGTGCAGGTAGCGTGTAAAAAGTATCAAGTAGCATGCAAGCAAGTAACAAGCAACAAATGTCAAGTAGAATGTACAAGTAACAAGAATGTGCAAGTGATTATGTTATTCTCAAGTCTTGGATCTAATCCAATCTTAGGTAGCACTTCATGCGTCTCAAAATTTTCCACATGGTTGCTGCATTTAGATAAGTTGCATTTAGATTTCATAGTGGATTATGTAGGACCGTGCACTTAGGTATCAAGTATCAAGTAGTCATGTGTCAAGTAGTCAAGTGTCAAGTGTCAAGTAGTCAAGTATCAAGTAGTCAAGTGTCAAGATGTCATGTGTCAAGTAGTCATGTATCAAGTAGGACCTATGGATCCCCTCCTAGTACACCTCTCCTATAGGAAAGTATGTAGTCGGGTAAGCAAGTGGAAAACACGGGCCCCTTTTCAAGTACACATTTCTGTATTTTTCACTATTAGATCTTTCCCTTAACTCCAACTTGATTGCTTGTTATTATTATTAAAGCAAGCATTAACGTGCACGAACAAGGTAAGGAAAAATGGCAAGAACAAGGAACAAGTTCGAGTTGGATAGAAGACATGAACGGGTGACAAAACAACCTATAAAAGTTGGAAACAACGAGACTTTCAGTTCTGGACAGCAAGACGTTGTTGCACCAAAATCGAGATTCCCGTTTCCACATGAATGCAAACCTGGATTCGTCAGGAATTCTAGAAACTAGACTCTGTCGAATCCAGCGCATATACACAAGTCATATAACAACTACAACAACAAGGTTCACAACAGCGTTTTACACAGAATTCATGTTCAGCCACAAATTGCAAGTTTTATTTATAAGCATGAAAAAAATATAAAAACACCATAATTAAATCCAGGAAAAATCTGGAAGGTTCCCTAGCATATCTAGTCTCAACATATAAAATTTCATAAAATTCCATTACAGATAGTATAGTCAAATTAATTTGGAAACAGAATGATGCAGCAAATTTATGAATCTGAAATTTTAGACACAGCAGTACTAAAACAGTGATAAATCACAAAATACAACTCGGAATTCAAATCCGTCAAAAGGGTTGTAAAATAGACATACAAAGCTATATTTCATGTTCACAAAGTTTTAATCAACAGTGACTGGAAATTAGGTTGAAAATAAAGTTCTTCACTAAACAACATGCAGTTTGAAAATATATTGATTTGTTTCACAAGCATGAAATAAGTTATAAGAGTCATTAAACAATTCTATAAAAATTAGGAGTTGATCCCAGTCATGTCTATACATACCTAGAAAAATATTAAATCCAAATTTTACTTTAAACATCAATTTTAAAATAATAATCATGCAGCGATCTTAACAATCGGAATTTTGAAATTACGACACAGCTGTTGTAAAACAGCGATAACTCACACATCCAAAAACAAAATTGAGATCCGTCGAAAGTTATGAAAATATAATTTATTTTACTGACCTTAACAGGGTTTAAATTGTTGTACCAAATCAGGGAAACGACAAAACATAATTTCCTTCATGCATTTAATCAAACAACTTATCTACACTAGATCCAAATTAGAGTATGATGTAAAACATAATATATTAGATATTCAAATCAACATGGCATGAGTATTAACAAGTCTACTACGAAATAACACATCTAGCACATCAACCACATAACAAAAATCCACAACATACGATGAGTCACGAAAGAGTACATATATATCAAGAATCTATATATATCTAATTATTTTTGTGTAGTGTGTGACAACTTATTATGATGGATCATGACTACGAATGGATCAAACGAATGAGATCAAGATTTACCAAGAAATAATCATGAGGGTGAACACAAAACTGAAACATAGACCACATGCGGTATTTGAACTTGTATAATAACAAAAATAATATATAAGCTACTTGCCTTGGTGAAGACGACGAATTCGACGAGAATAGAATAACGGGAACGGATCCCGGGCAACGAACACAAACACAAAGATCACGAACAACGGGGATCTTGCAGGATAGGAAAGTTGACGACACGCAGCAGTAGGGCGGCGGCAGGCGACGGAAGAGGTTGACGGCAACGGGATGCGGGAGAAGGAAGTCGACGGGGCTCGGGTTGGGGACTTACGGGTTGAGGAAGTGGAGGGTGATCGGGTGGAGGTGCTGCGCTCGGGAGGTAGCGCAACACAAGGCGGCACGAGGACGTCGGAGCGGCACGGTGAGCTCGCGACAGCGAGGGGCTCCGGTCAACGGGGGGTTAGGCGGCCGGCGGGGGTGCAGGATGCACAGGGAGAGGGTGAGAGAGAGTTGGAAAGAGAGAGAGAGAGAGAGAGAGAGAGATTGTTTAAGAGATAATGACTGTAAGGGAAAGTGAACAGATTTGATTGTGAGTTAATGAGAATTTGGTAAGTTAGGATTTTAGAATCAAGGGAGAGATAATGGGGGAAAAGATCTGCTAGTTAATAGGGTGAACGTGAGGAAAGATTTGAGGGAGACTCAGTAAAAGAGGGTATTGGTAGGATCCAATAGGGCGGATTATAAGGTTTAAATTGGGTAGATTGGGTTAGAAATTGGATCCAAAAGATGGAAATCAAATAATAGACAATTAGGCCATGAAATATAAGATTTAGATTCAGACATTCATCCAGAGATAATCAATTAGCAGATGAAATTAAATCAGAAGATTGAAGTACAGAATTGAATTGACGGAAATGAAAAAAAATAGTTTATTAAGAACGAAGAAAGATTACACGGTTCAGAAAGGACAAAAGAATACAATTAGAGAAAATACTCAGAAAAAAATAAATACATACAAAAATACAAGAAAAGGAACATAGGGTTACAGTTTTAAAATATTTGGAATTTTTTGTTTGTTGTCGCTATTCCCAATAGCGACCTTAGTATATATGAGGTCGCTAATGGGATTGGCGACCTCAACTGAATATATTGAGTCACTTAGCGATTTCTTTAGAGTTTTTGCTTTCTTTGAAAGAAAAAATAATAAAACCGTGGTCGATATTGGGAATAGCGACTTTAGTATATATGAGGTCGCTAATGGGATTAGCGACCTTTAATGAACTGTATTCTAACACTTAGCAAAATCTAGAGAGATTTTGCCCTCTGAAAAAATAACAGTCAATTTATTTTTGAAACTGAAGTCGCTATTCCAAATAGCGACCTTAGTTGTAAAAGGTAGCTATTCGGAATGGAGGCCTTTATTGTACTAAGGTCGCTATTCTGAATAGAAGCCTTAGTTGTGTAACTATTTTGCAAATTTACAAAGAACAAGGAGATTGTGTTTTCCTACTGAGGTCGTTATTGCGAATAATGACCTAACTATACTAAGATTGCTATTCCCAATAGCGATCTCAGGTTTAATATTTTTTTCCCCAAGAGAGCAAAAGCTCTCTAGAAATCGCTAAGTAACTAAGGTTGCGTTTGGCCTATCTTTTTTTGGGCTTTAAAGCTACTTCAGAATATGAAGCCAGAAAGTGGAGCTTTGAAATTAAAAGCTAAAACTGTTTGGAAAGTCTATTTTTTTTTAACTTCAAAGCTACTTTTAAGCTAGAAGTTGTTTGGCATAAGATATCAATTGTAAGCTTTTGATTTTATTTAAGAGTAAAATATAAGTTATCAAATTACAAAAAAAATCTTTATATTACTAATAAAGATATTTATAGCCCAAAAAAGGCTATCTACAACGAAGAAAGGAGTGGCGGCGGTGCGACGGCGTTCGACGGCAAAAAAAGGAGAAGGAGGCGGCGCTTCGACGGCGAATAAAGGAGATGGAGGTGGCGGTGTTCGGCGAGGGGGGGGGGGGGGGGGGGGGGGGGGGAATTGTGCTATGAGGTTTTGAAGGAGAAGTCAGAAGTTGCTCTGGAGGGCTTATATCAAAGCTCTTTTCTTCATTAAAATTAAGTTACTTCTCCTTCTGTAGAGCTTTTCAAAGGTTGCATTTGGCTCAGCTTCTCCTTTTAAAGAATAAGATAAGCTAATTTTAAGCTGGGCCAAACGCAACCTAAATACATTCATTTGAGGTCGCTAATCCCATCAGCAACCCTCTTATATACTAAGGTCGTTATTGGGAATAGCAACAATAAACAAAAAATTCAAAATTTTTTAAAACATAGGCCGTTATTTTCATTAGCGACTTTCAAAATGAATAGGTCGCTAATGAGAATAGCGGTCGCTGCTGATGTGGCACAAAGTAGCCCACGAGTGCTAATAGTTTCGAAACTGATCCATAATCACAAATATTTTTTAAAAGTGGGCTATGACGGTAAATATTTATGGAACTGACGGTTGGGCTTTTGTTCGACGAAGGTTCTTGATTACTTAATAGGATTTACTTTATTTTTTATTTATTTTTTAAATTTTTTGGTAATTAAGAGAGTGTCGTCGTCATCGGACCAATAGAAATGCGACTTTGAGCCAGATCAGCTGTATTAATTAAATTGATTAAGGTTGTGACTAAAAAGACGGGCCATAGAAACGCCCGGCCCAACTTAGTGAAAGAAATGGGCCATGGCCGAGATCGATTTTTAAAAAAAGTCTCCGATAATTGTCTTCTCTTTAATTTTTCTTGGCAATGTCTTCTATTTCTCTTCTGACCTGTTAATAAATAAATAGATAAAACTAGACAAGAAAATTATAAGCAATGGGGATGAAATGATGAACAATGGTGACAGATATAAGATGAGCACGAGTTTCGAAAAAGGGGAGATTCTTATATAAGTGAAATATGGATTGAAAAATTCATGCGATAATTAGATTGTTTATGCCGAGCATTTTGTTTTCATTTTCATTGAGAAACTTGTGGAAAGACGAATAACTTTTATAAGGTTTCCGTCGCTCTCGCTCTTGAGAGCGTTGTGGGCAATGCAATGCGGAGAAAGTGAAGTCCTTGCCTCTTGTGTGCATGAAATTGAAGATCCTGGTAGGTTAAACAAAACTAGAAGCTATTTCAAGATCTTATTTTTAGCATCGCTAGATGTAGATGTTCGGCAACGCCACAAAACTATGCAACCCTCCGTTCTTTTCTTTCTTCTCCTGCTAATGAAAAGCTCGCATAGTTCACTTCAGCTGACTTGCAATATAAGAAGTCGCACATTAGCCTCGAGATGATCATAAAAAATTGAAACTTCAAACCAATTTATACACTTCACCTTGAGTATATACTTGACACCAGCCATAAAACCAAATGCAGTAGCCGCTATTCGCAATCTTAGACACAAAGAATAATAACTCTTTACATTGATGAATTACGAGCAAACAAGTCATGAGCAGTAAGAGAAGAAAGACGTGGCCATCCAAATCTAGTACTATGAGTAAGATGAACAAAAAGATTCCAGATAAATAGTAACAAGCTGATCAATAAATACCATTGTCCCTGCAAAAGATATATTGTTATATTATTTTCGCCTGCCTTCCGTGTTTATAAAAGCCCAGCAATAACTTTTAGCAGAAACCCACTCTATCAATCAAGATCACCATGATTTACTGATAACAAAATCGGTAAAACTGAGGAGGTGAATATTAAGGCACCCAAAAAAGAGAAAGGACTGAACGCAAGAACTTCACAGTTAGCATTAACATAGAAGATTCGGAGACTATAATCAAACTACAGAGGCACCTGCTACGTCGAATATTGCATGTAGATTCTCCAGCAACGATAACTTTAAACTCCAACTGTCAGCATAAGCTGTCCGATACTTCCAAGTTTTTCCCTCAAACTTTACGCCATCGAATTCGGTTGTAAGATCTGGCGTTATGAAAGACAGAATAACACTATCTTCCTTAAAAAATTTCTCCCAGCTTCCATCGATTCTATCGATAAGCTGGAAGAGCTGGGTCCCTTATCTGATTCCCTTCGTTCCGAGCGGCTCTCGTGCAAACGAGATTACACCGACATCCTTCATCAGGACCATATCAAATGGGCTCAAAGAGCCAGATTTAGATAGTTAAAGGAGGGTGACGGCAGTACCACTTTCTTTCATAATTTTGCGTCGCACAGGCAACGTTGTAATCGGATTTCTTCGATCATTGACAACGATGTCGATCTTAACTCTGATCATGAGATCCATCGTACTTTCCTTTTCTTCTATAAAAACTTTATTGGCTCGTACAAACAGCGCTCTATTAGCCTTGATTGGAGTCACCTTTATAGTGCTCAATCACAGGATCTCTCTTCTCTTGAGGCCCCTTTTTCCATGGAAGAGATTAAGTCGGCTGTTTTCTCTTTAAAAAGCGAATCAGCGCCAGGACCGGATGAATTCCCCGCTTTCTTTTTCCAAAAATTCTGGCACTGGCTTAAAGACGATCTTATTGTGGAATGCCTATCGTCAGTTACCGGTTATCTGGACTGGGTAGCATCCTCCTCAAACTTCATGCCATCAAATTCGGTTGTAAGATCTGGCGTTATGAAAGACAGAATAACACTATCTTCCTTAAAAAATTTCTCCTAGCTTCCATCGATTCTATCGATAAGCTGGAAGAGCTGGGTCCCTTATCTGATTCCCTTCGTTCCGAGCGGCTCTCGTGTAAGCGAGATTATGCCGACATCCTTCATCAGGACCATATCAAATGGGCTCAAAGAGCCAGATTTAGATGGTTAAAGGAGGGTGACGGCAATACCGCTTTCTTTCATAATTTTGCGTCGCACAGGCAACGTTGTAATCGGATTTCTTCAATCATTGACAACGGTGTCGATCTTAACTCTGATCATGAGATCCATCGTGCTTTCCTTTCCTTCTATAAAAACCTTATTGGCTCGTACAAACAGCGCTCTATTAGCCTTGATTGGAGCCACCTTTATGGTGCTCAATTACCGGACCTCTCTTCTCTTGAGGCCCCTTTTTCCATGGAAGAGATTAAGTCGGCTGTTTTCTCTTTAAAAAGCGAATCAGCGCCAGGACCGAATGGATTCCCCACTTTCTTTTTCCAAAAATTCTGGCACTGGCTTAAAGACGATCTCCTCCGTACGTTTACGGAACTTCATCAGGGTTCCTCTTCTTTCGACCGTATCAATTATGCGCACATTGTGCTCATCCCCAAAATGGTGGAAGCGCACTCAGTGATGAATTTTAGGCCTATTAGCCTGATCAACACTTCCTTCAAAATTATTATGAAAGTTCTTTCCGCGAGGCTCAGCGCGGTCTTATCACCCCTCATTGATCCTGCCTAATCGGGTTCCATCAAGGACCGTTTTATCCTTGATAGTGTTGCTTCGGCTCAAGAGATCATCTCTCATTGTCACAACTCTAACTCCGAAGGAATCCTTCTCAAACTCGACTTCCAAAAAGCTTACGACAACGTCAGCTGGGATTTCTTGTTCGAAATTCTTATTAATAGGGGATTCGGTCCCAAATGAATTGCTTGGATTAAATCCAATCTCTTCTCAGGCACATCTTCCATCATTATCAATGGTTCTGAAGGTCACAAATTTAAAATTAAATGTGGCCTCCGCCAAGGAGATCCGCTCTCATCCCTTCTATTTGCCCTTGTTGCAGATGTATTTAGCAAATTACTTCGCAATGCATGGGAAGCGCAGGTCATTGAAGGTCTAGGTTCCTCGCGTCTTTTCCATGGTGTTCTTAAACTGCAATACGCTGATGATACTATCATCTTCGCCAAACCTAACTCTCACTCTCGCCGTAACCTAAAACTTCTGCTATACTGTTTTGAATTAGCTTCGGGTTTATCGATCAATTTCCAAAAATCTTCTGTTCTCTGGCTTGGAGGTTCTCCCAATCGCCAGAATGAGATCTCCAACTTCTTTAATTGTCCTATTGCTTCTTTCCCCATTAGGTATTTGGGTATTCCCCTACAAGGGGTAAACTGCATAAATCTGACTGGCTGCCCAGGGTGGATAAGGTAGAATTCAGGCTTAACATTTGGACAGGGAAACTTCTCTCCCGTGGTGGTAGATTAATCCTTCTTAACTCGGTCCTCTCCTCTATCCCCCTTTATATGATGTCGTTCTATTATGTCCCCTCTAATGTCATCAAGAGGATAGACCAAATCAGAAGTAATTTTTTTTGGTCAGGTTCCTCCAATCTCAAGCCAGGCTCTCACCTTAGCAACTGGAAATTGGTCTGCTCTTCCAAAGCGGCTGGTGGTTTAGGGGTTTTGAATCTCAGACACCAAAATATTGCTTTGTTGGGTAAATGGCTATGGAGAATTTTAAAATTCGATCACTTACCTTGGATCCAAAGTATCAAGGTTAACTGCTTTTCTACTCGCCACTTGTGGGAATTTTCTCCCAATATTCATCACAACGCCTCCCCGTTCTTGAGGGGGGTTTGGAAGCGGTCGCAGCGTTCCAATGCGGCATTTTCCATGACTGTTTCGACGGATCCAAGACCAAGTTCTGGTCCGATCTCTGGATTGGTAACACCAAACTCGCCTCCTCTTTCCCGGCCCTCTTCCGCCTGGCCTTTAATCCCCTAGCCACGGTGGCAGACTCTTTCACCCTTATTAACTCGCAAAGGCATGGGCTCATCCCATTCTCGGTCGACCTTCCTACACATCTTACTTCTGATCTTAACGACCTCCTATTTTCCCTTAACAACTTCGAGTGGCGCCCGAAAGAAGATTTTACTTGGCGTTGGAACTCGGCGGGGATCTTCTGTGTTAAATCGTTTTATAACTTTCTTAACTTTCGAGGCATCCACTCTCCTTTTGCTAAATTCATTTGGAGTACTTGTTCCCCTCTGAAGGTTAAAATCATCACTTGGCTCGCCCTCAACAACAAGCTTCTTACTGTCGAAATCCTCAACAAAAGGAACTTAGCATGGGGACAGATGTGTCCTCTTTGCTCTAATAATTTTGAAGTCGTGGATCACCTGTTTGTAGGATGCATTTCATTCGCCCTCTGTGGAAAATTAGTTGTCTAGCCTGGGAATTCCCTTCTATCCCTTCCAATTTATCCTCTTGTTGGTCTCTTCATCCCACGAATAAAAGGTACCAAAGATCGTGGAACCTATCGGTTCAAATTATTATTTGGATTACGTGGTTGGAAAGAAATAAGAGGTTATTCAGACACTGCGCCTCCCCAATCTATACTATTATTGAAGATTTTTTATTTTCTTTTTAATTTCTGGTCTTCGACGTTAAAAATCGAAGCTAGAGATTCTCTTTACAGTCGTAGACCAGATGACTCTTTACTTTGCCTCCGTAACCTTAATGCTTTATAATTTTCTTTTGTTCTGCAATTATTTATAGTCTCTGATTTTTTTCGCAGGGTTGAAGGAGTTATCGGATTATCTCCTTTTTGGATGTCGCTTCAATGTGCACCTTTTGTCTTGTTATGGTTCTTCCGTGCATGTAGCGCAGTGAATGTTTTTTCTTTTGTTTCCCCTGTTCATAGGTCTTTATACTGTGATGTTCTAGTTATCCCATCTTGGTTCTAAGCAGGGGCTTAGTTTTGGTTAAGCTTTCTTCTTCTGTTGTTCCCCGGGTCTTTTGGACTGGCGTTTCTAGCCTGGTCCCCTGGCTGTAATTAGTGTTTGGTTGTGTTGGTAGAATTGTTGTGTTGTTCTCTCAAATGGAGTTTGATTCTATTTGTCTTTTGGCTATGTTGTATTTGCCTTTCGACTGCATCACGGTACTTTGTGATTGGTGTGATCGAAGGCCTCTTCGGTGCTCTGCAGCCCTGTGCGCTGGGCATGGAGGAGCTTGCCTCTTTGCATTTTATATTTGAATTGTGGTGCCCTTTGTTTATTCCCTCCACTGGTGTTGTTTGTATGTTTCTCTACATATATTTCTACCTTTTTTCTGCCTCTGTGCGACTGTTTTTGGTTGAAGGCCGTCGGTGAGTTTTTAGGGGGGATGTCTTGTTATTGTTGCTTGGCCTTGGCCATGCTTCTAGCTACCCTTCTGGCGTCGGGTGCAGTTGTTCCCTTGCCCCTTGCAACAATCAGTGGTTGCCTGGCATCGAGTGGGTGTATCTAGTATCGCGCTTCACTAGCCGCTGTGCCCGATCAACCACGTCTGCTTCTTTATTTTATCCTGAAGGCAGGAGCAAGGTTGATGGTTTCATGTGGGTGTGTCCTTTGCTGTTGATGGTCTCTCCATTGCAGGGGGGGGGGGGGGGGGGGGGGGGGGGGGGAGAGGGGACGCCCCTTCTCTCGCGTCCGGAGACTCCGAATGCTGGACCACTCGCAGTCATGTTTTTCTAGCAACTGTGTTATTGTAGCTATTGCCTCTGAATGCTTTTCTTTCTTCTTCCTACGTTTTTTCTCTGTTTCTCGGCCTGTATCGGTTGGTTTTACGATTTGTAAAACTTTTTATGTACTGCTTTCGTTTAATATTATTGTTTGTCTGTCTGGAGTCGCAAGACTCTATCCATTTCATCACAAAAAAAAAAATCCTCTTCCTCTGTAACCAGTATAAACTGGTACACGTCTAATTGTACTTCATAAAAATCGAAGTAAAAAAGAAAGCACAAAACACAAAATAAAGGCAAGAAAAAAGGATAATGCTCAATAGCCATAAACCATATCTGGCATAAGTATCACCATCCCTCCAATTATCGCTCTCAACTCTACACAGTAGTTCACAAACGTTCTAGCTTATGAGCAAATCAGAACCGTTCTAGCTACCAAATCATGGAGCAGAAGGAATCTTATATGCTAGAAGGAAACTTGTACAATATGGTGAAGTGCACAACCAATCCAAAGACATTTTTTGCAACTTAATATACCAGCCACCAAAATTTCTTCATCATTTTCAGTGATAAAATTGTGGCTATAATGCATAATTTAAATTTCGGCCCTGCTTGTATTAAATTGTTCTGAATGTAATGAATTAAGTAATCAGTCATCTCAATTTGGTGTATTATCCGGCTATACCTTCAGAAAATAAAGTTTTCATGTTCATCCCCCTTTACACTCTAGAAAATCAACCTTCAACTTCTCCTTCTCCAGTTTCATCAGCTAATAACCTAGCACCTGTGTTCTCAGCAATTGACATGCAAAATGTAGCCTCATGCCCCTAATCTTGTATGTACTTAGTAAGCGAGTGCATAATAAGGGGAAAGAGACAAACGGCTGTACTTAGTATTCGGCAATGCATTTGAATTTCCCTCCACACCTTCAGCCATGGATTCGCCTTCAGCTAATTTTGTTTATTAATGTGATCTTCACCTTCAACGTAACCAAACTGTTGAAACATATCGCTTTAGGAGACAAGCACACCCTACCCAACCTCAAGTTTTTGTGACTAGTCATCAATGAATTTGAGCACTAAATATTTGAATATGCCTAGACCCTACTGCAGTAATTAAAATCATCCCTCTACAAAATCTAAGACATCTGTGAGATTGAAGAGAACCAAAACTGCCTTCTAATAAAGATTGACCATTACCTGTACCTAACAATATCCACATAATTGAATATAAGAACGTGCCTATACAAAACCAAATCAAAGAAACCAACACCTTAAGGTTTTTCATATAACTGCAATAAAAATTTATCACAACAAAATTCAAAGAATTGTACATTTCTAACATTCCTTCACTTAATAAAGAGAAGCACAGGGGGAGAGGGAGTGGAGGAAATGCGATTCTGAGACAATATATGTCCTGAATCAATCATATGAATCATGGTTTTGTAGGGTAACAGGTTTGGTCTTTAAGTACACTAAAGTTTAAATCTGTAGTTGGGTATCAAGCGCACTGATGGCAATTTTATCAAATCTAAAACAATAACATGCATGTTTAACATGATAACTGCTGAACAAAATATATTGCATAGGAACAGATAACACAAAGCAAAACAGTAACCTCTCAATAGAGCCTAAAAGCCTAATCTGAAACAAATCAAAAATCATGCATGTTTAACAATATAACTGCTGAACAAGAAAATTGCACAGGAGCAGATAATACAAAGCAAAACAGCAATGTCTTAATAGATACTAGAAGCCTAATCTGAAACAATACAAGGTTTAAGATTTAAACACTACTCCACACGCTCAGAAGATCCCAACTTCATAGCCCAGAATTTGGACCATATAAAACAGCCATAAAAAGAGAACCTTGAATGGTTCTTCAGTTTAATACTTTAATCAAACAAACGGGAGCATACACTGAAGTAGATTAGACGGCCAACCTGTTTCATTCACCCTTCTCCTCTCTTTCCCTGTTCCACTGTTCTATCCTAGCTCTTCGCTCCTCACTTCCATCCCTAACTGGGCTCCTCATCCTCCTAGGGCTATGACGCCTCCCTCCATCATAGCCATGCCTCCCATTGTCGCTGCCATGCCTCCCATTGTCGCCGTGCCTCCCACCACCTCTGTCACCACCCCTACGCCCACTCCCTCGATAATCTCCATCATCACGGTTATCCCTCCTACGCGGACTCCTACTCCTGCTCCGGCTTCGCCGCCCATGAAACCTCCGGTATCGGCCAAATAGCTTTTTCCTTAGCTCCCTCCCAATTTGCTTCACATGCATAAAATTACAATACCCACCTCGGTTACAACTATCCTCTTCAAACTGTCGGCAAGTTGCCTCTCTAAAGTCAGTAACAGGCGAGAAGTCAGCAATTATCGGGCGGCCAGAATAGAACCTCCCTTGCAAAGCCCGGAGGGCAGCTGCTGCCTGGTCCTCTTCTTTGAATTGAGCATAAACATTTCCGACCATGTGATCAGCAAGGTTGTCACATATGTTGAGAGTTTCGAGCTCTCCAAACTTGCTAAGTTCCTCAAAGATATCTTCATAGAAATCCTCAAAATGTTCTTGAATCTTAGCAGGATCAATAGCCTGGCCCTGAGGGTCCAAGCCTGGGGTAATGCTGTCCGGACGCTGATACATATTGGAGAGGAGGAGAGTAGGGGAGATTGTCGGGCGGTTGTGGAGGCGAGAACACCGGTCTCCATGGCGACATGCACCGATCTTAAAGTAGAACGGACAGTTCACACGGTCCTTCTCTGTGCCAAAAATGGAAGCTAAATGCTCCGCCATCGATGCTTAACTTTTATGCGACCAATTATACGAGTCCTTTTCCAATACCTAAAAATGAAATGTTAGAATTAAAAAAAAATCTACTTTGACAAAACTAATATGTTAACTATTAAATTAACATTACGGCAGCAGAATCTCAATCAAAATTCTCCAGAGAACATATATCAAAATTCTAATTTTCTCTTTCAAAATTACATAACAAACAAGAAGGATCAGAAAGTACGTATCCCAGGTGATGGACACAGATAGAGCCATAAAGTACAAATTCAAATGAATATGTTTATTCTAGAACTGATCTTGTACAAGTTGAAAGTTATTCCTGACCTCGTACCTCACTAATTCCTCTTATGCTAGAACAGATTAAAGCCGACATTAAAATGACTTCATAAACTTGACAAAAGTATATCAGAACTGACCGATACCAATGCATCAGCATCAGTACGGTTTGGGAAAAAACATTCCAGTAGGTTCTAGCACCAAGTTAAAAACAGAAAAATGGACATTTTATATTCTAACAAATGTGATTATTTGGCTTCAAACCCAACATTTAAGGCTTGCCCAATCAAATACAAGGAATCATGATACATACACAGTGGACCTGAATCTCATCTGTACTTATGAAAGAAACTCATAAAAATCTAAAATGACTTAAGTTCTATAAGCATATTGAAGGAAACTATAAGATTGTGATAAATCAATTGGAATTCGAGATTTTAGTTTCCAGAATCGTCAGAGCCTAGAACTATCAAATAAAATTATAGTATTGCACTATCTAACAATCTTCACTCTAGTGTCCATGAAGTTAGAATGGAACAAAAAATTGATTAAAAGAAGAATAAGTAGTAGTTGCCATTTCAATGATCTTTGAATAAGAAAATTGTCAAGTGTAGACCCCAAGATCGAACAAGAAAACTTGACACTAACACCTCCTTCTCTAGAGTCTGAACAGTCCAAATCCTAATCATCTACATATAAGTGAAAATGGAGAGAAGAGGGCTGATACCATCAAATGGCACTACAATAGAGACATTACTTTCGAGTATTACAAGAGGACCTACCAAATTCACAACAATGCCAGTATATGTTATGTTAGAATATAAATATATACGTTATGATAGTTATAGGGTCTCAAACATGGTAGTAAATCAACCTAAACCTAAATCCCACTAGCCACGCAATTTAAAAGGCAAATTTCAAACATACCCACTGTGTTAAAAAACCTAGGTCTTCAATCTACAACCATTGCACAACGAACTCCCTCAATAAAATTATGAAAGTTCAACTCTATCCAATTAATAAATAAAAAAGTTTAACAATAACAGATACCATAATAAGCTGGAACTGTGTAAAAAAGGGAAAATATGTGACAATAAACGTCAAAGAAATCTTTTCTTTTAATAATCACCATTGGGTCACAACACTAGCTAAATGACTTCAATATGTGTTTTTTGTTTCCAAAATGAAACTTAAAGAGTGATGGATGAAATAGCATGGATCCACTGGTTAAGGTGTATTAACAAATGCACCAACTTTGCAGCATCTCAGACATGGTATCAAATCACAACTGATACCGTGATACATTGGCTAGTCGAACAAAAATTTTTGCTTACAGATACTCCCGAAACACCAGATATTACCGAGACCCAGTACCGATACCAATATTTGATACCATGATCTCAATCATGACAAAAAAATGGTAAACCTCAAATTCATAACCAAACAATTAGCATTTACTCTTTAGAGGTATTTTTTGTCATGTTTTCAATTAGGGGACAATAGACTTTAGTATTAATAGTCAAAACAAAATGAAAATACAAATAGCAAAAAAATAGGGGAAACAAGAAATAAAACAGTATTACTTTACCTGCCAAACAACGACTAAATAAAATAGGTGAAGAACCCCAATATCGATGTTTGGACAGCAGAATCATGTTTCCTTCCCTGGCTTATGTGTTTTGCTCAAACTGAATCCTATACACTATGGTACAGAAAACAAGAAAATTTGCAAAACTGACACAGGAAAATCGAAGAAAAGAACAGTTATTCTTTTCCACAAAAAAATAAGGCACCCCCGTGGTAGGGCCAGAAAAACTGACTAATAACAGTATATGACAGCCTTAATCCTATGCACAACTTCTCCAGAACAGTCAGTGTTATAGAAAACAAGAAAATACTAAACAAAACCAATCACCTATCAGATTCAACAACATAGATTAAACAAGAAAAGGGAAAAGAAAAAAAAACAGGCATTTTCCTTTTCAGATTCCCTTTTCCGCAACCTCGAGACAGGTCCAACAACCTATTACATGGTTGCAGAAAATGGAAAACGAACAAAAAGGGCATGGCGACATTTACACTCAATCCCACTTTTTTCCTGTTTAACAACCGTTTCGCGAAACGGGCCAGCGACAAGTTTTCGTCTAAATAAGCCAGAAAAGCTCAGTCATTGCAAATCATGCTTCCATTAAAGGAAACATCCCAAAACTCCCAATCAATTTAGGGTTTTGAAACTAAACCCATATTACCAACAGTCAAACCTATCTAATAAATCACAATACCAAACATATTATTTAACAACGAACTCAAAGAAACACATCATAAACCTAAAATTAGGGTTTTACAACAGCTAAAAGGGGCCAAAAAAAAGAACTTTGAATTAGAAGCTAGGATGCGAGATCGCGGAGTAAGAACATGAAATTGATGCGGGAAACGATCTAGATCTAGAATAACAGCATATTTATGAGAGAGATTAAGGGTAAAATCGATTAGGGTTTGGTAGAAAACTGACCTCTTTGAAGAAAGGAGAGATTTTTTAGGGTTTGGGAAAATTTTTGGTGGACTTTTTAGGACAGGGGCGAAGGGAAATAGTGGGTCCTCTATTGCGTATGGAGTTGAGGTGTTTAAATAAACCCGATCCGAACCCGGAATTTATAGAATCTTTTATTGGGCGTTTCGGCCTTTTTCAGTATTTGGGCCCTCCTTTTTTACATCGGCCCATCGTAGTTCTTAAATATTTTGGTTGAACAATTTTTTTCTTGTTACTTTAACTCTTTAATTTTTTTGCCACTTTGTCGACAAGATTCAAACTCATGACATTCCACTTCGCAAAGAACATGTTCAGTATCTTAAGCTATGAAGCTGGAAACTGAATATGGAAGACGAGTTAGGAAGTGGATCTATTAGTCATTGTTTGAATACACTGAATGAGTGTGAAAGATCGATTAACGTCCCTAGAAAAATAAGAAAGGTTAGAGTTTGCATCTTTCGCTTCTAACACATGTATTAGATATGTCTTTTTCTGTATTTGTTTCTCGTACAAATAAAACAAGAAAATACTAACAATTAGTACATGGAACGAACAAGATTACTGGTGACAAGAATTATGAATAAATATGTGCACTGCAATGCTAATAGGTAGATATACATGTTAACTATATTTGGCTATTTTAAGTATGAAGCAAATGAGATATATAGTAGTTCAAATAGGTGGTTGACTTATTGCATGGTGCATATAGGCCTAAACGGGGATGGGTAGGGTATGGAGGTGGATCCACTAGTTATTGTTTAATGATATAGTGAGGATATCAGTGTGAAAGATCGATTAACATATTGTTCATAGTAAAAAAAAAATGGACGAAAAAGGTGTGTTAGTTTGCAATCCTTCATTATCGTAAACATGCCTCCAGTACATGTATTAGATATGACTTCTCATCTTCACTGTCATATTACTCTAAACAACTAGAGAATATAATAATATTTTATTAATAGAAAATGTGGAATATGACCACCATGTTTCATTAATGAGAAAATAACGAAACAAACCAATAACCTAGGAGAAAAATGTACAGTAGAAAACAAGATAAAAGACATCAAACCTCCAGTATCATTGTGAGGTGAGGTGGGAACTAAAAACTTACTTCAATAGGAGATTAATAAATCATCCCCAACAAATATGGGGAGTAGGTATGCTACTTTATTATAGGTTCAATCTCAGTCACCTCATCATTATAGCTCCTGATCTGAAATGTACCGGCGATGCGCTCCTTCGAAGCTGTAGCAACTCCTTCAGCCCAGAAAAAGATGAAATGCATAACCTGAGTTAGTCTATCGAAAAATTTATTACTTTTTTCACGAAATAAAAATTGTTTCTACCTAACGAGCATGACACAAGGGGGGAAAATACATATACTACACGTACAAAGAAGCAAGTGTCTTAGGGATGAGAGAAAAAAGCGGTTAGTGAGGGTGAAGGAAATCAAGGAATGATGATTTGGCATATTTGATGTCCATGAGTAAAATTGGAGGAGGAGCCAAAAGCCTCCTTAATCCTGTTTTGACTCAGCCCTACCCTTATTCCCTCTTCCTTCGCAATTCTCATTCATTTTCTTGATCTCATTTCTCTTTCTCTAATCTTCTTTCACCTTTTCCCTCTACCAATTTCCTAATTCATTGACAAAAATTTCTCCTCTCTCATTATCCCACATTTGACATCAGCCCCTCATGTGTGCATGAACTTGTAACAGATTAATGAACCCGACATTGGTAATGGCCCCTTGGGGCTATTGGCCTTCACTTCCACATTTCTAGTTAATTAATTCAAGGTTTGCATCTCTAATCTCAAATTATCCTCTGCTATGCTTTCCATGCATTTAGTCTCATCTTAAATTTGATTTTTGCATGCCTAATGTATGTGCATTTCCATCTTTCCTGATATATTTTTTTTCCCTCATACAAAACGAATATAGTTTAATTAACGCATTTTTTTTTCCTTTAATTTTTACCTCAATAGTTAGACACACACAGAGAGAGAGAGAGAGAGAGAGAGAGAAGATTTCAAATTAAAACTTAAGAAATGGCATCAAACCCTGCAAAGAAAGCAATTAGGAACCCAGGTGGGGCCGGGTCACAGAGCCGAAGAGACAATGCAGGCGGTGGAGGTGGAGGTGGAGGCGGAGCTGGAGGTCCATCTGTAAAATTTGCACGTCGCACATCCAGTGGCCGTTATGTCAGCCTCTCACGCGATGAAATGGACGTCTCTGGGGAGCTCAACTCCGGCGACTACATGAACTACACCGTCCAAATTCCTCCGACCCCCGACAACCAGCCAATGGATGGAGAGACTTCCAATGTGGCACTCAAAGCAGAGGAGCAGTACGTTTCCAACTCATTGTTTACAGGGGGGTTCAATAGCGTTACCCGGGCACATTTGATGGACAAGGTGATCGAGACAAATGTGAAACACCCGCAGATGGCAGGATCCACAGGGTCGAGCTGTGCAATGCCAGCGTGCGATGGGAAGGTGATGAGGGATGAGCGAGGGCAGGATATTGATCCATGCGAGTGTCGGTAAGACTTAATTTTAGCATGTGTAATGCAATTAACCTTATCTATTTTCTTAATGCATAATAACTGCAATCATCATACATCCTGTCACTCAAAACATACCAATTTTTTATTGCAGGTTCAAGATATGTAGGGATTGCTTTCTAGATTGCCAGAAAGATGGAACTCCGTGCCCTGGTTGTAAGGAGCCTTATAGGATGGGAGATTACGACGATGATGATCCACCTAAGTTCTCTAAGAAAGCCCCTGCACTTCCGGCCCCGGGCGGTAAAATGGATAATAGTAAATCGTTGCAATTGCGTTCACAGAATGGGGCGGAATTTGATCACAATCGGTGGCTGTTTGAGACGCAGGGCACATATGGTTACGGCAATGCCTACTGGCCAAAAGATGGATATGAGGACGACGAAGATGACATGGGAGAAAGCATGCCAGAAGCTGGGGAGAAGCCGTGGAAGCCTCTCACTCGTGTCCTCCCCATGCCTGCTGGGATCATCGCTCCGTATCGGTTTGTACTTTGAGTTGTTTATACACAATTCATTCATTCATTCATTTTAATTTGTGTGAGTGACTTGTTCTGTTACTCGATCGATCAACTTATCGCTGTAAATCTTTTTTTTCTTACTTGAATTTGTCTTGTGATGATCCCTGCAGCCTGCTCATAGTCATCCGATTTGTTGCCCTCTGTTTCTTCTTAACTTGGCGTGTTCGCCACGTAAATTTTGAGGCTCCATGGCTCTGGGGCATGTCCATCGTGTGTGAGTGCTGGTTCGCCTTCTCATGGATCCTTGACCAAGTCCCCAAACTTAACCCGATCAATCGCTCCACCGATCTTGCAGTACTCCGTGAAAAGTTTGACCTCCCCTCCCCATCCAACCCTTCCGGCATCTCTGATCTCCCTGGCGTCGACGTCTTTGTATCAACTGCTGATCCTGAAAAGGTGCGCGCTATTTGTTACTGGGTAGCATGTAAATATATATATACCAACATATGGTCACTATATTTATGCACTACTTTTTACTTGTCTACCTGATGTAAGTAAATCTCACTACATCAGGTAGTATATATAACAAAGTTTGTGCACAGACTGAGGCAATGCATCATTTTTTATTATATTTTTTTTTCTTCTGAAAAGGAACCTCCTCTCGTCACTGCTAACACCATCCTCTCCATCCTGGCTGCGGATTATCCAGTCGAGAAACTTGCTTGCTACATCTCCGACGATGGTGGAGCCCTCCTCACATTCGAAGCAATGGCAGAGGCTGCAAGTTTCGCCAACATTTGGGTGCCGTTTTGCAGGAAGCATGATATCGAGCCAAGGAACCCGGAGAGTTATTTTAGTGTGAAAGGAGATCCAACAAAGAATAAGAGAAGGACAGATTTTGTGAAAGATAGGAGGAAGGTGAAGAGGGAGTATGATGAGTTTAAGGTAAGGATTAACGGGTTGCCGGATTCTATTAGGAGGAGGTCGGATGCGTTCAATGCCAGGGAGGAGATGAAGATGTTGAAGCAGATAAGGGAATCAGGTGGCGACCCGTTAGAGCCGATTAATGTGAAGAAGGCCACATGGATGGCGGATGGGACTCACTGGCCGGGGGCGTGGAATGTGGGAGCATCTGATCATGCAAAAGGAGATCATGCCGGCATTCTACAGGTATAATAAGTTTATTACCACGTACCAATGCACTACTTGTTTTTTTCTTCTTTTTTTTCCTGTAATTCCAGAAGTCTCATTTTATCGTCTCAATCTAAAACAGTTATCATCGGGTTATTTTACTTGTTGTGTTGTTAGAATTGTTAAAGATAGATATATAAAAATATGAGAGAGAGAAAAAAAACATCATAGTTACTGAGTGATGGTTTAAAGCAAGACTAAATTTAAAAAAAAACCTCCTTGAACTATACCCTATGCAGAAAAGCTAGCTGAACTTAAAAGCTCACTGAACTTTTTTATCTACAGAAAAACACACTCAAGTATAGTTGTAAAAAATTCACTCCGACGGTGTGAGCTTTCTGCTAAAGTTGAGTGAGGTTTTTGACAATAATGAAAAAGATGCATGATATTTTCTGAACCAACTTGCAAAGATGAATAAGATTATCTAATACAAGCAAAAAGGTTAGATGTGGTTTTTTAAAAATATATACTTCAGGGGGTTTTTTTTTGCAAACGTACTTGAGTATGGTTTTCTGTGTAAAAAAAAGTTCTGTGGGGTTTTTTGCATAAAAGAGATATATTTCAAGATTTTTTTTTTTTTTTCAAATATAGCCTTCAAGCGATTCCCCTTAATTTTTATTTTTCTTTCAAATTCTTCCAAATATTATTTGCTGTTTTGTTTTGTGTCTGTTGGAGATGACCTTGTTGATACAATCTAAAATTGTGTGAATAGGTGATGTTGAAGCCTCCATCCTGGGAACCACTGTTTGGCATGCCAGAAGACGAAGAGCAACTGTACGATTTCAGCGAGGTGGACATCAGACTGCCGATGCTGGTGTACATGTCACGAGAGAAACGCAAGGGATATGACCACAACAAGAAGGCTGGGGCAATGAATGCGCTCGTTCGTTCTTCTGCAGTTATGTCGAACGGACCATTCATGCTCAATCTAGACTGCGACCACTACTTCTATAACTGTCAGGCTATACGAGAGGGCATCTGCTTCATGCTCGATCAAGGTGGAGATGATATTTGCTACATCCAATTCCCACAGCGATTCGAAGGCATTGACCCATCTGATCGTTATGCTAATCATAATACTGTTTTCTTCGATAGCAACATGCGAGCTCTTGATGGACTTCAGGTATACTCTTTTCTTATATGTAATATTTTGTGTATATAGAACTAGAGAACAGAAGAAAAGATGGCATAAGAGGAAAATGACACCTTAAAAAATCATACTCCTTCCTCTCAAATGCATGTTTCATATTATTCAAAGTGTTTAATATGTCATAAAACATAAGAGGATAAAATATTATTCAAGTTAAATTTATTTGACTTATGTATTTAATGATCACAATAGTTGTATTGCTGAAAAATCATTCATTTTGCAACCTGATGATGAATTGGCAAATCATATTCAAATTTGATTTAAAAAATTCACTATATTTTATGATATTAAAAATTGACTTCGACTGTGTGGATACTGAATTTTGGTTGCGGAGAATTGATTATTGATTATTGCAGGGACCAATGTATGTAGGAACAGGTTGCTTGTTCCGACGCTTTGCTATATACGGCTTTGACCCACCATTGAGCAAGAGTTGGCACAAGGATAAGCCTAAGCAGGATGTCGAGGTAGAGATGCAAGCGCTAACGGTGGATGAGTTCAACGGTGAGCTTGACCCTGCTGTTTTACCTAGACGGATGGGAAACTCACAGGCTCTTGCAGAGTCGATTGCTATTGCTGAGTACCAGTCACGACCACTTGCCGACCACCATGGATGCAAGCACGGTCGACCCCCGGGGGCGCTCAGGGTACCTCGGCCGCCCCTTGATCCTTCTACAGTTGCGGAGGCCGTCTCTGTCATCTCCTGTTGGTATGCTTTACTATAGCCTACATAATCATTTCTGGTACTACAATTAGCATTACATGGTGAAATGAATTATATAGTTTAATTACAATTTCCAGAAATGAGAAGGTAGAAGAAGTAAGGTAAGAATAAACTGAACTGACATATCTATCCCTGTCAGGTTCGAAGACAAGACCGAGTGGGGCGACCGCGTCGGATGGATTTATGGCTCAGTGACCGAGGATGTGGTCACTGGCTACCGCATGCACAACCGTGGGTGGCGGTCTGTCTACTGTCTCACTAAGCGTGACGCATTTCGTGGTTCTGCCCCCATCAATCTCACTGACCGACTTCACCAAGTGCTCCGCTGGGCCACAGGATCGGTCGAGATCTTTTTCTCCCGCAACAACGCCATCCTCGCAACCAGAAAGCTCAACATCCTGCAACGAATCTCTTACATGAATGTCGGTATCTACCCTTTCACCTCTGGCTTCCTCATCGTTTACTGCTTCCTCCCAGCCCTTTCCCTCTTCTCGGGCCACTTCATCGTGCAAACTCTCAACGTTACATTTCTTGCATACCTTCTCACTATCTCACTCACCTTAATGGGCCTCGCACTTCTTGAAGTCAGGTGGTCCGGAGTAGACCTCGAACAGTGGTGGCGAAACGAGCAGTTCTGGCTTATTTCAGGCACTTCCTCTCATTTCTACGCCGTCATACAAGGGTTGCTGAAGGTTATTGCAGGGATTGAGATTTCATTCACACTGACTTCCAAATCGGCAGCAGAAGATGAGTCTGACATTTACGCAGACCTGTACATTGTGAAGTGGTCGTCTCTTATGATACCGCCTATCGTGATCATGATGGTGAACATCATAGCGATTGTGTTTGGGTTTGCTAGGACGATATACAGTGAAGTACCCAAGTGGAGTAAGTTGCTGGGAGGAGTGTTCTTCAGCTTTTGGGTGCTGGCTCACTTGTATCCATTCGCCAAGGGGCTGATGGGAAGAAGGGGGAAGACCCCGACAATTGTATACGTGTGGGCTGGGCTCATCTCCATTACCATTTCGTTGCTTTGGGTCGCGATTAGTCCCCCCAAGGACGCTGGCGGAGACATTCCCGGCGGAGGATTCCAGTTCCCTTGAGTTCCTTTTGAAGGAAGAGAAGGAGAAACCAACAATTTGTTGGTCTGTGAAATTTTAGAAAGAGCAAATCATGGAAGGTTTACAGGGTAAATCTAGCAAATATGATGATTTATGTAATCTAGCTTAAAAAAAACTAGCACCATATTGCAGTAATGATAAGTTTTGATTGTATCAACTTTGGACTTCAGTTTCGAGAATTTAATGAACTGTGCTTCTGTTCACTTTATTTCATTAGTTTTTCTTGATGATTACAGAGATGGAAATCGAGACAACTTCATTTGAAATGTGTTTTTATTGCAGATGCAATAGAATGGAGTTATCTCAGTTAAGAAAATTACATTGCAACATCAGAAAGTTTAAATTCTGCAGGCAAACTTAATAGCAGTAACAACTGGAGTAACACCACTTGAATATAAACCTAAACGAGATAAATGCAGGTATGCAGACTTCAAATGGAATCAATGAAGTTGAGTTCGTTCCGTCAAATACAACATCAATTGTTCACTTATCGCAAAGGAGTCAAATCTTTGTAACCAAAGATAAACTCAATTTAGTACATAGCTTTCCTAAGAGAAGAATCATAATCATAAATATGTGGATAATTAGTAGTTTTGTGCAAGAGAATTCTCTGTTGCTCACACAACACTGGCAATAACGGAATAACAGACGTTGCAGTAAACTACAAAAGTACTTTCATCATAACAAGAGATTATCACCAGAACTCAACAACGATGCAGACTATTGATTTCCTCCAAAATGGTTGCATATCTCAATCGTTTCCCATCGTTCTGGACAACAATCAAGAATACCCCAACAACCAGCAAAATCCGAATACAAATGCCAGACTATAATCTCTAGCATTCACCCTAAGTTAACCAGTTTGCAGCAACAAATTATCTAACGACTTTAAACATCGTGAAAATCTAATCTACACTCACATCTGCTACATTTACACTAAATAGCTTTTGGTCAATTGTTCACATAGGGGTTTCTTTCATCAGCCTAACATACTAACATTGTAACAACAGATGTTCAACGCCCCAGCTCGCTGTTACACGAAAATAAGCCTTCAAATTTGTTCAGTAACAAAATATAAGGTAGCCCGCCCCGAAATACGACAAGATTAGCAACCTGACAGAGAAACAATGACCGTTAAGTCATTACAGGATGGTAGTGTTAGCAGCAACATAACTCAAAACAAACTAGTTATTTTGAATGCTAGACATTAAAAATTCCAATTATCCCCTTAATGTAAAATAATTGTGAAATTCCAATGCTCTTTATAATGCTAGCCATTAAAGGCCTCGTTTTACCCCCACAAATCCACAATGCATAGAAATTTTCAATGAGATGCAAGGTGTCCGCATGAGACTATGTGAGACCACATCTGCAATTCCACATGTACACAACCCCAGCCATAACCACAACTACTAGTTAAAATAGTAAAGATGTAATTTAAAACCAAATGAAATTGATTTTTCCACCAATTGATTTGCAAATGCATTTTCTAAAACCCTAACTTTGAAACACATCTGTCTGATATATTTATAGCTTTGCCTAATTGACAAGCCAATAATTTCTCTCCTCTACACCAATGTTGTAAAAGTTTGCCTAGGCGCTACACCATCCGCAGCCGACTCGCCTAGGATCCGGGCATTTTAAAAATCGGTTTGGCTGCCTAGGTGGGTCTAGGCGCTTCACATAAATCCCCCCCCCCCCCCCAACTTAAATCCCCCCCCCCCCCCCCCCCAACGAAAAAACTCAAATCCCTA
The DNA here is from genome assembly GCA_017893485.1 of Hemerocallis citrina. NCBI lineage: Eukaryota > Viridiplantae > Streptophyta > Magnoliopsida > Asparagales > Asphodelaceae > Hemerocallis > Hemerocallis citrina. Next base: position 98,328,222 of record CM030361.1, read on the forward strand.
AATCAAAAATTCCTCAAATCACTCTTGCTTTCCTCAAATCCTCAAAATCTCAAATCGATCGCTCCTCATTGGAATCTTGATAATGGGCAATACGCAAAACAAGCGCTCTACCATTGAATTAATTCCTATTTATGATTTTTTGAGTTATTTTTTTTAGTATTATATATATCTTCTATTTTATACAATATTATATTTTCTTATAAATATATTATATTAAAAAAAAACTGCCTAGCGCCTAGGCCCCGCTTACAAAGTCTAGGCGCCAGGCCCCCATCGGCTGCCCGACTACCACCTAGCGACTTTTAGAACACTGCTCTACACCCAAAAAACTATTCATGTACAAAATTTATTAATTCAATTTAACGTTGTTTGTGTTTTAAAATAAGAAGCACCTGACTGAGTCTAACGTGCTTAGATGTCGTGAGAGCTGCAAATTAAAATAAGAAGCACCTAACTGAAAATCCATTATGCAAGTCTAGATCTAAATAAATAAAATTAATTTAGCCATTTTTCGAAATTATTTGCAAAAAGAGGACAGTTGCCAAACTAATTGCGCTCAGGGGCTCAACAACTAAACTCGTCGTTCCCAACAGCGAGCTAAGTTATTTCGTGCTCGTTGTTGGGAACGGCGGGCCTAGTTTTAGAGAAACTTGTTCCCAATGGTGAGTGTAGTTCAAAATTAGCAAACAAGACTCATTGTTCCCAACAGCGAGGTTACTTATCCTAGACTCACTATTGAGAATGGCGAGGTTCTTTGAAATTTCACAGAGTGAAACTCTCCACTGAACTTGGTGAATTTTCGGAAAAAAAAATCATCGATTTTTTTTTAAAACTAAACTCGCCGTTGGGAACAACAAGTCTAGTGTAAAGCACCTCGCTGTTCCCAACGACAAGTGTAATTCATAATTAGCAAACAAGACTTGTTGTTGCCAACAACGACGTTATTTATACTAGCCTCGCCGTTCCCAACAACGAGTCTAGTGTAAAGCACTTTGTTGTTCCCAACGGCGAGTCTTGTTTGAAAATTTTGAACTAAACTCGCCATTGGAAATAGCGAGTTTCTCAAAAAAAATAAGAACTAGGCCCGCCGTTCCCAACATCGAGCACAAAATAACTAAGCTCGTTGTTGGAAATGGCGAGTTTAGTTGTTGAGTCCCCGACGCAATTAGTTTGGCAACTGTAGCCTAGTTTTGAAAAAAGGCATAAACATGTCAACTACACTTAATATTTGAATATTTTATAATTTATCCATCAAATGTACCATGAAACAACCACCTTTTGCTCTTAAATATCAAATTCAGAATCTGCACTCTACACACGTGAATAAAAATAATATTATAGGCTGCAATGGATTAGAACCTACAAGATCCACCTGCATATCCAACTGAGGGTCCAAAATTGCTCACCATGTATGCAGGGTACTACAAGATCCATTTAGGCACTCTTTTTTAATGGTTGAAAGTTTTAAACCAAAAATTTGGATCAGTTCAATCCAGGTTCTCAGGTTTCCATTGCCACCCCTAGTAATGATTCCTAAAGGAAACAATTTCCCCCATAACCATGAGATGCAAACAAATTTGATGGCAAGCTTTCCCAGCTTTTCAGCTCCCAAAAACATTCTAAAAAGTAAGCCTGTGAACTTGGAAAGAAGAAACCAATACCTGAATACTATAAATCTGACTGCTCAAAGGGTGCACGCACAAACAACTGACCATGAAGAGTAACTACTGCTGAAGTTTGATGTGGGTCAATCCTTGAGGGTAGCGTAACAACCTACAAAAGCAAGATTTCAATTCTTCTAAGTGACAAGGGTTACTAAAGTTGGCAAATTTCCGAAGTAACAAGAAAACATAAAAACAAACCTTTTTAAAGGGAGTAACCCCCCAAGGATTATCAAGATGCTCTGGCTCTCCAGATATAATCAAACGGCCTGCCGGGTCCGATTGAACATGCACCTGCAACACAAGAACAAGAACAGGCCCATCATAATTGAAAGGTTAAATTGAAGACAAGCTCATTAGGGCTGTGCACCAGATCACCAAATAAGGTTGAACCTGAACACAGACCCACCAAACCTGAAACTCTGTTTGGAGGTTTAACGCTCGCCTACATCAATATGGTCTAATTACCACTTCGAAAACCGGCACGACCCAATCACAACTAACGGGTCGGGTCCTTCACTACCTGGACCCGGGCCCGGTACTTCACGGGTCCAAAAATTGGATCCGGACCCGGACCCGGATTTGCGATAATCGGGTCCAGATCTGGGTTCGAGTCCAGGTCCTAATTAAAAAAATCAACCGGTCAAGTCCACTAGCAGAGAATAAATATTCTCTCAAGTATTTTTGCACCTGATACCCTACGATTCCAACAATTTTTACACTTAAGCACATGAATAAATATCATATTGACACATGTATCTTCAACAATTACTATTTACATGTATATCCCTATAACCCTATTATTCAAAAGCCATATTTTTTGTGATATTTTTTAATGGATCCGGGTCCGGGTCAGTTCTATTTTGAGTGGACCCGGACCCGGACCCGAAAGTGCATCGGGTCTTATTTTAGAACCCGTATAGATCGGGTCGGTTCCGGTCCAATGCCGGGTCCGGGTCAGGACCGAGTATCGGATAAATGTGACGGTGCTAATCACAACTACCTGAATCCCTACACATAACCAAATTTGCCCAAGAACACAAGAACACAGATTTTTTTAGTATATTTATTCTCTATTTGAGGAAATGATTGTCCATGTACGAACTTTTTAACATATCTGTAGCGAATAACACGCAAAAAGTCTCAAATTTTTCAAAAATACCATATTTTCGGACAAAACAAATTTATATAATTTTCATGGGATGCAAAGATCGAACTATTGTTTAAGCTGACGGACGGCTACCTAACACAACCCTCCTATATCCTGGCTCTGTTGTCGTTGTTGAACAAATTTATAGAGTTTGTTAGGAGAAAAAGAACAAGAAAATAATCAAATATGTATAAATTAGTATAAACTTGTTCATACCCATAAACTTTATCAGAATGGTTCGGGTAACAAACTATTCAATAATTATTAACCAGAACTTCCAGATAACCTCGCTCGGATACAAAATTAGTATAAACCTGTTCATACCCATAACTTTATCACAATGGTTCAGGTAACAAATTATTCAACAATTATTAACCAGAACTTACAGTTAACCTAGCTCGGATACAAAATCAATATAGTTTTGATATTACATCGCATGGAAACCCACATTCTGCATCTACAGCTTAAACTCACCTTTAATAGATAGACACTATTGGTTATTCATGGCTCAAGGATTGCTACTTATTGTTCATAACCACTATAACATATTATGAGTCTCCATATGAGTCAGGTATGCTTCAATTTTGAAATAATTATAAAAATGAAATTAAACAGAAAGAACAAGTAAACAACTAGCCTAGTCTAATTCTACCGAACTAACAGCTAATCCAAAGTTTAATATGTTGAACTAGCCAAATTTTATCTCACAATATATACAAAGTTGTAAAACGTAAAAAGCTATACCTCTTCACGTAGAAGCCCAGGAACTAAAGCATAAACTTCAAAGCAGTCCTTCTGGAAGGAAAAAGAAAAAAAAAACACATTGACCAGTTAAATTATGGACAAAAAAGAATCGTAAGGGAATGAATTCAGGTAAAGCATACTTTTCTCTGTAGAAGCATAAACTTTGTAAACTCGAAACATATGCAACTTAAATTTTCAATCAATACTATTTTAGAAAATCATCCAAAGTTGCATAAGATAAAACTTACAGTTCTTTTCACATTTATCTTCACCCAATCAGCAGGTTGCTCAACATCAACCACCATAGCTTCCACTCTGTAACCATAAGTAATCAATCATTTGTTTGACCCAAATGATATAGGAACAGCTAATCAAAGCATAATTAAAACTGTCTAGGGTAAGAATGAACAGACCAAAAAAAAAAAACATAAAATGTTGAAATCTAGAGAATAACAAAATTAATAATCAGATAATATCTTCAAAGTAATCAGCTTAAAGTTTACCCAGTCATTTTTAAGCACAAGCTTATTCCTAGCCAAACTAATTCATTTTCTTTCTCATTTCAATAACTGTTATGGGAGCAAGTGTCATTATTTGGCAGGGGAGAAGTAAATGCTAGTAGTAAGGGTCTTTTAAAAAATTAGATTGAATGCAACCATAAAGGAAGGCACTTGCGACACACATTAAGGTGTTCGGATAAATTGTAGTTGAATCAGCACAACAATAAATGGCACTTGAGTAACACAAATAAATGAATAGTAATCATATAAGATACCATATAAGCACAAGTAAAAGTTGCTACTTATAAAAAAACTGTTATTTTTAGCTAATTGGTAAGCATGGAAGAGTTTCACGTGATTCACATAAATCAGCATGCTTGAGTGCATTAGTTAACTTTTTTTTCTCTCCAGTTAACAAGAGTAAAAAAGACGGGAATAAAAACAATAAGAGAATTACTATATGCAATCAGAGAGGATCTTAACTGGGTTTTCACTTTTGTGCGATCAACTTTAGCTGCATGATCTAGGCTAGAAGGTTTTTTCCGCTTAAGCGTACCTAAGGAGACCATAAGTTAAATAAATAATCTGAGAAGACATTGCTAACAGATGAAAGAAGTAACTAAGAAGTAAGAACAAGCCTTTTACCAAAGTTTTTAGGATGTTTATCCCGCTTGAAAAGTGAGACGGAGTTCTTGTCCTACCAAGCAGACAAAAAAGTGAACAAAGATTATAAAACATGGTAAGTATCAAGACGGCTGCATGGACTGGGATTAATAAGCCATATAAACTTCAAAGAGAAGATCTAGGATCAATATTTAGAAACACAACATCAAGATACCTTAATGATAGGGTCCCCAACTTCACCATTTCCAAGAAGCCGTTGAGAATGCCATCCTTGCATAGCTCGTGCAGCAGCATCCCGTCTAGCCCTGCCAGAGCCTGATGCTTGATTTCCAGTCTGTATATAAACATAACATGAAGACCAACCAGCTGGAGGAATTTACACACTTATTATGGCAACTCAAACTAAACCAATTTAAACTAATATCTTACTAGCATGGTTCAAGAAAACTCATTATCACGTTTTGTATTAGCATACCAGTTTTGGCACTGGCTAAACTTTGGGAATATTGGTTGTCTGACCTCAGTGTTCCATTTTTTTGGGTACACGCTTCTTAAAGTGTTACATAATTAAAATCCTAATTTATTTAAATAATCTATGTTATTTTAATTATACTTGTACATATAAATTATATTTCTCAGATTAAACTATATTGATGAAAATATCTACAATGATTCTATTTTTTCTCAGTTAAATCCTCCATCAAAATTCAACAGCTTAGAAAATGACATGTCAACTCAGAGTAGCACACAGGAGAATGCACAAAGCATCATATCTTCAGTCATTCATGGAAAAGACACCTCTTCAGTTGCAAAAGCAAATTAGAGTAACCGTGATGAAGAAATAAGAAACCATTCTATACAAAATGCAGAAAGATCCCTTAAAAAAACAGTTTAAAGCATTGTGGGGAGGGAGGGGGATGAGGAGCATTCCAATTCAGTTCCAACTGAAAACAGCTGTGAAGTATGAACGTCTTTCTTAGTCATTACAAACTATCATTTTTCAAAAAAAAAAATAATAAGAATAATAATTAGGGATTTGCTAACGAGTGGGCACTCGTTAGCAACCATTACATAACATTTCTTTTTAAGCATGTATGACTTGTTATACCAAAAAATACCCTAATTTAATTCTTTTCTATTATTTCATGTCTTTTTAACTCCCCTGTTAATTAAGCATGCCCAGCCAACCTTCTTCACCAAGTTAACCAGTGTGGCCCTTCAACAGCCACCTTCGCCTTCATCTTCTTCGACCCCAACACAAATCACCAATCTCCTCCCCACTCAAACCTTGGTCCCGCCTTCGAGGGATAATAATAAAGTCAAATCTTGATATCATGATGACTTAATAATGGTGAAAGCGAGGATGATGCCAGCACCGGCAGGACCCTTGAAAGTGGTAGCGTGAGACAGAGGAGATCAGTGATACATGTTTGTGGAGGGAGCTGAGAAGTGGGCATCGCTCTCAAATGGATATTTTTTAGCTATTTAGGTTCCAATTTCGAAATAATGTTTTCTTAGGAGAATGATAAAAGATAAAAACTCGTGACATTCAATTGAATCATTGAGCAGACATCATTTGTTGAGATTTTGAATACAATTTTGGATTTTGACTAGAGTTCAGTCTATCGATTCATTGAGATCAGAATTTGGATTTGGGATTTTATTTTATCAAATTTGGATTTGATTTTGAGGGTCTTATTTACTCTGCTTATGATGTGGGAATTAACAAGGTGGATGGAGGTGACAATAGCATGTCTGAAATGGGTTATTACTCAACAACAACGATGTTGAGGGCGGAGGCATTCAAAGGGACAAGTAGGGGAGGTGACTGGGTGGCTGCGGCTGCAGCTGCGGCAATGGTGGACCTGGTGGTGTGGGAGAAAAGGGATAGATTTGATTATTTTTAAAATAAAAAAAGGATAGAGGGTTTGGTTTGATGGTAGAGATTCTCAAGAATAATAAGAGAGAAGATGGCCTGGGTTGGGTGAAATTCATTAAGTTCGGAAAAATAAAGTAATTGAATGAGGGTTAGTTTTGGCATGTCAGAAAATGCGCTATTCCTGCTTTGAACAACTCAAGCAGACCTAAAAAGTAACTCACTATTCAATTGCTAACAAGTGCGCCCTAGGGAACTCGTTAGCAAAACCCTAGTAGTAGTAGTAGTAGTAGTTGTGAAAGGTCTGCATAGCATTAATGTCCTTAGAAAACATTTAGATGCATTTGAATCAGAAAAATAGATCATTAGAGTAGAATCACATGCATGATTGCAAAAAAACCACAAAATCCCGACATCTTAGCCTCCGCTTTCTAGAGTATTTTTGCCCCTACTTAAAAAAAATTCATCAAAAATATTTTTTCCATTGATTTTTTACAATATTTCTTATTCTAGTGTTCACTTCATGTATACTATAGAAAATTAATCGTCAATTTGTTATTTTCCTCTTCGTTTGGAATATGAAGTGTTTTCTGCCACCAATGACCTCAAAGCCTAAGCCATGGCCTCCCAGTAAGCTTAGCTATCCTCTTTCAACTTGATCCCATGTTTGTAAATGGTTGAATCCATGGCCATAAAATAATCAAAGTTTACAGTTAACTGAAAGATGGGAATGGATAAATAGAACTCATTAACATAAGAAAAACAATTGGGCTGCAACTTAATATCATGTAGTATGACTTGGAATTGTACCAGAGCTACCAATTACATACTACATGGGGCACTACGAACATTCTGAGGAAGGGCAATGATTTAATTAACAGGCTCTGTCTCAATGCAAAAGTACCAGTGGAGTCTACAACAAAGGTTTTATACTGAATCATTGAAGTATGCTAAATAAACCTTTTTTCTCTAAATCAGCTGTTGATTTAACAATTAGCATATCCTTCTAATTGCCTCAAACAAATTCCCTGAGGTCCATCTCTTGTCCCCCCATCCCTGTTAAGTACAATTATACTGCCCTATTTCGCACAGTTAATAGTCTCCACAGCACATTTCACAACATTCATCCTCAATTGTCTAACTGTGCATCTCACTTCTCACTTCAGTAATTCATTAACCTTGAACAGTGTGCAACATATTTCACTCAACTAATTTTACAATTGGTAAATTAAAATGCAATACAAATTACAGATGTACATATGAATTGCTCCCAACGAACTGACAAACATAAGCAGTTCATTTCACTCTTACAAATAGTTAATTAACCACATGATGGAATGTACTCCAATATGTGGATCGCAGGGGATTTGGTTTTCTGGTAACATAATTACTAACAATAATGTCAAATGCATATCAATTCAATGGTATAATTAAAAACATATCGCGCCGAATACATCACATCAAATGATAATTATATAATATCTTTAAAAAGAATCACCTGGTTATCAGCAGCCATACGCTCCGGAAAAGGAGTTGCAGGCACACGAAGCTCACCAGTGCGAACTTTGTGCTTTTCATACTCGAGGAGTGCCTGCAGAAGTAACCAGTAATATAAACAACAATGAAGTGCGTGCGCGCACAGAGAGAGAGAGAGAGAGAGAGAGAGAGAGATGGCTAGCAAGTGAGGGGACAGATAGATGTAAAACAGAGGCTACATATGAACCACTTCCCCTGATAGATGTAAATCACAAACATATATATAGAGAGTCCCATTCCGTTGTGCACTAGCCATGGTGTGCACTTCGTGTGCATCGGCCTTCGTGCCTTCATATCGACAACCCGAGCCGTTCACATTAATCTAAACGTCTAAATTAGTCTAAATACATAAAATCAAGTCATTTATAATTTATTTACCCATCTATCATGTCATTATAATAAAAAACGATATTCATCCTTACAATTTTGTAACACTTCAATGCATGGGCAAACAAATTTCAAATGCCTTGATTTTACATATTTACACTAATTTAGACGTGTAGATCAATGTGGAGTTCGGATCGTCGATACGAAGGGCCGAGTGCACACCATGGGGGTGGACACCTATTGAACCGACCAATCTGAATCAATCCAACTGGAACCAACCGGTTTTTAACCGAACCAATTGGGGGTTTGGGTTGGTCCGGTTCTTGATCTTCAAAAACCAACTGGACCGGTTCGGTTGTTGGATGAAGCTTTCAAATAACCGATGAAACCGAACTGACCATACCTCTATGCATGTGTCCATAAAATATATAGTTCTCCTTTAATTTCTTGAATATACAAATAGTCATTGCTCATTTTCTTGGAGATACAAACAGCCTTCTTTAATTTTTTTTAAATACAAACCGAGCAGTTGTTCTACCTATGTTTTGATTCTCCATAATCCTATGTGTTATTTTGTTGAGAAAGGCTTGATTTATAGTGTGGCTCAGCTTAATAGAATCATGAAGTTGATATAACATTTAGTAGTTACTTTAATCAAGTCAAGCAGAAATTATTTTCTAAATCTTTTTTTATTGTACCTGAAATTCAATTAGCTATGGTTATTGATATTTCTTTTATGATAATAAACTAAGATTACAGAAGTATGCAAGTGAGAAAGCAATTTATCTCACCCATTTAAACGTCATCATCTCAAACAATTAATGTAAAATTCATTAATAACTTGTGGTTTTATGAATCTTCATTTTAAATTCATTTCTGAATAACAAATAGCAGGTTGTTTCTTAAGTTTGATTGAAGTTGATCTTTTAAATTTCAACAAAATTATGAATGATGTTGAAGGTGAAAAGTAACACGCCAAACCGACCATCCAATCCAATCAAACCGAGCTTAATCGGCTTGGATGGAAACCAATCCAATTAAGGTTCGGATTGGTTGCGGATGAAAAAATTAAAAAACCGATCTTCTTTGGATCGGTGGTGGATGGTCCATATTAGATTGGATACCGACCAATGCCCACCCCTAGGTAGTGCACAACGGAAGGGAACTATATATATAGAGAGAGAGAGTGTGTGTGTGTGTGTGTGATGCTCCATTGCAAACCACTAAAGCCGTTGTTCCGAACGACGGCTTCGTTATATATATATATATATATATATATATATATATATATATATATATATATATATAGAGAGAGAGAGAGAGAGAGAGAGAGAGAGAGATGGTCCATTGCAAACCACTAAAGCCGTTGTTCCGAACGACGGCTTCGTTTATTTTAAACCTAAGCCGTTGTTCACAACAACGGCTTAGGATATATTCGGAACAACAGTTTAGGTTTATAATCTTAGCTGTTTCCAACAACGGCTTCAGTGGTTTAAATACCCGTTTGCGCGCGCACACACAGAGAGAGAAAGAGATCGGATGGCTAGCTAGTGAGGGGACAAATAGATGTAAAACAAAGGCTACATATGAACCACTTCCCCTGATAGATGTAAATCACAAATATATATATATGAGTCTCATTCCATTGTGCACTAGCCATGGTGTGCACTTCGTGTGCATCGGCCTTCATGCCTTCATATCGACGATCCGAAACGTTCACATTGATTTAAACCTCTAAATTAGTCTAAATATATAAAATCAAGTCATTTATAATTTATTTGCCCATCTATTATGTCATTAGAATAAAAAACGATATTCAGCCTTACAATTTTGTAACACTTCTATGCATGGGCAAACAAATTTCAAATGCCTTGATTTTACATATTTAGACTAATTTAGACGTGTAGATCAATGTGAATGGTTCGGATCGTCGATACGAAGGGCCGAGTGCACACCATGGGTAGTGCACAACGGAAGGAAACTATATATATATATATATATATATATATATATATATATATATATATATATATATATATATATATATATATATATATATATATATAGGGGGAGAGAGAGAGCGATGCTCCATTGCAAACCACTGAAGCCGTTGTTCCGAACAACAGCTTCGTTTTATCCTAAGCCGTTGTTCGGAACAACGGCTTAGGATATATTCAGAACAATGGTTTAGGTTTATAATCTTAGCTGTTTCCTAAGCCGTTGTTCCAAACAACAGCTTAGGATATATTCTGAACAATGGTTTAGGTTTATAATCTTAGTTGTTTCCAACAACGGCTTCAGTGGTTTAAATACCCGTTTGCACGGAACCCGTTTGCAATGGAGCATTGCTTATATATATATATAATTGAAGGTCTGTACAAGGAATTAAGCATGGTGGGTAGTCTAATAGATTGTCTTGCAGTCTCATGTCAATCCAACACTACATTGAAACATTGCTTATTCATTCAAGATTAATACTAATTGTATGTTATAAAAGAGCCAGTCATGCTCAAGTATCTCTAGAGATACTAAATGGCTGAACTGAGAAGTATCTAAATTCCTTAATTGCATTATTAGTTTCAAGATAAAAGAAAAACTTCTTTTAAAATTATAATAACACCATGCTGCTATTTAAAAAATACAGATAACACAAATATGGTAGTTGTTCATTGATTAGTGTTTTTGTTTATAGGTATCGGCAACTTATGGTACAGCTCAATTTATTAACTTTGCAGTTGACCGCAAATTGTACAAATCATCTAGAAATATTACTGTATTTCATTAGATGTCAACAGAGCAGAGAGCGCATCATATTCACAACTAATAACTAATTCACATAGAAATTTAAATGAGACAGTTTGCACGAAGAAATCAAAGAACCATTTGCAAAGTAAGGGTTAAAAAAAAAAGAAACAAAAGAAACAATCCACACCTTCCATAGGTGATATTGATGGCTACAGTATTTACGGAAAAGAAAATCTACAAGTAGCAGGTCCACTTATGGATCTATGAATCTTACCTTTTCATAGAAACATCGAAATGACCAAGAGATTGTAGTGCAGGTCCTACATAAACATGGAAAAATCAATATTTGTAACAAAATGAAAACATGTTACAAATAAACAAGTTTCCGTGTATCATTCAAAAAAAAAACATGACACAAAAAAACAGGTCTGCATGTGTTTAACATTAAATCAACATCTAATGAATATTTGATAAGATGTATCTAGCATTCGATTACTTTATAAATGACAGTCACATCATTATCCAAATTATACACTCCGGACTGAAGTATTATGCAAGATATTTTGTAACAAAATTCCCCATTTAAATTGAGATATCGCCAAACACCCAATTAAGATATGTTTGCAGGTGTTTGATATTAGATTAACATTTAATGGATAGTTAACTAAACATCTCCAGGATCAGATTACTGTAAATATAAGTAATCAGTTGCTCGCATTTTTATCGAAGTGTCACTCTCCAGGTTCGAGGATTATAAATAATAATTCATAGTAAAAACAAAACTACTCTTTTTGACTGAGAGATCATGAAAAACACAATTCACTCGAAGTAAAACTCATTAACAAAAGTGAAGCTCTCAAAAAACATATAGCAAGATGCACAATAATAAATGTTCATCAAGTAGGACTAAGTATCAAGTGTAAGAAAGGTTTTGGTTTTCCATATTCAACAACCAATATCACAAATGATTTTGGAGAAATTGACGACAAGAAAATTCAAAACATGATTACATAAGATGCGAAATGTATAAAGCCTTACTTCGGCGGCTTGAAAGATTCTCCCACTTGACGCCATAGCTTGCACGATGTTACCTGCATATACAATTAGCATGTTTACTAGGTCGTTTGCATAAACACAAGTGTGCAACAGCAATGTGCAAGACATTCACCTTCTTAAATTTTCAAAAAGGTAGTGATTATATAGATGTATAATCTAATAGTTAACAGAAAACTCAAGGGCTTGACCAACTATATCCCAATGTGTGCGTTAAAACAGACTCCAAAATAATGCAACTACTTTTCTGATAAATAATTGAAGGGAGAAGAGAAAGCAGTTTGCTTCTAACTAGTAGGCAGCAGAAGTAAACATTGGTGCCTTACGTTCTAATACAAGTGGAACTATCAGAAATATATCATTTCTTATATATTTAGACAATAGGAGGTGCAATTTGAATTTAAGCGAATCCAAAACCTGAACCCACCTAGAATATTTTTCATTGGAAAATTTAACATAATCAAAGTGAGGATAAGCAAAAATACCTGATCATAACCACCCAATCTCGTAACTGCTCTCCATAACCTGAACATCAAAAAGTAGTTTTGAAAAATGGGAAACAAAATTACCAAAACAACATAAACAACTTCTGTTAGATTCAAAACATACTTAAGACAATTCAGTCCTTCGCCATAAAACTTGGGGGGCTTAAACTCCAAGCACTTCTCCTTATGAAAATTTTCAAGCTCCCTCATAAAAGCCGCTTGCTCCTCCTCCGTCCCATCACCTTCCCCCTCAAGAAACGGGTCATACTTAGGTGAATGCTCAGTACCTTCTTCTCGTTCAGTATCCTCCGTGCCCGCCTTCTCCTCCTTCTTAAGAGACTCATCGGACTGATTCTCTTCATCATCTTTAACTTCCTTCTCCTTAGTCTCCTCCGACTTATTCCCATTCTCTAAATGTTCTTTCACCAGTTTACTCTCTTCCTCACCGGTCTTCTCAACATCACCACCATTCAGTTTCATCTCAACAGCTTCCGGCTCCACCGAGTCCGGCGTCTCGGTACCCTCATCGGACTCCGACGCCATTTTAGCATCCCCAACAACATTATCAGCCACATTGGCCTCCTCCTTAACTTCCACAACCCCAACACCATTATTCCATAAATCCCCCTCCTCCTCATTCATCTCGGGATCTTTCGCTTCCAAATCATCACCCATCACTGATGGCTTCTCATCCTCTTCTTCTTCCTCTTCCTCTTCTTCGACTTCCTCCTCAGTTTGTTCGTTCTCTTCCTCCGAGAGATCCTGCATTTCTTGGTCAGAATCAGTGTTCCCCCTCGGCTCGCTCATTTTAACAAACTCCCTCACTTTTCCCCCTCCAAAATCCAAACTTTCTTACCCGCCTTCCCTCAAAATCCCCCCCAAAAACCAAAAAAACACAAACCAAAAACCCTAATTTCTCCTCCGTCGCCGAATCCCCCCGGTTCAAGCCGCTGCAAAACACACCCAAAATAACTTCCCATAAACGAAACCCTAGACAACAACCAGACTCGACCACAACCCTAGTTTCGGCGCCGTTGCCAAAGTTGGCGACTTTCGTCGAGAAAACGAGCGGGAAAAGAGTGAAACCCTATAAGAGACGAGGAGAGCCCAGAAGAGGATGAAGAAAGAGGAACTTAACTTCTTCTTCCGTGCTATGCGCGTGAAAATAGCTCGAATGGCGGTCTAGGGTTTCGGCATCGCTCCGGCGTGAGAAAGAGAGACAGTTTGGTAGCGAAAAATGTCGGGAATCCGGTGGGTTGCTACTTCATTTTAGAGATCAGACGGAGTTTGCAGCGTGCGTTTTGTACAGGTACTTGGCCTACTGGCTTATAGGGTTGTGTACCCGGGTCGGGTTTGACACCCTCAGGCCTCAACCAATTAGAGCATATGTATTAACTAGGTTTGCCCGTTCGCACATGCCGTAGGCACGTCTTTGAAACGGTGCACCTTGTTTGATCATATAAAATAGTTTTGGAGGTCCAACAAATTAATTGAAGTAGCAAACATAGAGCAAAAAACATATTATATGATTTTTATGATTTTTTTAAATTATTTTTAAAGTCTTTAAATTTTTAATTTTTTTGTTTTTTGATTTTTTAAATTTTTTTTTAAAAAAATAAAATTTTTATTTTCTTAATTTTTTGAATACAAGAGGGAGAGAGTGAGAGAAGGAAAAAAATTTAATAACTATAGGAGTTGTTTTGGGTGGAGGATTTGAATTTGAGTTTTGGGGGGGGGGACTTTTTGGGAAAAAATATGTTTTGTGAGGTTAGATCTGGACCTTTGATTTTTTGGGGATTAGCTTTCTTTGTGTTTTATTATATAGATTTATTATGTATTCGTTCGAACCAAATTTTGAATATTTGGCATTTAAAAATATAAATTTTGGGTTTTGATAACTATAATCGTTTGAACCCAAAATATAGATTTTTTAATAAAAAAGAAGTAAGGCTGATTATAGATATAGTATCGTCCTGTTTTTTTCTTTTTTTAATTATTTAATATGCTCTCGAACTGGGAATAATTTTGTGTCCGGCGAAATTATGGACTAAATATGCATTAGACGAAATTTGTTATTTCCTCTAATACATTTTTTTTAAAAAATTAAAAAATGTACGCATAACAATTCCTTAGGCTTCATTTTATTTCAGCCATTGAACCCACCAATCTCAAAGCTAATACATACACATTACAACTTCTATAGTCGTAATTCCATAGAACACGCCATATTTTTGGCAACAAAATGCATCAGACAGGAGGTCAAATCTGGTTATTTTTTTTTAATTAAAAAATGCACGGATTGGAGATCAACTCTCGTCCAATATATTTGTTTATTTTTTAAAAAATGGGACGAGATTTCAAATGTCGTCCAATATTTTGTTTTATTTCTATTTATTAAAATTTAGAATGAGATTCCATACATCGTCCGATAAAATTTACGGTTAAAATTATGAACGGACGGAGATTCATGTTTCGGATGCTATATTTTACAAATTCTTATATCTCTTCTCAAATATATAAGACTATAGTTTTTCTCATACTCAAAATTTGGGTATTTAACCAACAACTAAGACACTTTTTTTTTGCCAAAATTTCAAAAAATCGAAGTATTTACCAAACGACTACATATACGCTTAGGCCTTTCAAAATGGGGGAAAATGCATATGGACCATGGTTCATGAGCCAGTCAGTTTTACCACCACTTGATCTACTTTAAAGACTGTGTCATCCGTATATAAACATAAGACACACATTTCAAAGCAAATTAGATGCTGGACAACCCCGCTGGTTTTGTGGATTATGGTCCATATGATTTTTTCCATCAAAATGTTCTTGGTATGAGGACGTTAAAATTCTTTTAAAATCTATGAACCTAGGTAAGATTGCAATCTATTACCATGACATTTAGTAGTTCCAAACATGTCTAGAACTCAACAAATTGTTCTAAAATTATTGACCGTCGAGGGGTGTTTGGTTAGCTGTAAAATATTTACAAACTATGAAGATTATTATAGAGGAAAAAAAATATGTGGAAATGATTTCTAAAATAGTGGTTTGTTTAGGTGTGGTTTTATTGTATTACTAGATTTGCCCGTGGGCATGGCTATGGCACGTCTTCGGAACGATACAAAACACGAAAAGCCTGTAAACAGTAAAACAACAATTATGTAGCTTAAGTTTAAATAGTATGACAATAATTAGTTGTAAATAAAAGTCCATGTTTCCATTAGTATATGTTGAAAAATAATTATAAATGGGGTATAAAATCTAACTTCTTAGAATTTTAAGTGTGGAGTTGAAGAAATATTTACTATTTTCAATATAACACGTGCGAAAAAAAAAATCATTAAAAATTTGAAAATCTAAATTTCTAAGTAAATATAGAAAGAATGGGAGACAGATATAGGGAGAGAGAGAAAGAGAGAAATATGAAAAAATGAATTGAGAAGAGATGGATATAATAAAGTAATAAGTTTTTTAGTTTTGGGGAGGAAATTTTGGTTTTGGGGTTTGAAATTTTGGAGAAAAAATATGTTTTGTGAGATTTGATCTAGGCCTTTGATTTTAGAAGGAATTGATTGTGAGCCACTTGATGGCTTTCTTTGTAATTTATTATATAGATAAAATATAGATGAGAGAGAAAAAATTTAATGTAGAGGATTAGGGGCATTGTTTTATTAAATAGTGTAAAAATATAGAATAGTGTTGCCACTAAATTTGGTGTGGGGGCAAACAGATAGAACTTGTGGATTCTTAGGGAAACTGAATAGAAAGACCTGCGTACCTGTTCCGTCGGGCCTCGATCGTCGATCCCGCCGTGCACCTGCAAAAAGTGCGAGACACCGGGGTTGTTCCCGGCGACGCACCCTCCGACGCTCAAGTCAATAATCCGGCAGACTATGAAAGAGTGTAAAAACTGGTGAAAGATTGATTACCTCTTCATGGAGATGGATGGGGGGTATTTATAGGCGTCTTAGAGAACAATTTAGGGATGTAATCCGCGTGGCCTGATATAGAATAATCTCCTTGTAAACAGATTAGGAATGTAATCTGATAAGGTATATTCTGGTAATCAGATAAGGAATTTAATCCCCAAATCCCAGTGAAAAGATTGACGTTCATCAGGACCGTTGATCAAGATTGGTCAGGGATCCTGATTTTATCTTGTCGGGTGAGGTGTGTAGCGGGTTAAAACCCGCACCCTCTTGTCAGCGGATCCATTCGCGGGCCATTGG
The DNA here is from genome assembly GCA_017893485.1 of Hemerocallis citrina. Lineage (NCBI taxonomy): Eukaryota > Viridiplantae > Streptophyta > Magnoliopsida > Asparagales > Asphodelaceae > Hemerocallis > Hemerocallis citrina. Next base: position 98,345,158 of record CM030361.1, read on the forward strand.
GTCCCCGGGGAGAAGATCCAATACCCATTTTGGACTCTTTGGTAGAGAAATTACCGTTTTACCCTCGGGCTCCAAGATTCGTGCCTGATTTGGACGGCTCCGATTAAACCCCATTTTTAGCCATATCACGAGCCCCCCACTCCTAAAGACTGAGTGTGATCAGCTTTAAGGAGTAGCCTAACTGTTTTAGTGGCTAGTGGAGTTGGATCGGAGTCTAATTGTGGGATCTTGAATCTCGAAAAGGAGGTAGTGAGGTAATCCCTTCTGATCGGGTGGTGTTCTTGTGCGAACGTTTTCTTAGCTTTGCGATCTCTCGGTGAATGGTACGGTCGCTTTACTCTGTTGAGGGTCGCGTCCGTCCGGCGTCGCGGCTCCGATCCCCCCCGGAGCTCGGCGACCAGGGTGCCGAGGTCAGAGATCGGTTCGGCGATTCTTTCTGACGAGAAGAGGGACCTCGGCGTGGTTGCGAGTTTGGAGAGGGAGCTCGCCGAAGTCTGAGGGCCAGATGTCCGACGCACGGGGGGTCGGCGCCAAGAACGCTCGGATTCGGTGCCGAGGCTTCAGGCTTGGAAATTTTTTGGAAGTCTTGAGTGCCGAACTCACGCGTGTAAAACGGTCGGTGTCAAGAACGCTCGGAGCGAGTGCCGAGGCTCCAGACTTGGAAATTTTTTGGAAGTCTTGAGTGCCGAACTCACGCGTGTAAAACGGTCGGTGTCAAGAACGCTCGGAGCGAGTGCCGAGGCTCCAGACTTGGAAATTTTTTAGAAGCCTTGAGTGCCGAACTCACGCGTGTAAAACGGTCGGTGTCAAGAACGCTCGGAGCGAGTGCCGAGGCTCCAGACTTGAAAATTTTTTGGAAGTCTTGAGTGCCGAACTCACGCGTGTAAAACGGTCGGTGTCAAGAACGCTCGGAGCGAGTGCCGAGGCTCCAGACTTGGAAATTTTTTGGAAGTCTTGAGTGCCGAACTCACGCGTGTAAAACGGTCGGTGCCAAGAACGCTCGGAGCGAGTGCCGAGGCTCCAGACTTGGAAATTTTTTGGAAGTCTTGAGTGCCGAACTCACGCGTGTAAAACGGTCGGTGTCAAGAACGCTCGGAGCGAGTGCCGAGGCTCCAGACTTGGAAATTTTTTGGAAGTCTTGAGTGCCGAACTCACGCGTGTAAAACGGTCGGTGCCAAGAACGCTCGGAGCGAGTGCCGAGGCTCCAGACTTGGAAATTTTTTGGAAGCCTTGACTGCCGAACTCACGCGTGTAAAACGGTCGGTGCCAAGAACGCTCGGAGCAAGTGCCGAGGCTCCAGACTTGGAAATTTTTTGGAAGCCTTGAGTGCCGAACTCACGCGTGTAAAACGGTCGGTGTCAAGAACGCTCGGAGCGAGTGCCGAGGCTCCAGACTTGGAAATTTTTTGGAAGTCTTGAGTGCCGAACTCACGCGTGTAAAACGGTCGGTGCCAAGAACGCTCGGAGCGAGTGCCGAGGCTCCAGACTTGGAAATTTTTTGGAAGTCTTGAGTGCCGAACTCACGCGTGTAAAACGGTCGGTGCCAAGAACGTTCGGAGCGAGTGCCGAGGCTCCAGACTTGGAAATTTTTTGGAAGTCTTGAGTGCCGAACTCACGCGTGTAAAACGGTCGGTGCCAAGAACGCTCGGAGCGAGTGCCGAGGCTCCAGACTTGGAAATTTTTTGGAAGTCTTGAGTGCCGAACTCACGCGTGTAAAACGGTCGGTGCCAAGAACGCTCGGAGCGAGTGCCGAGGCTCCAGACTTGGAAATTTTTTGGAAGTCTTGAGTGCCGAACTCACGCGTGTAAAACGGTCGGTGTCAAGAACGCTCGGAGCGAGTGCCGAGGTATGAGAATCGACGGTTCTGACGGATGTGACAGTCTCTGGGTTTCTGACAGATGTGACGTCCATTAATGCAGCGTCCCCTGGGCTTCTGCTGACGTGACTGTCATTAATGAGCCGTTTGGCTTGGCACGGCGAACAAGGCGACGTTTGGAGTCGCCTTTTGTCGTTTCGTGGGAATGGGCCGGCAGTAGAAGCCCATTAACCTCGATTTGCGTGCTGGCTCTTCTATAAATCCCCCACCCCCTCTTCATTTTTCACTTTTCATCTCTCCGCTCCGTTGTTTTGGTTTGTTCTTGCTTGAGCTCCAGGTGATCGCTGACCTTTTTCCGGCGAACTTTCCGACGACATCTCCGTTAAGGTAATTTATACTTTAGTTTCTAAACATGTCTGCCTCTTCTTCTTCATCCGAGCCCTCCCTCGAAGTCACCGAAGCTCCGTCCACTAGCCGACCTCACAAAAACAAGAAGGTGTTCGGCCAATATTCTATTGTGGAGGAGCCGAAGCGCATGGGGGAGTTCGGCCAATTACCGGGGCCATTAACTGGGCTTCACAGGGTTCGGGAGCTTCCGGAGGAGGACGCCGAGCGTATCATGTACGGGAGGGCCCGGACATTCGAAGAGAATCCGGCGAGGGAGATGACAGAGGCTGACGAGACAGCGTCGATCCTTCGGGAGGAAGACTTGGGAGTGATTCGGGACTGCTTCCAGGTCCCGGAAGAGTACGAGCTTATATTGCCGGGTCCCGGCATTAGGGCCAACTCGCCGTTGCCGGTAACCGTGTGTTGCTGGCCGGTCGATGCCTTCATAGTCGGGGCTCGGCTGCCTCTCCACCCGTTCACGGTTGCGGTATTAAGATGGATTGGGGTCAGTCCCATCCAACTTATGCCGAACGCGTGGAGAGTAATAAACGGCTTCGTACTTCACTGCCAAGCCGCGGGGATTGAGCCGGAGCTGAACGTGCTTCGGACCATCTACCAACCGCATCAGGGGAACAGGTCGGCGTACCGATTTTACTTGACTCCGAGGCACGGAGGTCGGCTCGTCGTGTGCCCTGATTCCATCAAATACTGGCGCGAGAAGTACCTTCTGGTGCGCAGTCCGGAGGCCTGGCCCATTCCTGCGAGTTGGGTGGAGGGTGTGCCGAAGAAAGTGAAGGCGCTGCCAACACTTCGGCCCGAGGAAGAGGAGGCTGTTCGGGTACTCCTGGGTCGGCCAAAGTTGGACTGGAAGGACTTGACTGACGACGTCCTGTTCGGGGGAGGGCTCGTTCATGCCGACCCCAGTACGCGGCTTTCTTTATTTATTATCGTCACTTTACTTTGTGCGCTTTTTATTTTTCATAGCTTTTCCCGAACTAACAGACTTGTCTTATGGTGCAGAGTCTATGGATTATCAGGCGGTGCTGGCGCTGAGGGCAGGGCTCGCCAACAAGGCGCCGAAGAAGAGGAAGAGGGTGGCCTCAAAGCTGCCAGCAGCAAAGTCTCCGAAGGTCGTTGAAACGGCCGACGAGGTGGAGATCCTGGAGAACCCGGCTTCCGACGCCGTGGTTGCTTCGTCGTCGACCAAGGTCGGCGAGTTTCCCGTCGCCGCCGCCCTCAACATGCCTACGCCCCCGCTGTCGAGGGCGGCGGAGGAGCTCTTGACCGAGGCCCACAAAAGGATCCACGTCCCGGACTGGCAGGTTCGGAAGCACGATGGGTTCCTCGGCAACTCCCTGGCGAGCATGGAGGCCATCAAGCACCTCGCCACGCCGAAGGATAGGGCGGCCATGGAGGCCGGACGGGAGGGAGACGACGTCATCGAGATAGCGCGCTCGGCGGTATCGGTAAGCGTCGTATCTACCCCCTCTTTTTTAAGCCGACCTTCTCAAGTTGAAATTTTCGTGACCCCCTTGATTTTTAACTGTAGATCGTCGTACACTTCGGGCACCTCACCGAGAGGATGGCGGCCCAGGAGAAGGAGATGAAGAAGGAGTCCGACCAAGCTCGGAAGGAGAAGGCCCGGATTCAGACCGAGCTCGACAAGCTCGAGCTGAACTTCGAGGCCAAGTCGGCGAGGGTCAACTACCTCGAGGACAGGGTCACGACGCTGGAGGGCCAGCTCCGTCAGCAAAAGGAGGAGGCGGCCAAGCAGTTGGCCGAGGCGGCCGAGGCCCAAGCGGCGGCGGTGAAGAAGGCGGAGGATGCGACCATGGAGAAGGCGCAGAGCTTCCTCGCCCAAAACATGGCCAAGGCTTTCGCCGACGCTCTCGCCCGGGTGAAGGAGGCCTATCCCTCCGTGGACTGCTCGGGTTGGAGGTTGTTCCTGGGGTACGTCGAAGGCTTTGACCCCGAGTCGGAGGGGGAAGAAGAAGAGGAGGAGGAGAGGGGCGACGACGAGGCTTCGGTCGACCCCCCCGCCGGAGCTCAGGGGTCGGTGGTTACCCCCTTGGCGACGGTTGCCCCTTCGGAGGCGTCGCCCTCGACCCCCTCTCGCCGCCCCGGGAAAGAGGTCGCGCCCTGACTCCGTCTGTTCTCTTTTCCTTTTGTTTTTTGTTGTTTTTGTCGTGTAACGCCTAATAGCGGACTGGCCACCGCTACTTTTCGAAATGAATGAAAAACTTCAACTTTTTGGGCTCGGCTTTGTGTTCTTGTCTATTGTCTGTTGAATGCTCGAGCAATTGTTCTAAAGAACTCCCGAAGTCTAGGACTTAGACAATATCTGAGTTTTTGTTGCTTGTTTGCATTTCTTTTCAGCTCGTTCTGGTAGCCCAAGAGGTCGAGCGTGCAGGGTCGGATGCCAAGGTTCGAGCCGAGGCAGGGCTCGGGGCGACTAGGTTGAGTCTGGCGAGGTGTAGAGAGCGACTTTACGAAGTCGAGCTAGGACTGCGCCGAGCCGAAACCGAGCGAGGCCAGCTCCAGCTTATCTTAGGGCAGCGGGACAGCGATATTCGACGCTTGGAGGGCAGGATTGCCGAGATGACCGCCTCGGGTGAGGGCGAGGCTTCGCCAGCTGCCTTCACTAGTAGTCTTCGGACCAAGTGCTTTCGCCACACACTGTCAAAGGTAACGGCGGAGAGGGACGACCTGCTTTCGGAGATTCAGCACTTGCAAACCACGGATACTAAGCTTCGGACGGAAGGAAAGGAGTTGACGACTAAGGTGGCCAAGCTTACGGTCGAACGGGATGAATTGGTTGCCGAAGTCGACGTGTTGAAGAGAGCCACTGTCGATAGGAGCATCGAAGTTACCCATCTCCGTCACCTCATCGCGAGCCATGTTGGAGTTCCGAGCTCGGCGGTACCGGCCCGCTTTGAGGTCGAGGCGCAAGATGGTTCATTGAGGGGTCGGATCTCCGAGCTGGAAGCCGAGGTGGCTCGCCTCAGACCGCGTTCGGGGCCGATTAATGTGAGGAGCACTTCATGCACCCGAGCAGAGAGCGAGCGTGGCATCACTTTTTACGAGATGGCGACCAGTGAGCGCCTCGGCTATCCGAGTCCGGGGGACGCACAGAGCTCAGTGGCCATTTCGTCGAGCGGTGCATCCATCGGCGTGGCTGCCAGAAGCAGTGCCGAGGACACGTCCCAACTTGCTGGCCTGGGATCGGGTCGCGGAGGCAAACGTCGCCGACCTCAAGTGTCCTTGAAGAGGAGCATCCCTGCGCCTCGGAAGCGTTGATGGGTCCGAGTTCGGTGTCTCGTAATCTTCGCTTTTCAGCTTCTTGTAATCTTTTAGTGCCTTGTAATATTGATGTATGTAAGGGTTGTTTTTAATAAGATTGGAATCGATTTAACTGTCGCCGTATCATAGTTGTTCAATTTTTGCTCTAACTGTGAAGTCGTGGAACCGAGGTTTGAGACTTGGCGTTTTTGATTGGTGTTGACCGCCGAACTCGAGCCTGTCATACGATCGGTGTCGAAAACGCTCGGGACGGGTGCCGAACCCAAGCCCGCGATAAGGTTGATGGCAAGAATGCTCGGAGCGGGCGCCGAGGCTTCATACTTGGAAAATCTTTAGAGATCTTGACCGCCGAACTCGAGCGTGTAATACGATCGGTGGCACGAACGCTCGGCGACCAAGTGTTGGAGTCCGAACCTTTGTAAGATTAAGGGCGTAGGAGCAATTCCGAATGGCGAACTGCACCTAGCTCGCTTAGGAGCGAACTTGCGGAGTAGAGTCGAACCAAGTGTTGGACTCCGTACCATTCAATGGCTGTGGGAGCAATTCCAAATGGCGAGCTACTTCTAGTTCGCTTAGAAGCGAACTTGCGAAGTAGAATCGAGCCAAGTGTTGGACTCCGGAACCATCGTAAGATTAAGGGCGTGGGAGCAATTCCGAATGGCGAACTACCCCTAGCTCGCTTAGGAGCGAACTTGCGGAGTAGAGTCGAACCAAGTGTTGGACTCCGTACCATTCAACGGCTATGGGAGCAATTCCAAATGGCGAGCTACTTCTAGTTCGTTTAGAAGCGAACTTGCGAAGTAGAATCGAGCCAAGTGTTGGACTCCGGAACCATCGTAAGATTAAGGGCGTGGGAGCAATTCCGAATGGCGAACTACACCTAGCTCGCTTAGGAGCGAACTTGCGGAGTAGAGTTGAACCAAGTGTTGGACTCCGTACCATTCAACGACTGCGGGAGCAATTCCGAATGGCGAGCTACTTCTAGTTCGCTTAGAAGAAGCGAACTTGCGAAGTAGAATCGAGCCAAGTGTTGGACTCCGGAACCATCGTAAGATTAAGAAATTAAAAGCAGAGAGATGTAGTAGCAAATACGAAAGAACTTTATTTATTGATATCTAATGATCGGCTGCTTCTAAAGTTGCTAGCCGTTATTACAACGAAGAAATAAAAGAAAAATCACTACTAGTAAAAGGAAGGGGAAGGTTCGACATCTCGAGTTACTTAGAGAGGCGTAGGTGCCTTCTCTTGGTATTTTATAAGATGGTCAGCATTCCAAGTCCTGGGAATCTCTCTGCCTTCGAGGTCTTCTAGCTTGTATGCGCCGGGGCGGATCACTCTTGAGATTTTGTATGGTCCCTCCCAGTTCGGGGCCAGTTTGCTTTTCTGTCCGGGGAATGAGATGGCCAATTTTCGGAGGACGAGATCCCCTTCTTTGAGGTCCGTCGGCCGGACCCTTTTGTTGTATGCTAGCTCGATCCTCCTTCGGTAAGCTTGCTGGCGTATGGCCGTTCTCTCTCTGATTTCATCTATCAGATCCAGACTCGCTCTGAGCTCTCTAGCGTTCTGCTCTTCTTCATAAGCTATCAGACGAGGAGAGGGTATCCCGACTTCCAGGGGGATAATGGCCTCGGCCCCATAGGTGAGATTGAACGGGCTCTCGCCTGTGAGAGTCCGCTTGGTGGTACGGTGATTCCAGAGCACGTTGGGTAGCTGATCGACCCACAGTCCTTTGGAACATTTGTCTAATCTTTTCTTGATGCCCGAAAGAATCTGTCGGTTGGCGTTCTCTGCTTGGCCGTTCGACTGAGGATGGGAGACAGAGGAGAATCGGTGTTGTATGGAGAGGTCCTCACATAAGGCTCGGAAGGCGGCCCCAGTAAACTGTGTTCCATTATCCGTGACTATGACTCGGGGAACGCCGAACCGGCAAATCACATTTTTCCAGAAGAATTGAACGACCCTATGCTCGGTGATCGTAGCCAGGGGCTCGGCTTCTATCCACTTAGAGAAATAGTCGACTGCCACGACTAGGAACTTTAGCTGCCCGGGGGCTGGAGGAAATGGTCCTAGTAAATCCATCCCCCACATAGCGAAGGGAATGGGACTTGATAGGGAGGTTAGCGGTGCCTGTGGAAGGCGTCGGATGTCTGCATACTTTTGGCAGGAGCTGCATTGCCGAACGTGTCGTTCGGCGTCCCGTAGGAGAGTGGGCCAGTAATATCCATAGTTCAACACCTTGCGCGCTAGAGCCCTGGATCCAGAATGAGCTCCGCCGATCCCCTCATGGAGCTCTTGCAGGGCGTAGTCGGCTTGCTCGGGGGAGAGGCACCTTAGATACGGTCGACCATCCACTTGGGTGAAGGAGCGTTTATATAAGATGCCGTCGATTAAAGTAAAACGCTCGGCTCGGGTCCTGATTCTTCGTGCTTCCCTCGGATCTTCAGGGAGGAGCCCATTCCTCAAGAATTCGACAATGGGTTTCATCCAGTTGTCTTCGAGGAGGACGGGCAATGCTTCAACGGAGTCTGGCGCTTCGTCCTCTATGCTCGGCTTCAGGAGGACTTCTATCAAAACGGTCTGTTCCAGACCTTGAAGGGAAGAGGAGGCTAACTTGGATAAGGCGTCGGCCTGAGCATTTTCTTCTCGAGGGATCCTTTGGATGAGAGCCTCGTCGAACAGCGCCATGAGGCTCTTTACTTTGGACAAGTATTTAGCCATTCTATCGTTGCGGGCTTCATACTCGCCGAGAACCTGGTTGACAATCAACTGGGAGTCGCTGAAAATCTGTAGCCGTTGTGCCCCAGCATTTCGGGCCATTCGAAGCCCGGCTATTAGTGCTTCATATTCGGCCTCGTTGTTCGAGGCTTTGAAATTTATCCGGAGGGAGTATTGGAGGATGAAGTCATCTGGTCCTGCCAGGATGACTCCTGCCCCGCTTCCCTCATTACAAGAGGACCCGTCAATGTAGACCGACCAGACGGGGGGTCCCTTTGCTGCTTGGCCAGACTCGGGGATTGTAGTCTCAACTATGAATTCGGCCAGCGCCTGTGCCTTGATTGCAGTCCGAGGCTGATAAGTTATATCGTGCTGGCTCAGCTCGATCGACCACTTCATGAGGCGACCGGAAGTCTCGGGTTTGTGAAGAATCTGTTTCAGCGGCTGGTCGGTAAGGACGACCACCGAATGGGACTGAAAGTAGGGTCTAAGTTTTCTCGCGGCCATTACCAGGGCATACGCCATTTTCTCAATCTTCGGGTACCGGAGTTCGGCGTCCCGGAGCACCTTGCTGACGTAGTAAATGGGCTTCTGAGCCCTTTCTTCTTCTCTGACTAAGACCGCACTGAGCGTCTGTTCGGAAGCTGCAAGGTAGAGGTAGAGCGGTTCGCCGGGTACCGGTTTGCTAAGGAGAGGGGGATTGACGAGGTAAGTTTTAAGCTGGTCGAAGGAGTCTTGTTGCTGCTGCCTCCATTCGAATCCTTTAGCCCCCCTGAGGGCTTTGAAGAACGGGAGGCACTTCTCCCCGGACTTCGACAGGAAGCGCCCTATGGCGGCTAGGCAACCAGTCAACCTCTGAACCTCTTTGACATTTCTAGGGGGGGCCATGTCCAGTATGGCCTTAATCTTCTCCGGATTCGCCTCTATTCCCCGTTGACTAACCATGAAGCTGAGGAACTTGCCTGATGAGACGCTGAACGCACACTTGTTCGGGTTGAGTCTCATATTGTGCCTTCTTAAAACATCAAATGCTTCTTGGAGGTCGGCCACATGATCAACACCTCGGATGCTTTTCACAAGCATGTCATCGACGTACACTTCCATGTTTCTGCCGATCTGAGCCTGAAAAACTTTGTTGACGAGGCGCTGGTATGTTGCCCCTGCGTTCTTTAGGCCGAATGGCATGACTCTGTAGCAATAAAGGCCTTGGTCAGTCACAAAAGACGTCTTTGGGATATCCGGCGAGAACATCCTTATCTGATTGTAACCCGAAAAAGCGTCCATGAAGCTTAGAAGCTCATGTCCTGAGGTTGCGTCAATCAGAGTGTCGATGCTCGGTAGAGGGAAGGGATCTTTGGGACAGGCTTTGTTGAGGTCGGTGAAATCAATGCAAATTCTCCAAGCCCCGTTGGACTTCTTCACCATTACTACGTTTGATAACCATTCAGGATAGTTCACTTCTTGTATGAATCGGGCCTTCAGCAATTTATCTACCTCCTCTTTGATAGCGAGCTGTCGCTCGGGGGCGAACTTACGCCTCTTCTGCTGAACCGGTTTGGATCCCGGATCAACGCTGAGGCGGTGGACCAAGAGTTCCTCGGAGATACCAGGCATATATGCCGCGGACCATGCGAAGAGGTCTTGGTTGGTTCGGATGCATTTCACAATATCTGAGTATAGGGCGGATGGTTTTGCTTACGAAGAACTTGCGGGTCGGCTCTTGTTCAGAGAAGAGCACCCCCTCCAGTTCATCCACCGGCTCGGAGGTCGGTTTCGTCGTGTCTTGGGGGATTTCCAGAGTCTCTAAAGAGAGGACGGGCCCAAGAGTCGAGGTCATGTAGCATTTCCGGGCCTGCTCCTGATTTCCCCTTACTTCCCCGACCCCGGACCGGGTGGGAAACTTCATCTTCAGATGGTATGCTGAGGGGACAGCTTCTAGAGCTGCGAGGCCTGGCCGACCCAAAATGACGTTGTAGGCAGCGGGGACATCCACCACCATGAAGTCCATCGGTTCTGTTCGGGTGGTAGGAGTTTGACCGGCAGTTACATCGAGGGTGATTACCCCTTCAATAGTTACCGGAACCCCTGTGAACCCGTGGAGAGTGTAACCGGCGGGCTTGAGTCTATCTCTGGAGAGCTTTAGGCCTTTAAAAGCGGAGAGGAAGAGGATGTTGACGGAGCTGCCATTGTCCACTAAGATTCTCTCCACTTTGAAATTCGCCATGTGGAGGCTAATGACGAGTGCGTCACAATGCGGGGTCCGAATTCCCTCTAGATCTTCGTCGGAGAATGTGACTGGCACTTCGAGTCCTTTGGGAGGAGGGGTGGCTCGGACCGAGTTGACTTCTCTTATGAAGGCTTTCCGAGAGGAGTTAGAGGAGCCCCCCATTGGGCCCCCGTGAATGAGGTGGAGGACTCGCTCTTCCTCGAAATCTGGTGTCTCTTCTCTTTCCGGACGCTTGTTAGCCCCCCGAGGCGGAGGTGGAAGTTCCGCTTGGTCTTTTCTCACAAACCTGGCCAGTTGCCCTCTCTGGATAAGGGCTTCGATCTCGTTCTTCAGGGCACGGCAATCGTTGGTATCATGACCATGGTCTCGGTGATAGCGGCACCATTTCTCTTTATCTCTTCTTTTTGCTGGAGTGTTCATCCTCGGGGCAGGAGGTAAGACTCCCTCTTTCTCAACTTCCATGAAGATGGTGGCGATGTTGGTAGTGAGGGGAGTGAACTTTTCAAATCTAGGAGGTCGGCGCTGGCCGGCGTTATCTTTCTGGAGTTTCCTGGCCCCTTCTTCTTCTTCCGTCCCCTTCCTCTTAAACCCGGAGGTAGAACCCTCCCGGTGGGGTTGTTGCTCAGCCTCTTCGGCCCGGATGTATTTTTCAGTGCGAAGGAGTAGGTCGGAAAAGTCATGAGGTGGTTTCTTGGCGAGGGAGGAGCGGAGGTTGGAATTGAGGACATTGGATTGAAATGCCACCGTAGCGACCGACTGGTCCAGTGACGCTATGGTTCGGGCTTCGGCTGTGAACCTTTTCACATAATCCCTCAGCTTTTCCCCCTTCTTCTGGTGAAGGTGCAGGAGGGAGATGCTGGTCTTCTCAGCCCTTCGGCTGCTGACAAAATGGGTGATGAACAGGGTTTCGAACTGTTCGAAGGAGAATATCGACGCTGGGGCAAGACGAGAGTACCATTCTCGAGCTGGGCCTTTGAGAGTTGCCGGGAATGTTTTGCAGAGGAGGGCATCGGAAGCTTGATGGAGGAGCATCAAAGTCTTGAAGCTTTCGATGTGGTCAACCGGATCGGTCTCCCCAGTGTAGTTCTCGAACTGGGGAGGTTTGAAGCCGAACGGCACAGGGGCATCTACTATGGTCCGGGAGAATGGGGGGCGGCTAGGACGTAGGGTCCTCCCCCTGAGCTCCTCTTCTCGATTTATCTGTCCCAAAAGTTTTTCCACCTCGTTTAGGCGGCGGTTCATGGTGTCATCTCTCCGGCGGTAATCTGCCGAGCCACGGGACTCGTCTTCGTATGAGGGGGAGCGAGGGCTGCGGCGATGGTAGCTTCGGGAGCGACGAGGACTTGGGGTACGACGGGAGTCGGTAGGAGCGGGACGAGGAGAGGGGGACTGCCGGCGAGGGCTCCGGACTGGAGGAGGGGACGGGGCCTTCGGCTCATTAGGGTTTTGACGGAGGTTGAGTGCCTATTGTACCATTGCTTGGAACTGCTGGAACTCGGCACGGGTGATTGGTGCCTCATAGTTCCTAGGCTGCTGCCGACCTGCGGGAGAGTGCCTCCTTCGGTAATGATCGGGGGAGTCCTTCCTCCCTCTTCAGATGGGGGACCTCCTGTACTCTCGACGACGGGGGGATCGCTCTTGCTGGCGGGAGGCTTCCCCCCGAGCCCGCTTTTCATCCAGATGACGGCGGAGGTCATCATCCTGCGGACGTTTGGGAGGGGCATTGTGGCGACCAGAGGCTCGGGGATGATGGGAGGCCATGGAGGCACTGGAGGTGTTATGGATGGAGAGGTTCTCTTGGTGAAGAGGTTGTTTCTGAGGGTTTGGACCCTTTGGATCAGGAGGTGGAGGGTTCTTTTGGAGTGGCTCTTCCATGGTAGGAGGGAGTTGCCCTTGTTGCTGAGCGGGATCAGGAAGGACTTCTTGCTGGTCAGGGTTGACCACTCGATTAGACCCTCTTGACCTAACTTTGCGAGGCGGCATGGCTGGGGAAGACCTGTTCACGGGGAAGAGGAGAGGTCCTTATTCGTTAGTTTCCCACAGACGGCGCCAATCTGTTGCCGCTAAATTTGGTGTGGGGGCAAACAGATAGAACTTGTGGATTCTTGGGGAAACTGAATAGAAAGACCTGCGTACCTGTTCCGTCGGGCCTCGATCGTCGATCCCGCCGTGCACCTGCAAAAAGTGCGAGACACCGGGGTTGTTCCCGGCGACGCACCCTCCGACGCTCAAGTCAATAATCCGGCAGACTATGAAAGAGTGTAAAAACTGGTGAAAGATTGATTACCTCTTCATGGAGATGGATGGGGGGTATTTATAGGCGTCTTAGAGAACAATTTAGGGATGTAATCCGCGTGGCCTGATATAGAATAATCTCCTTGTAAACAGATTAGGAATGTAATCTGATAAGGTATATTCTGGTAATCAGATAAGGAATTTAATCCCAAAATCCCAGTGAAAAGATTGACGTTCATCAGGACCGTTGATCAAGATTGGTCAGGGATCCTGATTTTATCTTGTCGGGTGAGGTGTGTAGCGGGTTAAAACCCGCACCCTCTTGTCAGCGGATCCATTCGCGGGCCATTGGGTCCCCGGGGAGAAGATCCAATACCCATTTTGGACTCTTTGGTAGAGAAATTACCGTTTTACCCTCGGGCTCCAAGATTCGTGCCTGATTTGGACGGCTCCGATTAAACCCCATTTTTAGCCATATCAAATAGATAAATCATTTAAAACTGCTACAGTAGCTTTCCGCCCTCTTGGGCCTCTATGTCAGGTAGGGAAGTATTGATGAAGTCCTATTTGGCCTCTATGTCAACATATCACATGAGTTTCTGCAATATCCTACAAAAGATTGTGGGACTTAAGAGATTTTTTATCTGGGTTAAAGAGCAGGGAAAGAAAATGATGTATATACCCTAAGGGTTGGGCATATCTACAGAAGTCGAAAGCAGCAGAAGGGCTAGGATTTCGATAGCAATAATGCTAAGTTGAACTAAATCGGACACGAATCTTAAACCTCTCAGGGATAAAACGGTAGTTTCACATATAAACGGGTTCATAAATGGAAATTGAGCATCTTTCAAGCCCAATAATCAAAGAATAAAATAAAATTGGATGTCTTATTGGGCTGTCATAACAGCCCCATGAAAATGAGTCCAGATCATTTAAAAATAATTTAAACTCATGATTATCTATAAGAGACGATTCAAAAACTATATCTCTTATATAGGGAAGAGTTTAAAACTCAAATTCCTTCAACTACTTTTATCTCTTCATAAATAAAAGATAGTTGATTCAATCAAAAAACACCGGGAAGTAGAGATAAATCATTATCTTGAAAATGACCCCCAATGCGACTATAAATACTCCTTTACCCCGACCATAAAAAAAGTAATAAGTATTTTCTCCACAAAAGCTCTATCATATTTTTCTTGAGTTCTTACTTGAGTGTTGGAGGGTCTATCGCCAGGGTCAACCACGGTATTTCAGACTTTTTGCAGGTCAATCAGAGCGATCATCACCATCAAGATCAGATCCAACGGTGCAAAAAAGTCAAATTCAGAAGTCAACATCAGTTGAAAGCAGTCAATACCGGTGAAAGTCAAAAAGGTCAACTTTTAATTGTTTTTAAAATAACTCATATCATCAGTTTGTTCCCAGACAGAAATTAGCAGCAACAGATTGACGCAATCTGTGAGAAATTTTAAAAAGCAATCTGACCAAACATTGTTGGTAAAAACAGTTTTAGGTCATGCCTACAAATGGAAAAGGAAAGGCGGCGGCCTCAAGCCGATGAGCCAATCCTCTTCCTCCATCTTCTCCTCTCGAGGATGTCCTTCATACCCTTCAAGTGGATCAACCTCTTCATCCATAACAGCCTACTCAACCCCCCTCCAAAGATTTTCCACCGGAGGGCTCCTGAAGAAATCAACCCCCCTGCACAACACATTGGAGAGAACAGAGAGTCGGTCTACACTTCTACACCCTCCACCGTGCCTCTCGAGGCACCTCAACCTCAACAAGATCTTTGTCATCTCATAAACTCCAGACAGCAAGAGTCCGAACGTAGGGGTCATTCAAGCAGGCCCATTCGTCACATCAGGTAGGCGCGTGGGGTCCCTCTGCTCAAAGGCCGCATTCCAGAAGAGCTCCCTCTCCAATAGGGCACGGAAGAACTCCCTCTCCCAGAAGGCAAAGAAGATCTGCATCTCCTAGGGGGCGAAGAAGCCACCGCTCCCCAATGAACCACAGAAGAACTCCTCCTCGAGAGAGGAGCCATCCAACTCCAACTAGTAGAACTGCCCCTAGAAGATTGGGGGGGGGGGGGGGGAAGTACCCGTCAAGAGAGCAGAACTCTGAGAGATCAAAGATGAAATTCTTCAGGCCCTTGACATAGTTCCTCATAAGACCCAAAAAACCAGTCATCTCCGCTCAACTCCTCCACAACGCGAAGTCTCGTGGGTCCACCATATCCGATCAGCAAGAGGACTTCGCCCTGCGACGCCTCCGAAAGATGGAATATCGTCTAGCAATACTGAAGTAGGAAGAAGAAAAACAAGAAAGAACATACCGTCCCGTCAGACCCCCCTTCTTCAAGATGATTATTGAGGCTCGTGTCCCTGTTAACTTCAAGATCCCAACCTACGAGTTAAACAATGAGGAAACCGATACAGTAGACCACATTGAGATTTTTAAAACCCTCGTGATGATCCACCAAGCATCCGACTCCCTCCGCTGCAAGACTTTCCCAGCAACTCTGAAGGGATCCACATGGGAGTGGTTCTCTCGACTCTCTCTAGGGTCCATCTTCTCATTCGATCAACTTGAGGAGCTCTTCCTCACGCACTTCGCCACCAGCCGCAGACAGAGAAGACAAGTGTCTCCTTACTCGACTTGAAACAAAGGGATGGAGAGTCCCTCAAGAGTTATGTTCGGCACTTCACAACCGAGTCCTGATCCATCCCCTCACTCAACCCAGCTATAGCCATGGTTGCCTTCAGGCACAATGTAAATCATGACTACCTCAAAGCCTCTCATGTCAAAAGAACTCCTCGGGACTTCTCCGACCTCCTTCAAAGAGTCGAGAAGTACATCTAAGTGGAGGATGTCATTCGACCTCAATAACAGAAGGTGATCTCATCCGGGAACAAATGAAGGAGCACTAACAAAGATGTCATGCCCCGCTTCCCAAAAAAGAATACAGAATATGCGTACACGATACAAGTCCAGTGAATGACTTTCACCATTCATAAGCTGTAAGGATCTTTACAACAAATACAAGAATAATCGAGAGAGATACAAGAGGAATAATCAACCACGCATGAATAACTGAATTAATATAGTCAACAAGATTACTTGAAACAAGAAACAAGAATACTAAATTTCAAATAATCATGTTTGGAACAAAACACAAGTCTGGGACAAAAGCTCAATACAAATATCCATGAAACAAATTACAATTATTCAAGATAAGCAACAAAAAATAAATAGATATAGCAAGAACTCCAGCCAACTAGAATCTTTGATCACCGACTCCATCGGGTAGCTGATCACCATAATCTGCAAGTGACAATTTGCAGGAAAAGAAAAGAGAAAACAAACATCCGTCAATGCAAGTTACGGGCCGCTTGTAGTGCAAGCAACAAGTACAAGAAAGATAGATAATAATAGAGTAACAGCGGAAACAAGAATAGCAGGGAAAGGATGTAACAACAAAATAGAGAGACTAACTCTAAATCATGAACTGAAACAAATAGCATGGATAGATAAACGGGTGCAAGTGGCCTGCAACAAGTGTCAAGTATCATGTAAACGAGCAACAAGTAACAAGTGTCAAGTATCAAGTATCATTTACAAGTAACAAGTAGCAAGTGTCAAGTGATCATGTTGTTTCAAGTCTTGTATCTAGTCCTATCTAGGTAGTACTTCATACGTCCCAGATTTTATCACATGGTTGCTACATTCATGCAAGTTACGTTTTAGATTTCATAGTGGATCATAGAGGGCAGTGTACTCAGGGACAAGTATCAAGCTCCAAGTATCAATTATCAAATATCCCGTGTCAAGTGTGCAAGTGTCAAGTATCAAGCTCCAAGTACTAAGTAGGATCTTTGAATCCTCTTCTGAGTACACGTTTCTGTATTCTCCACTATTAGATCTTTCCCTTTAAACCCCGGCTTAGTTTCTTGTTAATATTATTTAAAGCAGGTATGGACGTGCACAAACAAGTCAAGAAACATGGTAATATGACAAGGGACAAGTACAAGTTGAATAAAGGACACGGACGGGTGATGAATAACTCAAAATAGACTAAGATAATGAAAATTCTAGTTCTGGACAGCAAGACAGTGCTGCACCAAATCTGGGATTTCCGTTGTTACGGACATGCAAATTTGGATCTGTCAGAAAATATAGAAAATAGACTTTCAGCCGAATCCAGCACATATATACAAGTCACGTAATAATCACAGAAACAGGGCTCAAAGCAGAATTGTATCCAGAAAACATATTCAGCCAGAAATCACAAGGTTGTGTTCATAAACAAGAAAATTGACATAAAAACTTACTGATTAAATCCCTGAAAAATTTGGGGTATTTCCTAATATTAGTATGTCTAGTATTAGAAAATATAATTTCATAATATTCCAGCATGGATAGTATGGTCAAATAAAATCAGACAAAAGCAAGGTACAGCAAATTTGTAAATGTGAAACTTTAAACACAGCAGTACTAAAACAGGAATAGATTACAAAATATAAATCCAAATCCAAATTCGTCAAAAAAGGTGATAAAATAGATACAGTAGGCTACATTTCATATTCACAAAGTTTTTATCAACAACAACTAGAATCAGATTGAAATTAAGGTTCTTTACAGAACAACATGAAAATTCTGGAAGTATAGTAGTTGTTTGCAAGTATAGAATAGTTTAAAAGTCATCAATTAAATCCACAAAAAATTGGAGTTAATCCCAATCAAGTCTAGTTATAGCCAGCAAAATATTAGATTCAAATGTTATCCTTAACATCAGTATTAAAATAAATAACTCTATGGAATTCACATAAAACCAAATCTGGAATTTTCAACACATTTGCAGTAAAATAGCAATAACTTGCAACTCACAAATCAAAACTGGGATCTATCAAAAATTATGGAAAATAGACAGCGAGATTTACGATTTATATTCACAAATAAATTTGAGTTACTGACCTCAACAACGTCTAAAGTACTGAACAAAAATAGAACAGCAGCAAAAATAGAAATCCTCTTATGCATTAAATCGACTTGTTCATGTGCAACAAATCCAAATAAAAAAAAACACAAGCATTGTATAGTATATGTCCAAGAAACATGGTATGGGGTGTTTTACAGATTTACAATAAGATATGCTACGACTAACACATCATGTGTGCAAGATTCATAAAACAAGTAATGGATCACGAACAACATATATATATGCAACAAGAATTAATTATTTCTAAGTTATTTTCATGTCGTGTGTGTAACAAGAGACGACTAAGGGTGGATCAACAAATAGAGACAAGATCTAACAAGGATTTTGCACAAGAATGTGTCTAGAGACAAAAGCCACAATATAGGCAGTATTTAGTATTTGTATATGAAACAAAAAGGAATACAAGTTACTTGTCGTGAAATTGACGACGAAAACGATGCAAGGAACGACAATAGCGGGAACAGATTCCCGAGCACGAACTCAATAACAACGAACCTAACACGCGTAACAAACACGTGCACACAAAGAGAGAGGGGGGAGGCAATCGGGGGCACGGGCGACGGTGGCACAGCGGTGCTGGCTGGCACTACTGCTGTCTGTCGTTGGAAGAGAGACAACATAGGGCTGCTGGTCGGTGTCGGGGGAAAACAGCGTAGGAGGGGAGGCACTGCGGTGCTGCGGGTTGTCGTGAGGTCGGGAGGACGCAGGCGCAAGGGGCGTCAGTTGAAGGGTCGAAGGTGCACAGGGGGATGGGAGAACTAGGGTAGAGGATTGGGAGTATGGGTTTGGAAAGCAGGAGGATGGGGTATAGCAAGTAGGGGGTGAAGGGTGAATAGCGGCTGACTAGTGTTTTGGATAACAGGGTTATAAACAGTGGTATATATATAGGGATATTAGCGAGGGTTGAAGTGGATGACGGGTTGGGTATTATGATATTGGGTTAAAACAAAAGATCCAATATAAATAGGATTAGGGTATTATTAGGATCCAATAGGGTAATATAGGATTATCCAATAATGAGATAGGAACAATAATAAGAATAGGACATGAACAATTAAATAAGGGATATGCTCAGTTGAAAACGGGTTTGTTTTCACGGGTTGGAAAACACGAATCTGAGCCATCGGATCGATCATGATCGCGATCAGCGGCTCAGATCGAGCCCGCCCATCACCCGTTTCAATTGTTGAGCGGAGGGTTATTTTGGGAATTTCGTCCCAAATAACTTTTCGCCTGATTCGTTTTGAAAAAAATGATATAACCTAGGCCGTTGTTGGGAACAACGGCCTAGGTTATATTATTTTTTTTAGAATCTGTTCAGCGAAGAGTTATTTGGGACGAAATTCCCAAAATAACCCTCCGCTCAACAATTGAAACGGGTTATGGGGAGGCAGATCTGAGCCATTGATCACGATCATGATCGATCCGATGGCTCAGATCGCTGTTTTCCAAACCCGTGAAAACAAACCCGTTTTCAACTGAGCATATCCCATTAAATAAAGAAAAAAATAGCCTGATCAATCAGAGATGAAATAATAGGCAAACAATTCGAATCAAGAAGATCAAATTAACGGCGACAAAACAGTTAGATGAAATATATTGAGAATGAAGGTCAATTACAAGGTTCAAAAGAAACGAAAGAGTACAAAATGAATATGTAACCCCTGTTTTCCCAATTTCGTATTTTCTGTGTATTTTTGGTATTTTAAATTTTTGTAAATTATTTTCTCGCTTTCAAATTCTTTTCTTAAAATGTATTGTCGGATCACCTATTAGAGTTTATTTTTAATGAATAATTTTATTTGTAACTATTCACTATGATTTTCATATTGTAATACAAACCCTATTTATGTTGTTATTATTATTATTGTTATCAATATTATTATTATTACTGTTATCCTTATTTTATTATTATTATTGTGATTATTGTTATTATTATTATTATTATTATTATTATTATTATTATTATTATTATTATTATTATTATTATTGCTACACTTGATTGATAAAGTAAAAATCTATTTATATTGTTAATTCTATTTGTATTATTTCAAATAAATTCTATATTTTAATGCAAATTACATTTTATTATAAATTATATTTTATTGATTCTTCCATCTCCCCAATGGATTTAAACCAAAAACCCGATACCCTATAAGCATATCTCTTATTGGATTTCATTCCCAATAAACCCATTACCCATTCTCCTATTGGATCATCTACCCAACAACCCATACCCATTAACCCTATATATATAACCTAACCTAACCCTAACCCTACCCCCTATTCACTGTACAAACCCCTACCAGTCGCCCCCTACCTCTTCACCTTCTTCATCCCGCTCTCTCTCTTTCAGAACCCATCTCCCGATCCCCCGTGCTCTCTCTCTCCCCCTTCCTCTTGCGTCGCGCCCAAGCAGCGAATCTGCCCTGTATCACTTGCCTCTTCCCGCTGAGCTCCCCTCGACGCCATTGCCGCACCTCCTCGTATTCTTCCTTCTCCTCGTTCGAGTGCAGCTGCAACCCAGCATCGCCACCTTCGTCTTCGCTTGTTGCCGCTCCTTCTTCCTATCCTCACACCGCTGCCGCTTGTCTCCCCTGATGCTGCCCATCGCCATCTTCACCTCCGAGCCACCCTCTGTCGCACCGCCTACCTGCGATGCGCGCCCCCTGGCTCCCTCCAGTCCGCCTCTCCCCTGGGCTCTTCCTTGCCTATCGAAGCCTCGACTCAGCATTGCCATCGCGACTTGGCCCTGTGCTCCTCCTGAGCACCGTGCAGCATTAATGCAGTGCGTCCCTAGCCGTGCCGCCAGACAACAACAACAGCCACAGTTGCCGGCAACCACCACAACAGCGAAGCCCCGTTCAGCCAGCACCCCTCCCCCCCCCCCGATCCTTGTGTCCTAGTGGTAATCACACAGTGAGTTGATCACTTTGAATTGCAGTCGTCCGATCTGATCAAGATCCGAGCCATTATCATCTCCATCCCGATCTGATCAATCTAAGCCGTCGATCGCTTCTTGATTCGTGGATCTTGTCCGTTGGATTGCATCAATCATCATCACCATATCATCATCATCAAGATCTTAATCTCGACCATCGGATCTCTTTTGATCATCGCGATCATGATCATCATCTTGATCTTGATCTTCAATCTCAGCCGTCCGATCGACCGATCACACTTGATCTCGGCCCTTGATCGTCTCGATCGTCTCGTTTGTCTTCGACTTGGTGAGTTAAATATTTGATCCATTTTTTTGTTCTCATTCATCAGATTGTCAATCATGATATATTTACTCTTTTGATACTCTTCTAATTCTTATATATTTTATGTTTGATCACAGCCATTGGATTCGCTTGATCTTCATCTTGATCATCAATATCCGTGCCTGATTGTGATTATCGTGATCGTTTGCACGTCGCCGTGTCGCCGGAATTCCGATCCTGTTATTCTCAAAATATCGGATCTAACGTCATCTAAAGGCAAGTCATTCTTCTCGAATAGTTACTGTATCATATTCGAGATTTTTATTGAATCCCGCAAGTAGATCCTTAATTGTTATTGTTTTCTATCATTGGGATACTACGGATTTACACGAGCGAATCCAAGTAGTAGTCTTGACTTCGTGTCATCTTTGTCTCCAATGTATAGAGATCTACATGCATACATATAGTTAGTTATTGAATATAGAAATATGGATTATTATTGTATTTCATGTCATGACATTTCACAACAAATTGTAGATTGCATACTAGTATTGATGGCTTATATGATTGATATTAGTGTATGAGTTGTTTGTGATTAGTAAGATTATGGACATTTTACATCTTAATACCATGTTCACATAGGTATGGCTTGCTCTGATTTATGATTGTTAACCACCAACTCATCGTTCTTAACTTTCTAATCATTTTTATTCAAAAAGAATATGTTAACACCCTGAAAATTAACGCCGACCTGAACATTACCTTGCTGTTTCGACCTAGATAATGTCATTAAAATCAATACCTTTCTGAATATGAAATGTAGCCCCAAGTGTCTAGTTTCCAATAACATCCATAAATTTTGAATCTCGAGTTACGGTTTAAGAGATATCGTAGTTTTACTGCTGCTGTGTCGTACAATTCCAGATTCTAAAAACTGCTACCACACTTTGATTCACAATTAATTTAACCATGCTACCTATAAGAAAATGAAGTAAAATTTTGCATGCTGATACTAGACACACTAGAAAACATTCCCTAATTTTCTTGGAATTAATTAAGGCTGTTTCAGTCCTGTTCCATTTGTATAAACACAACTTCACAAGTCCTGACTAAACACAAATCCTGTGTAGTTTGCTGTTTTGACACACGTTACCACAACTTTTATGTATCTTAATTATATACATTAGAACCGAGCAGGAGTCTAGTTTCTAGACCTTCTGATGGATCCACATTTGCTATCTCGTAGTAACGGAAATTCTAATTTTGGTACAGCAACCTACTGTTGTCCAGAATTGGGTTTCTATATTTAAATATGTATTCTATAATGCTGAATTTGGTCTATTAAATTGTATAGAGTACATTGCATGATTTTAGGGTTGTGTTGTCATCTTTCTAGCATTCCTTATTGATCGCATTATTGTATGTTAATGGAATAAAGAATGTTAATCAAGTCGGGGTTAAGGGTTGATAAGGGTAGTTGATAATATAGTGACTGTACTCGGTATTGTGGGCTTATTCTCAAAAATATTGTGTCAGCTAGTGATATCGATTTATTGTTGGATTACTGACCACAGTATCCCAATTCATCGTGTATTGTTTTAGGACTTATCGTGCCGACTATTGTTATCGTTATTGTGCAAGAAATTGTTATTGTTATCGTACAAGTACATAACCTATAGATTATACCACCTTAGTCTAAACAAAATTGATTGCATGCATGGAACCTGTAGTATAGGATGCAGTAGTACGTGCATTAGCTAGGATTAAAAATGAATCAAAGACTTAAGACTTTCATCACATTATCATTGCATATTGTCATCTTTATTGAACAATGTTATCATTATTGTTACCATTATTGTTATTGTTTGTCGTTATCGTTATAAATCACCGTTATTACACATTGTACTGTTATCGCCTTGTCACTGTTCAACACTATTGATTTCATCATTCATTGAATTCATCGTTATACCGTTATTGTCATTGTTCTCTATTTCTCTACTTGCTGTTCGCGACTTGCTCTAAGGACATTTTTCATCTCTTTAGATGACAGCTTACAGGTAATCAAGGAGATTTACCTGACAGACTAGGGGAGCAACAATGGCGAAGGAGATGTTTTGCTGCGCCGCTTGAATAAATGTTGCTTTATTCGAGAACTTTAATAAATTGAACAAATGTTGTTTTCTTTGTATTGTGGGCTTTGACCCGAATGTTGTTTGTTAAATTCCAAATGTTGGATTATTTTGATGTTGGTTATTTTTATGCTTAATTTCCAATGTTGTTATTTGTGTGATTATTCTTTCATTACATGCGTGGTTGTATTACTTCTTGTTTATATTGTTGAGATGGATCAGTAACAGCCTATGGATGACGCAAGTCATTCGCTGGGCCGTGTCACGTACTTGCATTCCGTATTCTTAAGAAGCGGGGCGTGACAATGTTTTTAGTGGTATCAGAGCCAACTTTCGGTAGTGTTGTTGCTATCTCTCACATAAGAGAGACTTCGGGAGATAGGTGTGGATTTGTACCACATCGGAAGTGAACATGAATATAATAATATATAAACATAATAGCCTATGATCAAGAGTCACCAATCCGGTTAATGTGGTGGGCAGTTGTACTACATAGTATCTAATTTGTCTTCTAAATTGTATAAATTGTCCGAGCTAGAGGCAAGGGCATTACAAATGGTATCAGAGCCAGGTTAGACTCTAACTAGTTTGGGATTGGATCCTGATTAGTTGGGTTTAACCGGTTTGACTCAACAATATGTACAACACGCGTGAATCACATGGATAACTGATAACCAACATATATCTGGATTCCAATATTTTTGATCCACTTTTTGATTCCTTCAAATTCAGTTCCTTCGTTTCTTAGTTGTTTCATTCCCTCCATTCATTCACATTCATTGATTCCTTATTGGGTATAATTTTATTCTTTTGTGCCCATATTCCTTTGATTCTGGAGTTGTCCATTCTTTTCTTCCCACTTGGTTCGTTGATTGGCATTTGTGGATCTTCAACGACATGTTAAAGGCTTATTAAATTCCTACGTTACTGTATATTTTTATTATATATTTATTGTGTAAATTTACTACACTGCATATTTATTTTTTCATTCACATTTGCATGTATTTCATTCCGTTTTCTCCCTACTTTTATAAATCGTTTTCACTACTACTATTTTGTACTATTGTGTTTGATATTTATAATCTATACATCTATTTTGATATTCCATTGTGTGACTTTCAACTCCATTTCTTACTTTTCTACTATTTTTTTATATCACGAATTTCAAAATATAACATCATACTTAAATTAAATGTCCCATATTCCTGTGCATATGAAAGGTTACATCTTCCATTTTACCATTTCGGTGCAACGTAATATCGAGATGGCAAATGTGCAACTCGATATCAATGGAGGCAAATTGCAACTGGATGTCGGGAAGGCAAAATGTGCAACTGAATATCCAAACGGTAACCTGCAACCTGATGTCATGAAGGCAAACACGCAACTTGATGTTAAGGAGGCAAGAATTTCTACTTATTTGCTAATTGATATTTTGAAAAATTTTACATATATAATGAAACTAATGGTAAAGAAATATTTTGTTTATGACATTTTGTTTATATAATTACACTCTATGTTTCCATACAATTTGAACTAGTATAGTTGATTTTACTCTACCTTGTGTTTACAATTTCCTTTTTTCATTTATGTTAAGATTGAGTACATCAACTATGGTCTAAGTTTTCGTTCTTTTGTGAATTACTATTTATTGCCACCGTTTTCCAATTTTTTTACATTTTAGATTTCTCACTTACTTTTGTTTCCAAGTCCTAATTAATGATTTGACGCTTACTTTTGTAATATTTAATGAACTCCTTTTAAGTCTTCTTGCATATATATATTTTGGTCTATTTTGCTCGTTATCCTTTAATGTGTTTTTCGAGTATTGATTATAATGTCAACATTCACTAATTATTATATGTCTTTTACATTTATTGTCGTTAATATTTTTTTACTTAGCTAAATTTGTTCGTATGTCAATGTATCTTGACTGGTTATTTTCCCAAAACTGTTTTTTTTATATATATAATCTTTAAAGTTTGTGTTCCTTTATTGATTGTATGGTTATCAACCTTTTTATATTTGGGTTTTATCTCTTCACTTTTGACTTCTTATTCTATGTGAATAGTCTTCTTATTTTCTTACGATTGGGGATTAATGGTGTATTTTGACTTCACTTTCCATTTATAATTGATCGACTATATATATTCCTGTTGATTTATTTATAGAGTTGATAAGCCAAATTCTTTTTTTGTTTTATAATGTTATTATTACTACTATTATTATTATTGCTAGGGTTATCGTTATTATTATTGGTATAATTATTATTATTGATATTACCATTGCTATTATTATTGTTGTTTTCATTATTTCATTATTGTTGTTAATATTGAATTACCTTCATACAAAAAAAAATACTGAACCTAAATTATATTCTGTCTTGCATTATCATTCTTACCAGTATTGTTAATATATTTTTTTATTGTTATTATTATTATTGTTATTATTACTATTGTATTATTATTATTATCATTATTATTATTATTATTATTATTATTATTATTATTATTATTATTATTATTATTATTATTTTCATGAATGTGTTGAATCCTATTCTGTCATGTATGTATTATCATGATTATCAGTATTGTTAACATTTTTAACTTTATTATTATTATTATTACCAGTATGATTATGATGATTTTTATTATTGTTATCATCATTGCTATTATTAATTTTTAATATTATTGTTATTATTATTTTTATTATTATTGATATTATTATTTTATTATTAATATGTGTTGTTATTATTGTTATTATTATCTTATTATTGTTATTATTATTCTATTATTATTGATATTATTATTTTTATTATTAATATTTGTTTTTATTATTATTTTTGTTAAAGCCCATTAATTTTGATCTATAGCATATCTTTTAATTATTTAAATTGAAGCCCAAACTCTAAATTCATTTTGCATTATTTATTACATCTATCTTGAGCCCATACTCTCCTTGATCCTGGTATCTCATTCTTGTCTTCCTGCTCGGTTCGTCAACTGGTGTCATGTGGTCTACAACGACACGTATGCTGCTTGGGACATCACCATCAGAGTTGCGTAGCGGAACCATGGTGGGCCCATAACCCACAGGTCCAAGGTTTCTCTTGTTTCTTCTTCCATGCATTGCTTGCTTCCCTCCGTTCCTTGTATTCATCCTCATCTGTTGACTCCTTGATTGGTTCGATTCTTCCCTGTCATTTCTGTCTCTGATTCCAGTTCTACCTACTCTCTATCTTGCTTTGTCCTCTTATGTTATTTCCTTCCTTTTGATACTGTTTATTTTTCTTTTATGCATTTCATTGACATCATTGTTATCCAATTCACTTCTCATTTCGGTGTTGCCACCATTTTGTCTTTTCCCTTGAACCCCATGTTTTGTTGCCCCCATAAGAGGTTGCTTTTGCCTTCTCCTATGTACCGCCTAAGCAAATTTCGAAGCCGAAATTTTATTGTAAGGTGGGTAGGATTTGTAACCCATGTTTCCTCAATTTCATATTTTCTGTGTATTTTTGGTATTTTAAATTTTTGTAAATTATTTTTTCGCTGTCAAATTCTTTTCTTAAAATGTAATGTCGGATCATCTATCAAAGTTCATTTTTAATATATAATTTTATTTGTAACTATTCACTATGATTTTCATATTGTAATATAAACCCTATTTATATTGTTATTATTATTATTGTTTTCAGTATTATTATTATTAATGTTATCCTTATTTTATTATTATTATTATTATGATTATTGTTATTATTATTATTATTACACTTGATTAATAAAGTAAAAATCTATTTATATTGTTAATTGTATTTGTATTATTTCAAATAAATTATATATTTTAACACAAATTACATTTTATTATAAATTATATTTTATTGATTCTTCTATCTCCCTAATGGATTTAAACCAAAAATCCAATACCCTATAAGCCTATCTCTTATTGGATTTCATTCCCAATAAACCCATTACCTATTCTCCTATTGGATCATCTACCCAACAACCCATACCCATTAACCCTATATATATAACCTAACCTAACCCTACCCCCTATTCACTGTACAAACCCCTACCAGCCACCCCCTACCTCTTCACCTTCTTCATCCCGCTCTCTTTCTCTCAGAACCCATCCCCTGATCCCCCGTGCTCTCTCCCTCCCCCTTCCTCTTACGTCGCGCCCAAGTAGCGACTCTACCCTGTATCGCTTGCCTCTTCCTCGTCGAGCTCCCCTCGATGTCATTGCCGCACATCCTCATATTCTTCCTTCTTCTCCTTCGAGTGCAGCTGCAACCCAGCATCGCCACCTTCGTCTTCGCTCGTCACCGCTCCTTCTTCCTCTCCTCACACCGCTGCCGCTTGTCTCCCCTGACGCTGCCCATCGCCATCTTCACCTCCGAGCCACCCTCTATCGCACTGCCTACCTGCAAAGTGCACCCCTGGCTCCCTCTGGTCTGCCTCTCCCCTGGGCTCCTCCTTGCCTGCCGAAGCCTCGACTCAGCACCGCCCTCGCTACCTCCTGTCGCGGCCTGGCCCTGTGCTCCTCCCGAGCGCCGTGCATCATCGACGCAGTGCATCCCTAGTCCAGCCGCCAGACAACAACAACAGCCGCAGTCACCGGCAACCACCACAGCAGTGAAGCCCCGTTCAGCCAGCAACCCCCTCGATCCTTGTGTCCCTGTGGTGATCACACAGTGAGTTGATAAATTTGAATCGTAGCTATCCAATCTGATCAAGATCCAAGCCATTATCATCTCCATCTCGATCTGATCAATCTAAGCCGTCGATCGCTTCTTGATCCGTGGATCTTGGCCGTTGGATTGCATCGATCACCACCACCACCACCACCATCATCAAGATCTTAATCTCGATCGTCGGATCTCTTTTGATTATCGCAATCATGATCATCATCTTGATCTTTAATCTCAACCGTCCGATCGACCGGTCACACTTGATATCGGCCCTTGATCGTCTCGATCGTCTCGTTCGTCTTCTACTTGGTGAGTTAAACATCTGATCCATTTTTTTTTGTTCTCATTCGTTAGATTGTCAATCATGGTATATTTACTCTTTTGATACTCTTCTAATTCTTATATATTTTATGTTCGATCTCAGCCGTTGGATTCACTTGATCTTCATCTTGATCACCATCTTGATCATCGAGATCCGTGCCCGATCATGATTATCGTGATCGTTTGCACGTCGCCGTGTCGCTGGGATTCCGATCCCGTTATTCTCAAAATATCGGATCTAACATCATCAAAAGGCAAGTCATTCTTCTCGAATAGTTATTGTGTCATATTCAAGATTTTTATTAAATCCCGCAAGTAGATCCCTAATTGTTATCGTATATTGGTATTGTTATCTATCGTTGGGATACTACGTATTTACATAAGCGAATCCAAGTAGTAGTCTTGACTTCGTGCCATCTTTGTCTCCAATGTATAGAGATCTACATGCATACATATAGTTAGTTATTGAATATAGAAATATGGATTATTATTGTATTTCATGTCATGAAATCTCACAACAAATTATAGATTGCATACTAGTATTGAGGGCTTATATAGTTGATGTTAGTGTATGAGTTGTTTGCGATTAGTAAGATTATGGACATTTCACATCTTAATATCATGTTCACATAGGTATGGCTTGCTGTGATTTATGATTTTTAACAACCAACTCATCGTTCTTAACTTTCTAATCATTTTTATTCAAAAAGAATATGTTGACACCCTGAAAATTAACGACGACCTGAATATTACATTACTGTTTATACCTAGATAATGTCATTAAAATAAATACCTTTCTGAATATGAAATGTAGACCCAAGTGTGTAGTTGCCAATAACATCCAGAATTTTCAAATTCTGAGTTACGGTTTGAGAGATATCGCAATTTTACTGCTGCTGTGTCGTGCAATTTCAGATTCTAAAAACTGCTGCCACATTTTGATTCAGAATTAATTTGACCATGCTAAATATAAGATAATGAATTAAAATTTTGCATGCTGATAGACACACTAGAAAACATTTCCTAATTTTCTTGAAATTAATTAACGCTGTTTCAGTCCTGTTCCATATGTATAAACACAACTTCACAAGTCCTGGCTGGACACAAATCCTGTATAGTTTGCTGTTTTGACACATGTTACCAAAACTTTTATGTATCTTAATTATATGCGTTGGAACCGGACAGGAGTCTAGTTTCTAGACCTTCTGACGGATCCACATTTGCTATCTCGTAGCAACGAAAATTCTGATTTTGGTACAGCAACCTACTGCTGTCCAGAATTGGGTTTCTATGTTTAAATATGTATTCTATAATGTTGAATTTGGTGTATTAAATTGCATAAAATACATTGCATGATCTTAGGGTTGTGTTGTCATCTTTCTAGCATCCCTTATTGATCGCATTATTGTATGTTAATGGAATAAAGAATGTTAATCAAGCCGGGATTAAGGGTTAACAAGGGTAGTTGATAATATAGTGACTGTACTCGGTATTGTGGGCTAGTTCCCAAAATATTTTGTCGGCTAGTGCTATCGGTTTATTGTTGGATTACCGACCACAGTATCCCAATTCATCGTGTATTGTTTTAGGACTTATCGTGCCGACTATTGTTATCATTATTGTATAAGAAATTGCTATTGTTATCGTGCGAGTACATGACCTATAGAATCTACCACCTTAGTCTAAACGAAATTGATTGCATGCATGAAACCTGTAGTATGGGATGCAGTAGTACGTGCATTAGCTAGGATTAAAAATGAATCACAGACTTAAGACTTTCATCACATTGTCATTGCATATTGTCATCTTTATTGAACAATGTTCTCATTATTGTTACCATTATTGTTATTGTTTGTCATTATCGTTATAAATCACCGTTATTGCATATTGTACTGTTATCGCCTTGTCACTGTTCAACACTATTGAATTCATCGTTATACCGTTATTGTCATTGTTTTCTGTTTCTCTACTTGATGTCCGCAACTTGATCTAAGGACATTTTCCCTCTCTTTAGATGATAGCTTATAGGTAATCAAGGAGATTTACCTGACGGATTAGGGAAGTAACAATGGTGAAGGAGATGTTTTGCTGCACCGCTTGAATAAATATTGTTTTGTTCGAGAACTTTAATAAATTGAACAAATATTGTTTTCTTTGTATTGTAGGCTTTGACCCGAATGTTATTTGTTAAATTCCAAATGTTGGATTATTGTGATGTTGGTTAAACGGGTGCAAGTGGCATGTAACAAGTGTCAAGTATCATGTAAACGAGCAACAAGTAACAAGTGTCAAGTATCAAGTATCATTTACAAGTAACAAGTTGCAAGTGTCAAGTGATCATGTTGTTTCAAGTCTTATATCTAGTCCTATCTGTGTAGCACTTCATGCGTCCCAGATTTTACCACATGGTTGCTACATTCATGCAAGTTACGTTTTAGATTTCATAGTGGATCATAGAGGGCAGTGTACTCAGGGACAAGTATCAAGCTCCAAGTACCAAGTAGGATCTTTGGGTCCTCTTCCGAGTACACGTTTCTGTATTCTCCACTATTAGATCTTTCCCTTTAAACCTCGGCTTAGTTTCTTGTTATTATTATTTAAAGCAAGAATGGGCATGCACAAACAAGTCAAGAAACATGGTAATATAATAAGGGACAAGTACAAGTTGAATAAAGGACACGAACGGGTGATGAATAACTCAAAATAGACTAAGACAACGAAAATTCTAGTTCTGGACAGCAAGACAGTACAACACTAAATCTGGGATTTCCGTTGCCACGGACATGCAAATCTGGATCCGTCAGAAAATATAGAAAATAGACTCTCGGCCGAATCCAGCACATATATACAAGTCACATAATAATCACAGAAATAGAGCTCAAAACAGAATTGTATCCAGAAAACATGTTCAGTCAGAAATCACAAGGTTGTGTTCATGAACAGGAAATTGACATAAAAACTTACTTATTAAATCCAAAATAAAGTTGGGGTATTTCCTAATATGTCTAGTATCAGCAAATATAATTTCCTAATATTCCAGCATGAATAGTATGGTCAAATAAAATCAGAAGACAGCAAGGTACAACAAATTTATAAATCTGAAACTTTAGACACAGCAGTACTAAAACAGCAATAGATTACAAAATATAAATCCAAATCCAAATCTGTCAAAAGGGTGATAAAATAGATACAGTAGGATACATTTCATATTCACAATGTTTTTATTAAAAACAACTAGAATCTGATTGAAATTAAGGTTCTTTACAGAATAACATGAAAATTCTAGAAGTATAGAGTTGTTTGCAAGCATAGAATAGTTTATAAAAGTCATCAATAAATCGACAAAAATTTGGGGTTAATCCCAGTCAAGTCTAGTTATAACCAGCAAAATATTAGATTCAAATGTTATCTTTAATATCTGTATTAAAATAACTAACTTTACGAAATTCACATAAAACTGAATCTGGACTTTTCAACACATATGTAGTAAAATGGCAATAACTTGCAACTCACAAATCGAAACTGAGATGATTCAGAAATTCTGGAAAATAGACAGCGAGATCAAAGATTTATATACACAAACAAATTTGAGTTACTGACCTCAAAAGGGTCTAAAATATTGAACAAAAACGGAACAACAGAAAAAACAGAAATCCGCTTATGCATTAAATCGACTTGTTCATGTGCAACAAATCCAAATTAAAAAAAAACACAAGCATGGTATAGTAGATATCCAAGTAACATGGTATGAGGTGTTTTACAGATCTACAACAAGATATGTTACGACTAACACATCATGCGTACAAGATTCATACAACATGTAATGGATCACGAACAACATACATATATGCAACAAGAATTAATTATTTCTAAGTTGTTTTCATGTCGTGTGTGTAACAAGAGACGACTATGGGTGGATCAACAAATAGAGACAAGATCTAACAAGGATTTTTCACAAGAATGTGTCTAGAGACAAAAGCCACACTACAGGCGGTATTTAGTACTTGTATATGCAACAAAAAGGAATACAAGTTACTTGCCTTGAAATTGAAGAATGGAATGATGCAAGGAATGAGAATAATGGGAACGGATTTCTGAGCACGAACTCAATAACAACGAACCCAACACGCGTAACAAACATGTGCACACAAAGAGAGAGAAGGAGGGAGGCAATCAGAGGCACGGGCGACGGCGGCACAATGGCGCTGGCTGGCTTCGCTACTGGCTGTCACTGCTGCTGTCTGTCGTCGGAGGAGAGACAACACAGGGTTGCTGGTCGGTGTCGGGGGAAAATAGCGCAGGAGGGGAGGCACTGCGGCGCTGCTAGCTGTCGGGAGGTCGGGAGGAGGCAGGCGCAAGGGGCGTCGGCTGTAGGGTCGAGGCGGGAGGTGCACAGGGGGACGAGAGAGCTAGGGTAGAGGACCCGGAGTATGGGTTTGGAAAGCAGGAGGTCGGGGTATTGCAGGTAGGGGTGAAGGGTGAATAGCGGCTGACTAGGGTTTTGTATAATAGGGTTATAAACAGTGGTGTGTGTGTGTGTGTGTGTGTATATATATATATATATATATATATATATATATATATATATATATATATATATATCTGTGTGTGTGTGTGTGTGTATAGGGATATTAGCTAGGGTTTAAGTGGATGACGGGTTGGGTATTATGATATTGGTTAAAACAAACAATCCAATAATAATAGGATTAGGGTATTATTAGGATCCAATAGGGTAATATAGGATGATCCAATAATGAGATATGATCAATAATAAGAATAGAACATGAACAATTAAATAAAGAAAAAAAATAGCCTGATCAACCAGAGATGAAATAATAGGCAGACAATTCGAATCAAGAAGATCAAATTAAAGGCGACAAAACAATTAGATGAAATATATTGATAATGAAGGCCAATTACACGGTTCAAAAGAAACGAAAGAGTACCAAATGAATAAGTACTCAGAAAAAAGAAAATACATTTAAAATACAAGAAAATGGAAAACAGGGGTTACAGAGGATGAACCCAGTAAGTCCCAAAAGGATGCCACAGAACAAGTGTGGGATTCATTCACAATCTATAGAGTCGCACGGGCACACTCGCACCCGAGCAAGTTTGTGGGGTTATATCTCGTCGTACGAGTGCCCAACCCTGTACGAGTGCGGAGTCCACTCATGGTTCGTAGAGCCGCTCTAGCTATATGCTCCTGAGCATGTGCGTGGGGTTCGGCTCGACATTCAAGTGCTCCCAAAACTCGTTGTCACCATATTCGGAGTCCATTCATGGTTCATAAGGTCACTAGCTACTTATTCCCAAGCAAGTACGTGGGGTTCAAATCGTCGTTCGAGTGCACCCAAAACAACCCTGAACAAGTGCGGAGTCCACTCATGGTTCATAAAGCCGCTCTAGCCACATGCTCCCGAGCAAGTGCGCGAGGTTCGACTCGCCATTTGAGTGTTTCCAAAACTCATCGTCACCCTATTCGGAGTCCATTCATGGTTCATAAGAGCACTTTAGCTACTTGCTCCCGAGCAGGTATGCGGGGTTCGGCTCGCTATTCGAGTTATCCTGAAACAACCCCCGACAAGTGCAGAGTCCACTCATGGGTCATAGATGTGCTCTAGCCATATGCTCCCGTGAAAGTGTGGGGGGTTCGACTCGCCATTCGAGTGCACCTAAAACTCGGCATCACCCTGTTTGGAGTCCATTCACGATACATAGGGTCACTTTAGAAACTTCCTCCTAAGCAAGTAGACGGGGTTCGGCTCACCGTTCGAGTGCTCCTAAAATAACCTCAGATAGGTGAGGAGTCCAGTCATGGTTCATAGAGCCTCTCTAGCCACATGCTCACGAGCAAGTGCGCGGGATTTAGCTCACCATTCGAGTGCTCCCAAAACTCGTCGTCACCTTGTTCGGAGTCCATTAACGGTTCATAGGGCTACTTTAGCTACTAGCTCTCGAGCAAGTTCGCGGGGCACGGCTCACCATTCGATTGCTCCTGAAATAACCCTGGACAAGTGCGAAGTCCATTCAGGTATTAATGTAACACCTCGTAATTTCATATATATATATATATATATATATATATATATATATATAAAATAAATTAATAATATAGAGAATTGGAGAATTGCCCCTAGAGATTGATATGGGAGGGTTGTATAGAACTGCTGCACGGGGCCCCCACAGAAGAGACAGTAGCAGCAACCATGCTTACTGGTGTGGCTGACGTCAGCAGGGCCCATGTGCAGGCAGAGGGACTGACTTTATTCGTCCGCTGACATGACGTTGGGGGAGGGCCCACTCGAGGAGGGGTGAAGCTCTACTAGCTGACGTCAGCGGAGGGAAAAGAGCAGCGAGTGTATTGGAATTGTCCCATATCGGGATTAATACAAGATTATTAATTAATAAATATAATTTCCTATGATCAAGAGTCACCTAATTGATTAACCACCTTTTGAGAGGTAGCCTGTGGTGGGCAGTTGTACTATAAATAATATTAAAATATATAAAATTGTCTGAGTATTGGGGCGAAGCGTTACAATTAGGTTTTGAGGGTAATCTCAGATGAAATACACAGCGGAAAAAATACAAAAAAAATATCGAAACCTAGTCATCGATCCATTAGAAAACTATAAATTGTGTTTAGAAGTTATACCTTAAAGATGGATCAGCTGTCTCCACAGTATGCCGATCACAGTACTACAATATTGCGATGCCTTTACGGTATCCACACGAATGGATAAAATCAAGCTTTCCCTCACGCCGCGATGCTAGCTGCGGGAAGGGGATGTTTCTCACTATCTCTCTTTCTCACAATTTCTGTGATGGCTATGGTTTTTCTCAACTATTTCATTTCCACAGATACATATCATATATATAGTTGCATAAATTCAACCTTAAGAGAGTAATGAGGCTGTTGGGCTCATAATCTGACCTGGATTAGTTTCGTGTGCGGATCTTTGATCTTTAGTTGGCCTATTTAATCTAATTAATTAGTCAACCATATCAAAGGTCAAAATCTTACAAGGATTTCCAATTAAATTCATCTCATGAATTTAAATCCAATTTTGATCTATTCTAA
Organism: Hemerocallis citrina; assembly: GCA_017893485.1. Classification (NCBI taxonomy): domain Eukaryota; kingdom Viridiplantae; phylum Streptophyta; class Magnoliopsida; order Asparagales; family Asphodelaceae; genus Hemerocallis; species Hemerocallis citrina. The sequence goes on from CM030361.1 coordinate 98,380,266, forward strand.
GTGTGTGACTCTGTAGGTTTTCATTACGTTGACAGTAATACTAAAATTATATTATAGTGTTACAAACAATGAGTGGTATCTAGAAATATATCACTGCTACTCAGGTAAAGAGAATGCCAGTGATTTGACATAACATATCCGTAACCAATGTTACCATTTAGTATAGTCCTTTTGTCCAGATATCTAATTGACCACAAGACATAGAGCATGTCACCCTTGTATAGTTCAATTTTTTGTTTCTTAATGTCCGAGTAGACTTACTAAAACAAATGAGCTCAATATCTCATATTGACTCATTTAAGAACGGCCATGCATTTTGCAGTCACACTCAATCAAAGGGGCTGTAGATATCGCTCATGTTATGTAAGAAGAACAATTCATATCTAAGTCACTCACATCCCTCTACATGATTTGTAGTATATCCAATAGTTGACTTTATAATCACCTTATTACAGGCAACGTTTGACGATATTAAAACATATAACTTCTTATGTAGGGAACCGTAGTGACTTCAAGTCAAAGGACTACGTACACCACGGTCACTGTGAGAACTGCTTATGTCACGCCCCGCTTCCCAAAATACAAAAATACGAGTCCGTGACTGAGGCCCAGCGAATGATGCAAATACACCATTCATAAGCTGTACAGTTAACTCAACAACAAGATAACAATATCAACCACGCAAGCATGTAAAATCACAATAGGATAACAAAAGTACATGACATAGTACATGACATAATATATGACATAATACATGACATAACCAACAACTGGAAAATACAAAGTACGGGTCAAACATGATCGGAATACAATAAATAGTATATGAATAAAACATGAACTAAATCAACATGAAAATAAACAAGACTAAAACACTTACTTAGCAACACCTTTGGGTAACTCTCCATTCGGGGCTACAAGTATATTATTACAAGAGAGGAAACAAGAAGATAGCCGTTAATGCAAGTCATCGGCTGCAAGTGGTACAAGCTAATAGGAAAATTATAAAACAAAACAAAAGAAGGGAAAGAGCAAGGAATCAAGAATCATGTAATAGGAGAAATACAACATGCAAACAGGATCATGAACAAAACATTATGGAACAAGTGGCATGCATGTAAACAAGTAAATAAATCAATAGGAAAATGTAACATGTAAATAAGTAAACAAGTAAACGAGTCAACATAAACATGTAATATGTAAACAAGTAATCAAGTCAACAGGAACATGTAACATGTAATTGGATCATGCAAGTGTACGTGTTAATCTCATGTCTTTTATTAATTCTATCTAGGTAGCACTTCATGCGTCACATACCACATGGTTGCTACATACAATCAGTTACGTTTAGACCTAGTGGTAGATTCTATTGGTCACGTACTCGGGAAAACATGTCAAGTATATCTTGTATCAAGATACGTGTAATATGGAACATGTAGTGTGAACTTGTAACTTGAACATGTAAACCTGTAATTTTGCAAACTTGCAACTTGCAACTTGTAACTTGCAACTTGCATCAAGAAACCACGAGCTCCCGTCCGAGTACGCTCTTCTATATTGCCCACTACTAAATCTTTTTCCTTATACCCCGACTTGTTATCTTTATTTTAATCAAACATGAACAATAACTGGATCGGTAAACATCTACATGCGACAACCAGAACGGGTAACATGACAGGATTGAGTATCAAGACTTATGTAATGCAGGAAACGTATTTCAAGGTTTATAAAACATGCTGATGTGATCAATGGCATATGCAAACTTAATTAAGAATAAAAGATATTATAACAACATGCAAACTAGTAACAAGACAAATAATTCATGCATAACATCCTGTATAGTACTAAGAGTATATATGTGTGTATCGTGTTCATGCAATGCATATGATCATGTAAGAATACGGGATCAACGAATTCTGTATAGCAACAGATTTCAATGAATATACTTACGGTATTTTGTAAAGAGAGCTTGTGCGAGAACAAACAATTTGTACAAGAGGATACTTGCCTATTAACCGACGACGATGATACCGAAAATAAGAATAATGGGATCAGAATCCTTGACGGCAAAGTACGTGCAAGATACGTGGCAGCAACAACAGCAAATAGCAACTAAATAATCCAAACAGCAACAAAGTAATCCAATCCCTTCTCCAAAACATCAAACACCCCCAACCCAAATCCACTTCACAAACAGTAACCCCACACATTGGATCGGATCCCTTCACACAACCACCAAACACCAAAACTACCCCCCCAAACAGCAACAACTACCCATGTTCTCTTTCTTCCCAAATGCAACAGAGAGGGAGAGAGAAAGAGAAAGAGAGCGCAGAAGAAATGGAGGGAGACGTCAACGGCACCTGATAGTGAACTGGACGGCGACTGTGATGACGCGACTGTGGTGACGGCGAAGCGATGACGGGAGGAAAAGGAACGGGCGGTGACTGCGGAGCAGTCGAGGGGTTGAAGGCGAGGCGACAACGACTGTGGGTGGATGGAGGAGAGCGGCACGGCAGTGGCAAACGGAGAAGATGATTGTGAGGTGGTGCATCAAGTGGAGGTTGTCGGTGGCCTCAAGCGGGGAAGGCAACAGTGGCAAGGCGAGCGGTCGAGGAGTAGCAGAGACGGCGATGGTGGGGAGAGCTCGACGAGGAAGACGAGCGGAGGGGAGGCGAGGCAAGGGTGACGATAGCGGGGGTTGGAGACGAGGCAGTGAAGGCTAGGGGGTTGCAGGCGGGGGCACGAGGAGAGGTGGAGGAAGAAGACGCAGTGGGTTTCTCTATTTTGGTTTCGAAACAGGGGAGAGGAGCGGGAGAGAAAATGAAATAGGAGAGATAGAGAACGGGGTTTTATCTGTTTTAACAGAGGGGAGAGATAGTGGGGAATGGGGTGAGAGAGTGGGGGAAGTTACGAGATGATGGGGAGTTGGAGTACGGGAACTGAAAAGTGGGGGAGTGAATATATTGTATACGGGTAGGTGTAGGATTAATCTGTACAAGTATATGGGTACTGGATTAGGATTTTAATAATAGGTCAAGAAGATCCAATAGTCAGAATGAGCTTCAATAAATGGGCTCAAGGTAAAATAAAATAATAATAGCAATATTGGCTGGGTTGGGCTCAAAACATTCTAAATAAATCAAAATATGAAATTGGGCTTATAATAAACAATTGGACTCAGATTAATAATTAATAAAATCAAAATATGGAATTGGGCTTAGAATAAACAATTGGGTTTGAGCTAAATATTAAACAATTGAATAATTTGTATATTGGGCTTCATAAAATAGTTTGAATAATGTAATCAATAAAAAAAAGGAATATTTATAAGATACTAAGGATTTAAAATACGGAAAAATACTTGAAAAATGCGTATTAATGGAAATAGTGGTTATAGCTTATGATATCAACGTAATGATTCATATAACGTTCTCATGGTGGCTCAGTCCAGTATATTATTACTCTAATATGAACCCATGTGAAGACTTGATATCTCATATCCATGATCTGTGAGAAATGGTCATCAGCCTACAATAAATGAAATGCCCATATATGTAATAAATATCATGAAACAATGTAAACTAGTAATGTCAATACACAACTGGCATGTAGGGCATACACTAATACATGGTTCATAGAGCCGCTCTAGTCACATGCCCCCGAGCAAATGTGCGGAGCTCAACTCACCCCTAGGGCTGCTTGTAACACCCCGCACAATAAAATGATTTATTTTGCATTACTAAATAATATTATATTGGTAAAGTTGACTATTTTGACTATTTTCTTGAAATTACAATTTTGCACGTACAACACATGTGCAGAGTTAGAAAATTTTGAATTCCTAAAATTTTATGGTTAATGGTTAATTTTCCGCATTTATTTATGATATTTTAATTTTCAGATTTATTTGAATTTATTTGACCATTTTATGAATTTCTCAATTTTACACGTGCAAAACACGTGCAAATATTTTTTGGGTGAAAACCTCAACTTTTAGATTTCTGAATAAATTCTTCAATTTATAATTAAGTATATCCTAAATTTTGGGATTCTTCTGAGTAAAGAAACTATTTTTATAAATACTTCGAAAGAGAGAGGCTTTTACGTAAAAAACCATTTGGATCTCAAAAAAATAATGAAAAATTGTTTTTACTAAATTTCCATGGTCATCATTGAAAATAAAATCTATTTAAGTTTTATTTAGAGTTTATTTGGTAAAGATTTAAACAAATATGGTATTTTTGCAAATATGGAAATAAGTTGATCTTGTGCAAATATTTTCTTGGAAAGAAGAAGTCAGAAAATTTAATTGGAAAATATAATATGTATTAGTAGATATTATTTCTGAATTTTCTGAATTTTAACGAATATTATTTGACCTATTTGCAAATATTACAAAAAGAAAGAGTTTTGTGCAAAATTACCACTCGGAGTGAAAACTCCAGATTTTTGGATTTTTGGATTGATCATGATGCCTATTCAACTCAGAGGTGAAGAGTTTATTTTTTGTTTTAATGAATTCGATTTATTTTACAAGTTTTGATAAAGAATAGTCTTTTTTGAAATTTGCCACTTAGAGGGCAAAAAGTACAATTTCGTTTTTCTGAGTTTTAAAACAGTGCCGGCCAATATTAGGGTGGTTGTTTTGTTTTTAAATCTCAATTAAGTTGGTTTTATTTAGTTTCCAAGTATAAGGATTAATATATGTAAAGATTTATTTAAAAGAGGTATTTTACAAATATATTCAAAACCCTAATTACTTGGATTTCTGGTCTATAAAGGGTGGGGTGCAGCCGTCTCTTTACTGCACAACACAAAAAGATTTCTTTATTATTATTTTCTTAAAGTTTCAAAGCGAAGATCTTGGATTTCGCAAAAGAATGGCTTTTTCTCATTCTTTATCAATTCGATTGATTTCTTAGATGATTTATCCATTAGAAAGCAGTTAGATGATGGTATGAAGATATAATGAATTTTGATGAGTAGATGAATTAAAAAGTGAATCTTTTCATGAAACTACACCATTGATGATTAAAACCCTAATTAGATGACTTGAGATTGTTAAAGAACCTAATAGAAATCATGAGTATATTGTTTCCCTTCATCTACTTGTTGTTTTTGACTTTTATGATGAGATTGTATGTTGTATAATGCACAATTTGAACAAAGATGAGTTCTTTTAATGTTAAGTATGCATACACACACTATTTGGGGTTTTGATGAGTAAAGAACTTGATGAATGATTGTTTTATTGCATGTATTTATGAGTAAATTGATGTAATCATTGGGGTTTGTGTTTAATCAAGTTGTGGAAGGATTTTGGATAAAAAAGAATCAAGTTTGAAGGATAAAAAGGAGGGTTTTTACCTTGGGTCTGTCGATGAACAACCAAGGTGTGATTCTTTGAGTTTCATGAAGTTTTCAATTGGATTTTTGATTGCCTTAATTCTGAGTTTGATTTGAACATTCTACCACTTCTAATTGGTGAAAATTTCGATGCTTTACTGATGACTAACATATACATACACACACACACATATATATATATTTATGTTTACTCTTATAAAGGATTTTGTGTGGTTTTCAATTGGATTCTAATTATTACATACTGAGATTGAGTCTAAACACTATACTATTCCTATTTGAAGAACTTTGATGCTATAACTAACGTTTGAGCACTTATATATATACATATATACTCTTTTGCTGTTTCTGAAGAATTTTTGTGAAAAATGACTCTTTCGAAATCTTGATATATTTTGATGTGTTTTACAAACTCCTACATGTTATACAAGTTATAATTAAACATCTCAGGAAATTTAATTTTGATTTTACAAAGATTTAATCGAGTATAAGTCGAAACATGCACAAAAAACCCAACCTAGCTGTATGGCAGGTCACGGTCGACAGCACGGTCGACCGTCATGTTTCTATTTTGAGAATTCTCAATTGCTAGTCGACTGCCCTACTCGAGCGGTCGACCGTCAATTGTTCTTTTGAGCTGTTTGTTGAATTTTCTTTGTTTCTTTTAAACTGTTATTTTCTCGATATTATGGATTATTGTCCTACTGTTTTGGATGATGTTTTTACTACAGATTACAATATTTTACAGAGAGTTATATTTTATTTATAATAGAGTTTTAAATGTATTCTTATGATCTTATTAAGAGAGTTGTATGTGTTTTCAAAGGAGTTGATGTTTTGGTGATATTCTACAACTTAAAAATATAATTTTCTGTTATTTAATGGATTTAATATTTTATTTGAATTCTGGAGTTTTATGAGTACACCATGTAGATTTGAATTTTGTTCATTTAAGAAGTTTCCTTTATATAAACGTTTTGATGATGAAATTATGAGTTTTATTGAAAGATTTGGTATTGATGGTTGTGTTGTGAATCTCTAGGAGTTGAGTGGGAGTCCTGTGAACCGGCAGATGAGATTTTGTTGATTTAGACCAGTTGGGTCTTGGGGTTGTTGTTGTGAAATTAAGTCTGGTAGGATACACTAACTCTAGAGATGAGGAATTTGTGTTTCAATAATAACCAACTTAAGGAAGGGCACTAGTGGAGATGTGATGGAACTTGGTAAACGTAAGTATATGCTCTTGGGTTAGGTCCAACGGATGCGTTCCAGGACTTGTGTGTTGTTCTGTTTCGAGAGGACATTTGTATGTTCGCGTGTCGAGGGTCTATAGGCCTATCACGGAACATGCAGGGTGCATTTGTATGTCGAGGGTCGGCGGGCCTATTCACGGGATGTACCTAGTGTATCTGCACGTCGAGGGCCTGTAAGCCTATTCGTGGGGTACACTGCGGGGAGATGATTCTCCGGTTTTGAGCTATTCTTACATGATGCTTGTGCGTTGAGGGCTGTGATGCCTATTCACGGAGTATTCTGGATCTTGTTTCTATCATCGTAGTAGGATTAGTTGCATAACGAGGGGTTTAACCCTACAAAGTGGAGAACGATAAGGGCTTGCACCGAACCTATGTATTGTGGGATGCATAAAATCCGACAAGTATGCATTAGAGAGTCAGCATATAGCATTGGTGTTTTCTTGGCTTGGTTTTATGCATGTTGTTTCCTGTTTTCCTATACTTGACACTTAGTCTAGTTTCACTTGATATTTTCATAATTTATTTACCGTTATCTTATATTCTTTTCATTACTACTGTTGATATATGTTGTTCATGACTTTATATTTTATTCATGTTATATTTCTTTTGATGTCACTTACATCATTATGGCTGACCCATGTAGTTTTGGGGGTTAGGGTTATCTCTAGCCTCTTGTTTTACAGGTAGGTGCCTATAGCTTGGGATTTAGATGCTTGTGGTAGAATGATAATAGAGCTTATGTAAATTGTAAAACAATGTGTTATAAAAGAAAGAAATTATAATGCAAGGTGTTTTATCTTCCGCTGTGCTTTGTAAGCAATTGATGCAATAAAAAGTTTTAATTTTCCTGTATTTGGTTGCTATGTTTATGATTACATTGAAGTTGATTCTGGAAATTGTGCCATATATTTCTGAGATATTATATTGGAAATACGGGGCGCTACATTGCTCCTCAAACTCGCCTCTCGAATGACTCTCTCCTAGAGCCTGGTGATGCTTCTCATCTAACTTGCCTTTCGGACGACTCTCTCCTAGAGCCTGGTGATGCTTTTCGTCCTGCTCGCCTCCCGAGCGGCCTTCTTCCAAACTAATTTGGAGCTCAACTCACCCCTAGAGTTGCTCCCCAAACTCGCCTCCCGAACGGTTCTCTCGTAGTGCCCGGTGATACTCTTCATCTCGCTCGCTCCCCGAGCGACCCTCTTATTCACCAACAGCGAGTCAGGAGGCTAACTCGTCTTGAGACGCTCCCCAAACTCGCCTCCAAAAACGGATCTTCCCGAGAGTCATACAAAGCTCTTCTCAATTTCATGGAGGCAAAGATATTGTAGGCCTATTTTGACCCTGAAGAAGTATGATTCTTCAACAGACTTCTGAAAAGAAATTGTAAATCTTCGAGTCAGCTTTGAAATGAGGGGTTACACTCTCCAATCGGATCTCTGTAGCACCAGGAAAGCTAGTTACAATGCAGCTAACCGAAAGAAACTTTAACGTTCGGTGGCCAGATCCGAGCAAACAAGAAACTGAACGAAAAGATGCCAAAATGGCATCGACAAGTCAACAGTCAACGATCAAACGCCACACGTCGCCTCGTCATCGTTCTCCAGCGTTCACCCCATCGTTTGCCAGCGCTTGCCCCATCGTTCTCTAGTAGCACTCGCCCCATCGTTCGCCAACATCGTTTGCCAACGAACGCCTTCATCGATCGCCAACGCATGCTGAGCAACAACGGAACCGAACGAAAAATGAGAATAAAATGCTCTCATCCCGATCCTTGCCCAATCCTGATCGACGACTGAGATGCGGAAGGAAAAAATGAACGGTCAACGATCAAACATTGATCGCAATGTGTCGCCTCGCTAGCGCTCGCCAATCCTCGTGATCGATCGCCAACTTCCGCCGAGCAACTGCAAAACCGATCGAAAAATGAGAAGAAAATGCTCTCCTCTTGATCCGTGCCCAATTTTGATAGACGGCTGAGATGCTTAAAACAAAAAAGTCAACAGCCAAATGTTTGACCGAGTCAATTGTCAAACGTTGACCACCACGTGTCGATGTGCTGAACGATCTCATTGATCGTCGACGCATACCGAGCAACAGCGAAACCAAACAGAATTTGAGAGAGAAAATCTGTTTCATGATCCGTGCTCTATCATGATCAACGGTCGTGATTAAATCAAGGTAATTTCTTTTATTTCATTCATTTATTTAATTATTAAATTGTGTTAATTATTTAAAAAATTTGAAAAATATTAAAAAATACGAAAAAAATAATTAAAAATTCCAAAAAATTTATTAAATCGGAATTTTTTTTTAAATTCTAAAAAATAATTACTAATTTAGAATAATTAATTAAAATTTTGGGAAATTAATCATTAAAATTTAGAAATTGGATAAAAACAATTTAAAATGATTAAAAGTTGGGAAAAAATTCAGAAAAATCTGGAAAAATCACTAAAAATCCAGAAAAGTCTAAAAATAATTTTGTGTGGTTTAAAAGCACAGAATAACATTGTTACACCTTGAGCAAGATCCAAACTTCCCCGATAACTCTCATAAGTTCTACAAACTATTAAAAAATGGGCGAATTACTCCTCAAATGATGTGATGTAACACTCCGCAAAATTGAAAATGACAATTTTTTCCTTGTGTGTTACACACGTGTATTTTGTATCGTACTGGTAATATTTGTAACGTGTTTTCATTACGTATTGTGATTTCTGACTATTTATGCGTTCTCCGTATAATAATGTTTTACGTGCTTTTTATGTGTTTTTGATGCACATATCGATTATGTGTTTCCACCGCTATGTGTAATATTTTTAATGTGTTTAAATTATTTATTTTATGTATTCAAATCTATTTTTTATAAATAGAAATTCATTTTTCCTTATTTTGATTAAAATATTATTATACGTGTTTTCTACGTACGTAGCAATTACGTCGTGGAATATATAAAATTAATAAATATATTTTATTATATTGTATTTTTTATTATCCTTAACATTTTTCCGTTGATAACATCGAATTTTGTATTTTTGATATTTTACGTGCGACGCACGTGTTTCTTTCTCGAAACATTTGGGCGTATTGTTGATAACATTTGGGCGTCCTCTTTCTCGAAATGAATTTCATAAAATGTGTGCCTATTTTATTTGTGCATGAAAAAATATAATTTTTTAATTTAAACTAATTTTATATGCATCTTATATACTATATACATGTGTTTTTAATTTAAATAAAAATATTTAATTGAGGAAAGTGTGTGCAAGTGCATCGCACGCGCTAATATTTTTCTATCTTTATTTTTCTTACTCTCATTTATTATTTTACTATGCATAGTCTTTTTATTTAGCCTTTTATTAAACCCATGGACCCAAGATTAAATTCTAGCCCACTAGACTAACTAAATTAATTAATTAAAAGAAAGCCCACAAGACAAGTCCATTAATAAAAATCTATTTTTTTAGTTGTGCATGGACTCATACATGACATGTAACAACTTTTAATACACATATTAGAATTATAGGATTTGTATTTATTTTTGTATGTGTGTGTGTGCATGTGTGGAGAGGGGGAGAGAGAGAAATCGGTTTGGAAGAAGAGTGGGGACCAGTTTTGAAAGTGAGAGGGTCGGGAGTTATAGGAGGTGAAGATGTAACACCCCACATTTTTATTTTAATTAAAAATGCATTTTTTCAATTTTTACACGTATGATGCACGTGCTAATTTATCTATCTCTTTTTCTTACTCTCATTTACAAATTTTAGCATGCATAATCTTAATTAGCCTTCTTTTAACCCATGGACCTAAAGATAAAATCTAGCCCATTAGATTAATTAAAAGGAGAGCCCACTAGAAAAATTAAGTTAGTTAAATAAAAAGAAAGCCCATAAATCAAGCCCACCAATTAAAACCTAGTTTAAGTTGAGTTTGGACTAACACATTGCAAGTTACAACTTTTAGTACACAAATTAGAATCGTGAGAATTGTATTTATTTTGTATAGGGTTGATCGGTTTTGAAGCTAGGGGGTGGCCGGTTTTGGATGTGGAAGGAGAGAGGTTGGGTGTTAGGGCTTTGGAGAGGTGGTGAGATGAAGAGTTGGGAGTTTAGGAGTTAAGAAAATGAAGAGTTGAGTGGGAAATTAAGAGAGAGTTATTGGGTGAAAAATTTTGCTTTTTAGACCCTCACCTCATCCTATAAATACAACCTCATTCTTCCTGTTTTTACACCGAAAACAAATCAAAATAATAGAAAGAAAAAAGAGAAAGAGAGTAGAGAGTTCTTGCTAGGAGGAGAAGGACTTGCTAGGAGCTAGGTGGGTGATCTCTTTCTTTCTAAAGTAGAAATTTGCAAGCTTGATATTTTGAATGAGAAGTATAATTGAATGTGATGTGAAATATGTAGGTAAAATCCATGCTAGTATAACATGCAATAATCTTGTTGAGGCTTAGTGAATAATTGATACCATGCTAAATAAAAAGAAGAGCTCGACTAAAGAATTAATGATATGAATCGTGTTAGAATGCTTGCAAATCTATGTATGTCGAATGTGTGATTTGTATGAGAGATTGTTAAAGAATGTTACATTTCGACATATGCTTTAGAGACATGATGATTAAGAAAGAAAAAAGAAAGAAAAATTAAATTTTTGTTATTACCATGAAATATGTTGCCTTATGTCGAAAATATAAAATTTTGCATGAAAGAATTTCTTTGAGATATCCATGGTTGATTAAGAGACATGTTGTTTTTAGCACAAAATTTTAATTAGTATAATGATGGACATAAACTAGTTTTAATAAACATGATTCTTAATTTTGAGTTTTTTGAAAAATGCAAATTTGTATGTAAAAGAGAAAAGAAAAACTATTTGAAAATGGAGATAAGTTTTTTTAAAATAAGCTTGAACTTGTTGGTTACTATTTTTAAGATTTATCTCAGTCCAAAAGAGAAGTTTATTTCAATATCCTAAAAGATTGGATTATTGGATAAACGAGTTTTGTTAAAAAGAACCAATTTTAGAACAGTATAAACAAAAGTATATTTATATGACTCTTAAACAGAAAATACACTTGGACTTACTGTTTAGCCAGTGCACCACATAACACTATTTATAAGAGGTTTTGGGTTCAAAATTTGATAGCCATTTTTTATTTTTAATTCCCTCAATTAAATTACTAAATTTGTACTTGTGTATAAAGGGAGTTTCAGTTACAGTATTTGACAAAAGTCCAAATGGACTTAGTGGTTAATGGGTTTGGGACTTGGGCGTTGGTTGTGTTGTCGGCAGGTCCTGGGTTCGAAACCCAGGCCACCCTCTTTGATTTTTTTGGGGTTTTATTTCACATTTTTGAGTTGATATGAAAGGTATTTTTGGAATAAGACTTATTTATTCATATAAAATGAAATGGGAATTATTAGAGTTAGTTATGAAATTTTTCTTGTATATTTTTAGATAAGAATTGAATTTGTAAATAAGTTTTTGACTCCAAAATTATTATTTGAGAATATGATTCTCATTTTTGAAAAGAGGAGAACAATGTGTGACGAATGATGAAATTCCCATGCCTGAATGTGAATTGAGTTATGAATTGTTTAAATTGCAAAAGAAACTTTAAGGTGATGAATCTTTTGTCCAAGAAAGGAATTATTCGTTCTATGTTTGAATTGAAAATGCATAAGTAAACCATGAATAAGTACTATGATGAGACATTGATTTTATTTAAGAATAAGTTGGAGATATAAATATATTGAGTTAATACATGAAGGGTATGAATACCCATGACTTCTTGTACATGATAAATTGTGATTTAGAATTAGTAAGATCTCGGGTACCGGCACTTTTGAAATAAAAGATTTGAAATATAATTTTGAGTAATTGCCATGGAGCTTAAAAGATTTGAAATATAATTTTGAGTAATTGCCATGGAGCTGCCTCGTGTTTTATTGACTAAGTCCGGTAGGAGGTAAAACTAATTCTTGGTATGATAAATTATTCATGTCTTGAACTAAGAACTAGACACTTAAGAGAAGTGTAGTAAACCTGGGCAAACATAAGTGGGACACTCTATATAGTCGGGCGATGTACTTCAGGACTATAGACCCCATTAGGCAGTGTACTCTGGGGCTGTGGTTGCTCCGATGGAGACGAGTTTATTTTAAATCTGGGACTATGCGTAGTCGGGCGGATGGTTTATCGTACTCCAGTGTATATACGTATACTGGGGCTAGAGGGGCACTTGCGGGGGATTCGCACGACGAGGAGTCTGTATATCAGTCGGGCAGTGTACTCTGGGACTGGGATCCGTACTCGTGGAATGCTTAAACCTTGTTCTTACTACTGGGTAGTGTCATGGCGATGGATTGAGCCCTTTATTGTGGAGTACGTAGGTGCTTGCCCTCGGACCTATGTAGTATGGGATGCATAGAATCCGAACAAGTATGCATTAGTGTCATCCTAGTATAAAATGTGTGCATTAGGCATTAAGACATCGCATACACTTACATGTTTAGAATATTCACTTTTGACACTCTATTGTTCATTCAATTTTTGTGGCTTGTTAAAGTATTTGAGATCGTTATATGTATGGCATAGAGAGGATGGTCGAGTACAACACTTTCGTCAGTTGTAAGTGACTGATGTGCCAACAGCTTAACATACAGGTAATGGACTTTTCCATAAAGAAGTAAAGATGTTATGATGCAGTTGATGATTTACACTGATAAAGTTGTATAAGTTTTATTTTATTTCATTGTTGTATTTCTTGTATTCTTCCGCTGTGTAAACAAACTGTAAAGAACTCTGATGTTGTTGAAAAGTTTAAATTTCCTTGTAAAATTGTACGAAGTGAAGTGTAAAGATCCTGTAAAATCTCGAATTCGGTCTTATTTGGAATTCGGGGCATTACTAATGGTATCAGAGCAAGCTTCACAAGTAGTACAAATTTATAAGGAACGACACCCTAGAGTGGACACTAGAGTGTGAGTTTCAACTTATAGAGATTTAAACTTATGTTTGTGTTGCCGGGTTTAAAATAAACTCGTCTCCAGTGTATATACGTATACCGGGGCTAGAGGGGCACTTGTGGAGGATTCGCACGACGAGGAGTCTGTATAGCAGTCGGGCAGTGTATCTGAGACTAGGATCCGTACTCGTGGAATGCCTAAACCTTGTTCTTACTACTGGGTAGTGTCATGGTGAGGGATTGAACCCTTTATTGTGGAGTACGTAGGTGCTTTCCCTCGGACCTATGTAGTATGGGATGCATAGAATCCGAACAAGTATGCATTAGTGTCATCCTAGTATAAAATGTGTGCATTAGGCATTAAGGCATCGCATACACTTACATGTTTAGAATATTCACTTTTGACACTTTATTGTTCATTCAATTTTTGTGGCTTGTTAAAGTATTTGAAATCATTATATGTACGGCATAGAGAGGATGACCGAGTATAACACTTTCGCCAGTTGTAAGTGACTGACGTGCCCACAGCTTAACATGCAGGTAATGGACTTTTCCATGAAGAAGTAAAGATGTTATGATGCAGTTGATGATTTACACTGATAAAGTTGTATAAGTTGTATTTTATTTCATTGTTGTATTTCTTGTATTCTTCTGTTGTGTAAACAAACTGTAAAGAACACTGATGATGTTGAAAAGTTTAAATTTACTTGTAAAATTGTACGAAGTGAAGTGTAAAGATCCTGTGAAATCTCGAATTCGGTCTTATTTGGAATTCGGGGTGTTACAGAAGAGATGGGGAGTTAGGAAAGTGAAAAGGTGAGTGGGTAATTATTAGGTGGGTAAGATTTGCACTTTAGCCCTTCTTTTATCCTATAAATACACCTTATTCTCTTCTCATTTCACACTAAAATAAACCAAAATAGAGAGAGGAAAAAGAAAAAGAGTTAGAGTGTTCTTGTTAGGAGAAGGACTAGGAGTTGCTTGTTGGAGCTAGGAGTTGTGTCTCATCTTCTTTGGTTTCAAATTCTTCATAAGAGGTGGGTGGTCTTTATACTTTCTAATTCATAGGTTGGGCATGCTAGAATTTGTCATTAGTAATGTAGACCAAATTGATGTGATGTGGGTGATCTTGTGCTTTCTAAATGTAGGAAATGCATGCTAGAAATGATTAATGAGTAGTATAGATTAAATTTGATGTGTTAAACGTAGAATAGAATCCATGCTATTATATGTGCGATGAATAGTAGTAAAATTTTGTTATGAGTAATGTGGTAGGGTAAAAATGGCTTGGGGGCCAACCAGGGCCCAATACAACTCTCACTCAAAAATGGAAGAGACAGCAGTCTAGTTCGGCTTCGAGCCACTACAGGATCGGCGCCGAGCCTCAAGCTCACCCCCACAGAACTGGTCTCCTCGTATCCGATGAGCAACGATGGCCCTCGACCTCCGATCCACGACAGCCCTCCGGGCCGTCCGCCCCTCCTGGTATAGAATGAGGATGACCTGGCACAGCCTGGGCCACCAGATCCTCCCGGAAGCACAAAAGCCCCATGATCTGCCATGTCAGCTCCAAATACCACCAAGGGCTTTGCCGTGTCAACCTTATACCACTCCTGGTACTGCCACGTCAGCCCTAAACCCCCTGGGCCTTCTGCCACGTCAGGCCCATGGACTTTCGGGTTCAGACCCGGCCCCCAAGCGGATCCAAACCCGGTTAGAATTCTCTATAAATACTAGACCCTCACCCACCTTTAGAGGTAACCAATCTTTTGCCACTTAAATTCACCTAGTTATTGCTACTCTCTCACAGAGACTGACTAGATCATCGGAGGGTCCGCCACCGGGATAAACCCCGGTGTTTCAGGACCGTCTGCAGGTACACAAGATCTCGGATCCGAACCCTCTGATCCGAGCCGAAGCAGCCACCGCACTCCGAGCTAGTCGCAGGAGCCGCCAGGTCACTCCGAGGGTCGTCTGACAAGCAGATTTCTCCTTCAATACAAATTGAGTCCGAACTCACACCTGGTGCATCCACACGTCTCCCAGAAATAAACCGCATCAGGTTGGCGCCGTCTGTGGGAAGCATACTTCAGAAGCCGACCCGAGTTCGACCGCCAAGGTACCTCGACAACCGAACTCCCATGGCCTCCAGAGGCAAGGGGGCCGCGTCCTCCGTCAACCGACGGGACACACCCCCACCAAATACCAATGCCGGGCCACGCGCATCAAAGCACAGGGATTCCCATCAGGGATCCCGGCGGAGCGCCACCCATACAGTCCAGCCCGACCTACGGGGAGTAATCGTCAACCGACAGATTAGCCGCAGCGGGGGAAGGGCCGCTTCCAACCCGGCCCCGAACCATCCGAGACCGCCGCCCGAGGGACGGAGGTCAGCACTCAGCCGCATCGGAAGGCAGCCTTCAGACCGACCAAACCGGGTCGAGGGAGCCCCCGTCACTCACAAGGAGTTCCAAGACTTCCGGAGAGAAATTCTCGGGGCCCTCCAACGGGCCCCCAGGGAGGAAACCCTCCGCTCCCAAACCGGGTCGGATGCCGAGGCCAGCGTGTCGCGCCCGTCAACAATCCAGCCAGAAGACGATGGCGTACTCCTAAGGCGCCTCCAAGAAATGGAGGATCGCCTCGATCATATAGGAGACGGCGACCGACGAGCGGCTCAGGGGTACAGACCTGTCCGTCCTCCCTTCTCCGCCCCCATCCTCCAAGCGGAAATACCCAGGAATTTCCGACCACCTCAATTCGAGACCTACGACGGCGAGGGAGATCCCGCTGATCACATGGAAGGTTTCAAAACCCTCATGATGATTCACAGCGCCTCGGATCCCCTGCTATGCCGAGCCTTCCCCGCCACACTTCGGGGTCCGGCTCGTGAATGGTACTCGAAACTCACCCCCGGCTCCATTTACTCCTTCGACCAACTAGAGGGCAATTTTCTTGCCCACTTCGTCACCAGCCGGAAGGCGGAAAAGACCAGCGCCTCTTTACTGGGGCTCAGACAGATAGAGGGAGAGTCCCTCAGAGTGTTCGTCCGGATATTTACCACGGAGGTAAGGTCGGTCTCCTCTCTTGATCCAGGCGTCGCCTCTGCGGTCTTTCGGCACAACGTTCGTCATGGACAGCTGAAAGCTTCTCTGGCGAAGAGACCTCCCATCGACTTTCCCGATCTCCTCAACAGGGTCGAGAAATACATTAGGGCAGAAGAGGCCCTTAGCCCCGAAGATGCTAGGGAGGCCACCTCGAAGGGAAAATGGAAGGCCAAAGAAATCGAACCATCAAAGAAGGCTCCGAGGGACGCGGGGGCCATGAAGAAGATCCCGCCGGTCCCCTGCTTCGAGAGGTACACCCCCCTGACACATAACGTATCCGCCATCCTCTTAGAAATCGAAGACAAAGGCATTGTTCGACTACCTCCCCGGCCTAACAACAACAAGAACCGAGATCAGCGCTTGTACTGCCGCTTCCACAGAGACCATGGGCACGACACCGACCAATGTCGGGCCCTGAAAGACGAGATTAAGGAACTCATCTCCAGGGGGTACCTCCGAGAATTCACCCGAGAAGTCCCACGGGATCGGCGAGATCCTAGGAGCCGGAAGCTCTCCCCTCCGAACCCTACTCCAAACCGCATCCAGGGTCGGGATCCCGAGTTCGAGGGAGCCGCGGATACGCCATTCATCTTGCACTGTGTCCACAGAGGGCCAATGGGAGGAGAATCGAATACTTCCCGAAAAGCCTTCATCCGAGAGGTGAATGCTGTCCAAGACAACCCCTCGCCCAAGCTACAGCCAATGCCAGTCTCATTCTCAGGAGAGGACCTCGAAGGCGTTCGCCTGCCCCACTGCGATGCCCTCGTCATTAGCCTCCACATGGCTAACTGTGAAGTTCGCCGGATTCTCATCGACAACGGCAGCTCGGTTAATATTCTTTTCCTCGAAGCCTTCGAGAATCTCAAGTTACCTAGAGGCAAGCTCAAGCCGGCCGGATATACCTTGCATGGGTTCTCCGGCGTCCCTGTCGTGATAGAAGGGATTGTCACCCTCGACGTTACCGCAGGATCGGCTCCCGTCAAGAGGACCGAATCCATGGACTTCATGGTGGTCAATGTCAAGGCGGCTTACAACGCCATACTCGGCCGACCCGGATTATGCTCCCTCCAAGCAGTGCCTTCGGCCTACCATCTGAAGCTTAAATTTCCCACCCCGCAAGGAGTCGGCAACGTTCGAGGCAGCCAAGAAGCAGCACGATCGTACTACATGACCACCGTCGGGGGAGGTGTGTTCCCCCTCGACGCCGTCGAATTCAGCCCAGAGAGGGACGGCCCTACACCCGGAACTGCCGTCGAGCCAGGGGGATTCCCATTTGACGCCGAGCACCTAGTGACTTTCCTTGAGGGACGAGCATAAGTTCTAACTTAGCTAGAAGTAAACCTTTTGTAAAGATCTCGTATGTAAAGGGCCGTTTTAGCGGCCCCCCTATTTTATACTAAGGAAATCTCGTTGTATCATACTCCAAATGCCTCGGCAGATCCGACCTAATACCAGACAAGGGGATCGACACCCAAGTCTTCACCCCGGGATCATCCCCGATGCCTCGGCAGGTCCGACCCGACCCAGGCCGGGAGACTTCACCACGCCCCACGCCGATCCCTCGCGGAACGACAGGGCCGAACCACACTCCCTTCATCATTCCGTACACTATCAACCGGAGCAAAGAGGGAAATGAATTCCTTATTCATATTCCTTTATTGAGTTGGGAAGAGACAAACAAAGACCGTTACAAAAACACTCCTCTCATCTCAAACGGTAGGAAGCCACCATCTCAAGGCCCCTCTGGTCCGACGAACGGCGGGATCACTCCAATCGAACAACTTGGAACTCTCTCCTTGTCATAGTGGTCCTTCGGTTCGGCCACGGTCGACACACCGGCCACGGAACTCTGGGCATCGGCGGGCCGCATACGCTCCAATAGCGGCAACACGGAGGGTACCCCCTCCTCTCGCTGACCACCCGAGGAAGGTCTCGAGATGCCCAGCATCGTCCGGTAGCGGTGTATCTCCACCTCCTTCTCCACTATCACATCACGAAGTAGCTTCTCAGAAGAGGGCCTCTGCACCGAGGAACTCGACATAGTATACCCAAGTCCAACACCCGCGAGTTCCCGATCCACCATCACCCTCCTCAGACGGCTTGCCTCCTCACCAAGGGCTTCAGCCATGTTCCTGTAATAATTAAAGGCCGCATCAGCGGTACGGGCCCTCTCACGGTACCGAGCCAAAGTGGCCTCCAATGCCTCAACCTTGCTCCGGAGCCACGCCGCATCGGAACGACGGGGGTCCGCCTCAGGAAGGGAAGCCACAACCTACAAGAGGACCAACTCAAAGCACATAAGCAAGGAGGTTCGGAAATATCCGAGGTCAAAACACTTGGCCAGTCAAAAATACTTTTTATAAATTGTACTGCTTCTTACAAAAAAGGCGGTGGCCAGTCCGCGGAAGGCAAATACAATCGAAGGGGGGAAAAAGAAAGATAAAACTATACAACTTGATTTCCCACCTCAGCATCGATTGGGTTCGCAGGAGGGTCGACGGCCAGGTTGCCAACGGGCCCTTCCTCGGCAGGAGTCTTCGGTGTCCCCTCGATCTCCATGTCATACTCAAAGTTGGACAGGTCGACGGTCGGGTAGAAGTGCCTCACATGACTGAGGGCCTTCGCGTAGCACTCATCCTGGGCCTTGATCACCATCCGCTGACCCGCATCCGTCAGCTCTTCCCTCTCCTTGGCGAACGCAGCCGTCAACTCCTCCTTCTCCTTGGCGAACTTCTTCTTCAAGGAGACCACCCTCTTCCCCCACTCGGCGTCCTTGGCCTCGAGCTCGAGTTTCATCTGCTGCTCCCTCTTATGCGAACCCTCGAGCTCGATCCGCATCTCCTTCATCTCCCGCTCGCTCTTATCCTCCCGAGCCCGCTCTTGTGACAGGGACGCTTCGTAGAGGTTCTTTACATTAGCTCCCTGCATACAAGCCTGCGACCGACAAGCATAGATAAGAAGAAAACTCCCGAAGAAAGATTAACAAGAAAGATAAGATCGACAAGCTTACCAGCACGGTGGCCTGCGCCAGGCGCGTAAAGGCCACCTCTACGGGCTCACTCTCCATCGCTTGGCGATCGCGAGGGGTCGCCAACTTCTCCACCACCTCAACGGCCTGGGCTTCCTCAGTCAGACAGTCGCCCATCCGAATCGACCAGTCCGGTGCCCACCGCTGCCGCAACATCTCCACCACCGGGTCCTCCTCCTCAACCTCTACCAAGGGACCTTTCCTCTTGTCGAGATCGGATGCCCTCGCTGGCCCCTTACCCCTCGAAGGGGCCGCCCCCTTGCTCGTCTCCGAGCGAGTCCTCTTAGCCCTCGGCTCGAGCGGGGCCTTCGAGATAACCAGGGACGGCTCCCTCGGCTTCTTCGTCGCCTCCCCCTTCTTCTTCTCGGCGTTCTCCTTCTTCATGGCGAGCCTCCTTGCCTTGATCGATGCTTCATCCATATCTACAGAAAATACCATTAAGAGCAATGAGCAAGAAAGTACGAAAAGATCGAGAGAAAAGAAACAACTACATACGCAGAACGGCTGGGCTCAGTCCGACGCTCGCCAGGTGGACCTCCGTCACCTTCGTCCAATCGATACTAGGGGACAGACGGAGGCGCTCGACAAACCCCCACTCCTCGGCCGTCAGATCCCTCGGCCTCGGCGGTTGATAGCTCGGCTTGGAATGGTTCCATCGAGTCGGAATGTCCCAGGGCTCTTCACTCCGGATCACCAGATATTTTTTCTTCCAATCCTTGATGGAGTTCGGGTGGCTATGAACGACCTTCCCCTTACTCCGGGGGGAGATATAGTAAACACCCTCGGCTGCCGAGCTGATCATCAACATCGCTCGGAACACGTTCAGCCGTAGAGGTACCTTTTGTTCCTCGCACATCAGTACAAAGCAAATTATCTGCTTCCAAGAGTTCGGCCCATACTGCATCGGTGCTAAGGAGGCCCAGTTCAGCACTCCCGAACAAACGGGTGGACTGGCAGCCTCAGTCCAGAGATGAAGGCGTCCACTGGGAAGACGCAATACCAAGCAGATAGGGGATCGGTTGGACGCAGAGTGGAGCTCGGCAGCATCAATTCGTAGCCAGGACCTATGTGGTACGCCAGCTGCAAAACCTCCAAGTCCCCACCCTCCAAGACGGTCGGAATCGCGTCCATCATCACCCTCTTCCGACTCGGCGAAGAGACCTGCATGCCGAAGAGCTCCTGGTCCGATAGGTCGTCAGGATACTGACGGAAAGGCTTCGGCTGCACGGGCGAACCTGTCCACAAATTGCGGTAAACAGGTGCCTGGCTCGAACCACCAGTCCTCGGTCCTTTCTTCCTCGGAGCCTTCTTCCTCTTCTTGGTTCGGTCCGTCGAGGGAGCAGATAAGGGTCCCAGACCAGTCGGCAGGGAACTTGGACCTGCACCCTGAACTGTGGATCTTCTTACGGTGCCGCCCTCGCCTCCCTCTTCCTCGGAAGTCAACTCCAGAACACGGACGCCGTCCGAACCATCATTCGCTTCCTCCGACTCGCTACTCTCCACCACGAAGGGACGTCGGGAGCGTAACGGCCTCGCACCATGTGCCTCCTCCTCCTCAACTACTGGTTCCTCCCACGAAACCGAATCGGAAGGCTCCTCAACGTGTACTGACTCCTCCTCAAGCACGGGCTCTTCCCATGACGTTGATTTGGAGACAGACTTCACTTCCCCCCTAGACGTCGACGCTGACGAGCCAGACTGAGCCCTACCCATCTGTGCCTAAACTAAACAAACTTACCAACTCACCTGGGGTCACTTCGGAAGGGCGAGTCTAGCACAGCAAACCGCAGGGACGAGCGCTAAAGTGTTGGGAAATTTTTGAAAAAGATGGCGGCAAGAAAGGAGTGGGCTAAAAGGGGAGAAGGGGGAATATTTATAGAGGATGGAAACGACTCCTCGATTTCCGCAAGTACTGTTCACCTATTGACGTGCAACTGCCGCCTGGGAAATCGCGCCACGTCCTCGAAACGTGCGCTGCTGATGTCATCCAACGCTAGGCTGGCAGCTAGACGCTGGGGTCAGTTCGGAGGGGATATTCGGCAAAGATAACATTTTACTTAAGATTTAAGGCGCCGTCCTTGGACAGGCACCCCGGGCTCCAGGGCTCGGCTGGTTCCCCTTTCACCCGCGAGCAGCTCGGGGCTTACAGCCTCGACGGCCGAAACCCCGAACTGTTCGAGGGTGAGACAGAAACCGCCATCACCTGGAGCCCTATTGAAAGACAGAGTGGCAAACCTCCTATCGGAGACAACCCATCTATCCAAGGCTCTTCAGCCCCAAGTCCTGGATATGGTTGATGCCCCTCCCGTCTGGATCTCTCTTGGGCCAAACAACCCTATCGGGGTCGTCTGACCCGAAAGAGGATCCAGACGGCAGAGGCATCACCAATCCGAGGCTCCTCATCTACCGGTCTGAATTTCGGTCGTTACCCCTCTCGCCCTGATCCCCCCTGGATCTGGCTACCGTGTCAAGAACCACCAGATCCAAGAGAAGATCCGGGCGGCAGAGAAACCACCTCTCCGACACAACCGGGAGTAAAATTTTGCAAGAAACAGACGTCCGCCGGAGCAGACACCTTTGATGGCCAATAGACCACCCTTGCTATGATCCAACCCACTGCAGAGAGAGGGGTACTTATTGCCTCCCCCATAGGCCGGCCTTTATGACATGGGGAAAACCAAACGACGGATTTATTAGGCGGCGCCATTAAGGCCCCTGGGAAATTGGAACATCGCACAGATCTCGGGGTGCCTTCAATGCTCCGCAAAGACAGCAGGCTATCTTGCCCAACATTCCTAAGGCACAACGGTTCGCCCCCCACCCTTGCCGACCCGTAACCCCTCGCCAGCTCGAGGCCGGGTCTAGCACCAGGGTAGTCTTCTCAGGAAGGCTCCACGGCTCGCCATCGCCCTTGCCGACCCGTAATCCCTCGCCAAGCTCGAGGTGAGGTCTGGCACCAGGGTAGTCTTCTCAGGAAGGCTTAACGGCTCGCCATCCCCCTTGTTGGCCCATAAGTCCCTCGCCTGCTCGAGGTCGGGTCTAGCACCAGGGTAGTCTTCTCAGGAAGGCTCCACGGCTCGCCATCGCCCTTGCCGACCCGTAATCCCTCGCCAAGCTCGAGGTCAGGTCTGGCACCAGGATAGTCTTCTCAGGAAGGCTCAATGGCTCGCCACCCCCCTTGTTGGCCCATAAGTCCCTCGCCTGCTTGAGGTCGGGTCTAGCACCATGGTAGTCTTCTCAGGAAGGCTCCACGGCTCGCCATCGCCCTTGCCGACCCGTAATCCCTCGCCAAGCTCGAGGTCAGGTCTGGCACCAGGGTAGTCTTCTCAGGAAGGCTCAACGGCTTGCCACCCCCCTTGTTGGCCCATAAGTCCCTCGCCTGCTCGAGGTCGGGTCTAGCACCAGGGTAGTCTTCTCAGGAAGGCTCCACGGCTCGCCATCGCCCTTGCCGACCCGTAATCCCCCGCCAAGCTCGAGGTCAGGTCTGGCACCAGGGTAGTCTTCTCAGGAAGGCTCAACGGCTCGTCATCCCCCTTGTTGGCCCATAAGTCCCTCGCTTGCTCGAGGTCGGGTCTAGCACCAGGGTAGTCTTCTCAGGAAGGCTCCACGGCTCGCCATCGCCCTTGCCGACCCGTAATCCCTCGCCAAGTTCGAGGTCAGGTCTGGCACCAGGGTAGTCTTCTCAGGAAGGCTCAACGGCTCGCCATCAACCTTGCCGACCCATAATCCCTCACCTGCTCGAGGTTAGGTCTGGCACCAAGGCAATCTTCCCAGGAAGTCTCAGACAATCCGCCATCACCCTTGCCGACCCATAGACTCTCGGTGGCTCGAGGATCGCTCTGAAAAACAATCAGGACAACCCCCTCACGAAGGCCCGGTGGCTCGCCATCCCATTTCTACAACCGAAAACACTCCTCCACGGCTAGCTCCCGCACCCCCGCAGGAGTGGGGGGCTTGTGTGGTAGGGTAAAAATGGCTTGGGGCCCAACCAGGGCCCAATATAATTCTCACTCAAAAATGGAAGAAACAGCAGTCTAGTTCGGCTTCGAGCCACTACAGGATCGGCGCCGAGCCTCAAGCTCACCCCCACAGAACTGGTCTCCTCATATCCGATGAGCAACAATGGCCCTCGACCTCCGATCCACGACAGCCCTCCGGGCCGTCCGCCCCTCTTGGTATAGAATGAGGATGACCTGGCACAGCCTGGGCCACCAGATCCTCCCGGAAGCACAGAAGCCCCATGATCTGCCATGTCAGCTCCAAATACCACCAAGGGCTTTGCCGCGTCAGCCCTATACCACTCCTGGTACTGCCACATCAGCCCTAAACCCCCTGGGCCTTCTACCACATCAGGCCCATGGGCTTTCGGGTTCAGACCCGGCCCCCAAGCGGATCCAAACCCGGTTAGAATTCTCTATAAATACTAGACCCTCACCCACCTTTAGAGGTAACCAATCTTTTACCACTTAAATTCACCTAGTTATTGCTACTCTCTCACAGAGACTGACTAGATCGTCGGAGGGTCCGCCACCGGGATAAACCCCGGTGTTTCAGGACCGTCTGCAGGTACACAAGACCTCGGATCCGAACCCTCTGATCCGAGCCGAAGCAGCCACCGCACTCCGAGCTAGTCGCAGGAGCCGCCAGGTCACTCCGAGGGTCGTCTGACAAGCAGCTTTCTCCTTCAATACAAATTGAGTCCGAACTCACACCTGGTGCATCCACACGTCTCCCAGAAATAAACCGCATCAAGTAAGATTATCTTCATGTTAGTTGGAAATGAGAAAAAGAAATAATGAGTATTTGCCATGAACAAATATGCATGCTAATTTACAAATATCGAAATATAAAATTATATGAAAAATTGTTGAGATTTTCTCTTATGGTTTAAAATGAATTTCAGTAAAGTTAAATTGACACACATAGATTCATTAAATATTTGTAAGAGATACAGTGTGCTATTTTGATTAAAATGAAGAAATAAAATTCATGTTTTGGAAATATGTCAAAAATATAAGTTTGAAATTTTTTTGAATTACTGATTTCAAGTAAAGTCAGAATGAATAAGATAATTACAATCTATTAAAAAGATTAGATCGATCATATGTTTGAGTTTTGTGAAATAAACTAGTTACGGTATCATATGAACAAAACCACAATAGTGTGATTTGATATCAGTAATCACACTTGGACTATTTGGCTAGCAGGTGCCCCATAAGTTGGTACTGTAGCATATTTAGGGTCTTGGGTTCGAAACTTGTTAGACCCTTTTATTTTTGTTTTCATTTAATTAATTTCGAAACCCAAGATTCTGTATTTGGGGTTTTCGTTGTGGCTTTATGACAGCCAAGTCATATGGACTTTCTGGCTTGCGGTGGGGGTCTTTGGGCGCTCATTGTATGGTGAGGTATAGGGCCACATTTTGTTCTTTTTGACTTTTTTTAATATTTTAAGGGATTTTAAATGCAATTAAAATTTGGGGAAAATATCTAATATTCCTATAAAATGATATAGAATTTATTAAAAATAGTTTTAGAATTTTTCATGTATATTTTGGGAAATAAAAAGAGGAATCGAGATAGAAAATGAGTTATTGATTTCAAAATTGTTTATTTGAGTATATGACTTTTATTTTAGAAGAAGAGCAAAATATTCATGTGAATTGATTTCTCTTGATGAGATTATACACTTATTTGATTTAAGAAATACTTGATGTGGGTTGAGATATGAATTGTTATATGAGCTTAAACTGGTAATGAGATTTAAAATGGATGAATCTATGTTCATGAAAAGAGATATTGTTTTATTTTTGAATTGTAAATGAATAAATGAATCATGAGTAATGTTAAGACAAGACATTGATTCGATTGTGAATAAGTTGATGATAAGAATACTTTGAGTTTAATACATGATTATTGAAGGGTATGAGTACCCATGGATTCTTGTACATGAAAGGTTGTGATTTAGAGTTAGTGAGACATTGGGTACCGGACTTGTTGAATTAAAAGAATTGAGTTATATTTTTGAGATATGGCCATGGAGGTATCTCCGTATTTGTGATTAAGTCCGGTAGGGGGTAAGACTAACTCTAGGTATGATAATTTATTCATGTCTTGAACTTAAGAACTAAGCACTTAGAAGAAGATGTAGTAAATCTGGGCAAACGTAAGTGAGACACTCTATATAGTCGGGCAGAGGATTCCGGGATTATAGACCTAGTCAAGTGGAGGATTCCGGGACTGTGATTGCTTCGTGGGAGACGAACTTTTATTTTAAATCCGGGACTATGCGTAGTCGGGCAGATAGTTTGTCGTACTCCAATGTATATACGTATACCGGGGCTAGAGGGGCACTTACGGGATGATTCGCAGGATGAGGAGTCTGTTATAACAGTCAGACGGTGGAATCCGGGACTGGGATCCGTACTCGTGGAATGATCTAAACATTGCTTTTATTACTGGGTAGTTTTCATGGCGAGGGATCGAACCCTTTTAATGTGGAGTACGTAGGTGCTTGCCCTCGGACCTATATAGTATGGGATGCATAGAATCCGAACAAGTATGCATTAGTGTCATCTTAGTACAAAATATCTGCATTAGGCATTAAGGCATTGCATACACTTACATGTTTAGTGTAGTCACGTTTAACACTTTATTTGTATTCAAATTGTGGTTTGTTAAAGTATTAAAATCGTTATATTTCCGGCATAGAGAGGATGGACGTGTATAACATTTTCGTTGGTTGTAAGCAACTGATGTGTCCACAGTTTATTATGCAGGAGTTGGATTTTCATGAAGATATAAAGTTAATATGATACTGTTGATTAATTACATGTTAAAGATGTTGCAAGTTGTATATCGTTTTCATTATTGTAATTCATTTTATCTTTCACTGTGTAAATGATTGTAAAGACTTTGTTGTATTATAAAAAGTTCAAATTTCCTTGTAAAATTGTACGAAGTGAAGTGTAAAGATCCCGTGGAACTTCGAATTCGGTCTTATTTAAAATTCAGGGCATTACATGTGAAACTCGGTCTTCGTGAGTGGGGAGCTTGTGATATAGGTAAAAATATAACTAAATCGGGACCATTCAAATCGGGCACAAATTTCAAAGCTCTCAGGGGTAAAACGGTAATTTCACATATAAACGGGCCCATGATTGAAAATTGAGCATCTTTCAAGCCCAATAACCCCCCCTCCAAACTCGGTCTTCAGGAGTGGAGAGCTTGTGATATGGGTAAAAATAGAACTAAATCGGGACCGTTCAAATCGGGTACAAATTTTAAAGCTCTAAGGAGTAAACGGTAATTTCACATATAAACGGGCCCATAATTGAAAATTGAGCATCTTTCAAGCCCAATACCCCCCCCCCCCCCAAAAAAAGGATCTATCTTATTGGGTTGTCATAACTAGTATTGGTATAAATACCCAAAACCCGAATCAGACCCGGACCTGACCCAGACCCAACATTGGACCGGAACCGATCCGGCCTATCCGGGTCCGGGTCCTAAAATGGGACTCGTTGTACTTTCGGGTCCGGGTCCGGGTCCGCTCAAAAGTGACCCGACCCGGACCCGGACCAGTTAAAAAACCCAAAAAATCAACATAAAAATAAATATTCTATCATCATCCCTCCTCTTCTTCCTCCTCAATTCTAAATCTTAGGGGACCAGGTCCGGGTAGTGAAGAACCCGACCTGACCCGACCCGATACCAATGCTAGTCATAACAACCCCATGCAAATGAGTCCAAATCTTTTAAAAATAATTTAAACTCATGAATATCTATAAAAGACGGTTCAAAAACCATATATCTCATCTAGGGTAGAGTTTAAAACTCAAATATCCTTCACTACTCTTATTTCTTCATGAAGAAGAGATAGCTGATTCAATCCAAAAACATCGTGAATTAGAGATATATCATTATCTTGAAATTGACCCCCAAGACGACTATAAATACCTCTCTACCCCTACCATAAAAAAAAGTAACAAGTATTTTCTCCACAAAAGCTCTCTCATAATTTTCTTAAGTTCTGACTTGAGCGTTAGAGGGTCTATCGTCAGGGTCAACCCCAGTGTTTCAGGCTTTTTGCAGGTCAATCGGAGCGATCGTCACCATCATGATCAGATCCAACGATGCAAACATATCAGATTCAGAAGTCAACATCAGTTGAAAGCAGTTAATACCGGTGAAATTCAAAAATATCAGTTTTTTATTGTTTTTAAAAGAATTCATATCATATGTTTGCTCCCACACATAAATTAGCAACAACACTACACACAATCTTTTATACAACATTTTTTTATATTCGTAGGTGACTCAATATTATTGAAGATTATTGTAGTAGGTTGCAAAAACCTCTAATAATATTGTGTTACCTAAGATTGCAGAAAAGATTGTGGGTGTAAGATTACTCTTTCGACAAATAATACGTGTGTGTTTCCAATACTGGTTATTTACTCAAAATGGGTTGGAGAATACTGACCGAGTCAAATGCATTTTGGGTACTGGTTTTGAAAGCTAAGAGTGTGTTCGGTTTAGTGTTTTTTTTCCTTTTTCTAAAAAACCAAACGGTGTTTGGTTTGGTCCGTTTCTGAAATTTTTTTTCAGAAAAGAGTTCTGAGCTCTTTTCCTACTCTCTTCTGTCTCTTCACGTGGCTTGTTTCTTCTTTACTCCAATCCGTCTTCACTTCACCTCCTTCCTCACTTCTCGGTTTTAGAAAAACAAACCAAATCTGAGTGAATCTCCAGCCAAAATCAACGATTTTTCACTTATTAAGCCCCAAATCTACTCCACCTTGTTGATTCTCTGTTGCTAGCGGAGAGCATACTACTCTCGATCAGTCGATTTGGTGGATTGAGTGATCGATTTAGGATTAATGGTTTGTGAGACCCGTGCTGCATACAAGAAAAGGTATATTCGACAATGGGCAAGTCGAATCAAACACCTATTGAAGGGTGAATCTGTTGGTGATAATTTCTTCGCTCTTCAACTGCAATCGAAGGTATGATCCGATTGGTACCCATTTTCATGTTCTTGTTACAGCGCTATGATTTCCGTTTATAAGATGATATTTCCGATTTTGTTGCGAAATTTGAAGAAATTGTTTGACAGATGGGTTTGTTCAACGGATCATTAGAGGGAATGTAAAGAGTAAATGGGGTGGGTTTGGAGATGATGACTTCCAATTCTATGGCTAGATACGTGGGCTAAAACTGGTTTTTTGCGTTTTTTTTATTGTTAAATTTTTTGTTGCGGGATTGATTTTTACGGCTTGGGGACTCTGAATTGGGATGGATTTGGATATCATTACTTGTGATCTTATGGTCTACTAAACTCCTTTTTCGTTTCATTAAAAGCAGGGTTCATCTTGTTCTTGTATGAAAAACACTTTTTTCAAATCCTATATTAGAGATAGAAGTTCTCATGTTTGATTGAACTTTACTTCCGCAAATGAGTTCGGATCACTCTTTAAGTGCTGCAATTTGTCATTGTTGATTACTATTTATCGTTTCTTTTCCTAATATAGATGAGTAGTATGGGGAAGGGGAAGGAGATGGAGGTGGATGATGATTTTGGGAAGTGGCCTCCAAATGTTGTGCGGATATTTTTGCATCTTATGGAGGAGGCAGTAGACAAAAATAGTCTCAAAAGTAACACATTTGAGGCCAAAGTTTAGCAACAATTTACTGTACATATGAAATATATGTGTAATCGTTCATTCACGGTAAAACAATTGAAGGAAAAACATTCGAGACTAAGAATGCAATGGAGGGTGTTTGACCATATGAAGAAACAGAGTGGTTTCGGTTGGAATGAAGTGAACGAAACAGTCACTGCCGAGAAGGATGTTTGGGACAACTATGTTAAGGTTCATATATAAACTCAATTTTTTGTAATTGTCTGTGAATCTGTTCTTATTATACTTAAGCATGACTTTACTACTTGTAAATTAACAACACAATTTTTGATTAGGCACACCCTAAGGCAAAACAATTTGAGAAGAAGGGGTTGGCAAACTACGATGCTTTGACCAAAATTTTTCAAGAGTCTACTGCCCAGGGCTATGTCTCTAGGGCTTCAACACAAGGGTGTACGATTCCGATGAGGAACGGAGGGTCAATTATGAGTTTGTCCACCCTAATCTGCCATACGTAAATGTACCTAATGAGGATGATAATGTACCATTTGGTTCGGGGTCGGGGTCTCGCAAGAGAAAATCTGGTACATCAAGTAGTCGAGCAACAAAAGGGTCGAATATCAAAGAATGCTATGGTTCCTTTTTGGAAACCCAGGAGGTAAGAAGGAACAAGTACAAGAAGAAAATGGCCGAGGAAAGTAATGTCTCTGTTGACCGTGATTATTCCGAGTTGGATCAATGCACTGATATAATTAATGCGATGTCTGAGCTTGATTACAAACAAACAGGGAAGGCACTTGACCACTTAATTGATAATCCTCATGCTTGTCATTCTTTCCTTCGTATGACCTCGGAAGTTAGGGAGAGATTGGTGAAGAATCGTGGTGAGCAGTAGCGATCCCATTTGGTTGAGTGGGTCCATCATATCATAATGTGTACAATCCTTTATAATTATTTGCATATTTGTGTGTGAGCTATTGTATTCTGACTATTTAATGGTTGAACGTGGCGGTTTTTATTTGAATTGTTTTTTTTTACCGAGTTGGTAAATGGATTTGCTATTAGTAGTTGTTGTTGTTTTTTATTTTTAATCTGAGCTTAGCAATGTCACATCACGTAATATGTTAGTTTAAAATTTTGTAAACAACCTCCAATATAGTCGTAGTATTAAAGCTTGAACTTACTTTATCGATTTGAATTCTACTTTTTGTCATATTGAAGTAGTATTGCAAGTGCTACCGTAGTTATGGACACTTCTTCATCTGGTAGTGATGATTTCGATGACTTGATGGAACTACAGTTCCTACATGACAACTCTGAAGAAATTCCAGTATACTATCCAAAACTAACAGGACGTGAATATTTGCAAGAAATCTTAGATGGTCCCCCGTATAAGTTTCATCGCATATTCCGTATGAATCAAGATTGTTTTCTGGCTTTGTGTGGTTTTCTAAAAAATGGCAACTACCTCGAGGAAACGGAGGAGGAAGCCCGACGTAGACACGTGTCTTTTGAAGAAAGTGTTGCCATTTTTCTGTATAGTCATAGAATGCGAGCATGTGCTGATAGGTTTCAACACTCACTTCAAACAATCGAGCAATATTTTACAGATGTTTTGAAAGGTTTGGCAAGAGCAGCCACAGTACTTATCACTCCCCCGAACACTACACGTATACATGAAAGGATCACTAATTCTACGGACTTTTATCCGTGGTTTAAAGTATTTTGTTACCTTCCTCCTGACTAACATATGATTTTCATATTTCAAAGTTTGCTAAAGTATGTAGTATTCAAATTCATTAATGTAGGGAGCTATCGGCGCTGCTGATGGCACATTAATCGATGCTTCGGTACCTGTTAGTCGAAGCAATGCTTGTCGTGGTCGAAAGGGTAATATCGCTTAAATTGTGTTGGCGGCTTGTGATTTTGATATGATGTTTATATTTGTTTATGCGTGATGGGAAGGCAGTGCTAACCACTCCCATGTAATACAGAGTACATTATCAGAAGGATTGTTGCAAATACCACCAAATGATAAATATTATTTAGTAGATTGTGGTTATACTAATATGCCTGGTTTATTAGCTCCCTACCGTGGTGAGCCATATCACTTACAGGACTTTCAAGGGGCCAACCATGCACCAACCCAACCTAGGCAACTTTTTAATAAACAGCATGCTAGGCTACGAAATGTGATTGAGAGAACATTTGGTGTATTCAAGAAAAGGTTTTCCATCTTCAGTCACATGACAAACTACTATTTTACAAGACAAGTTATGATGGTCACAGCATGTTGTGCACTCCATAATTTTATACGTAGACATTCAGTGGACGATACTTTTTTTTAGGAATTTGTAGATGAACAATTAATTCATCACCAACAAATTGAAGATATTGCATCCACATCTCAAGGGTTGGATTTGTCATCTTCCCAATTGAATCGTATGAATATGAAAAGAGATGCAATTGCTACGGCAATGTGGAATGCGAGACACTAATGTAATTTTGAATGTGTTTGTTTCATTATATCATTTAATGTTATGAATATAATGTATTTTGCATAGTATGAGATGTTATCTTGATAATTTACAGATGAACAGGTGTTGCAAATGGACCCAATTTTGTTACCAACAATGGTCAGTAGAATGCAAGGATTTGGTGGTAACAGGAAGTGATTTTATTATCATATTTTTTAACCTAACGAAGAGGATGTCGTTATAGGCAATGATGAAAGGTTCTACTCAATGTTAAATGTGTCCCCCCCCCCCCCCCCCCCACACACACACACAACTTTTCTGCTTGATTGTATTGACCAGCAGCATATTTTGAAAATCATGAAAAATATCAGTGAATAACCACGGAAATGATGTGTGATAGCATTTAAACTTATCTGTGGTTGATGTTTAGAATTATGGGGAGTAAGAATGAATCCATTATGTGAAGTGATAATGATGAAATCAGTTGTTGATGACAATGTGGGGGGGGGGGGACAATTTAATTAGTACTAGTAGGCATGACATTGTAAAAAATGCAGCCCTAGACTGGAGTATTTATCATTGATTTGAACAATTGTTCTATAGAACCATGTTCTGAGCCTACGACTAATTTGAGCTTTTTTGCTTTTATCACATGGCTGTAGTGTTTCATTTGACTGAAGTAGATTGTGTTAGCATACTGATTATTATTGCCCAAAGCATGAGAACCCATCAGAAACATCTCAATGCACACCCAAATTATTCTTCAGAGTTATAGACCTTTCAGATGTTCGAAAGTGCACACATTATGGAAATATGTTAATGTTAAACAGAATCAACACTTGAGTTACACAGTATCAGAAGCCTTCATCTTTGCAATTTTACAAAGGCATATCAACAACATTTATTGAAAACCTTGTGATAGCATACTGATTATTATTGGCATCACAAGCTATCATCTCTATATTGAAATCAGCGGACGATACTTGTTTATGTTTGGTTGGTAGAAATCGACAATCGTGGAGATGATGATGATATATTCTGATCCTATATAACCTTTGCAGTATTGAAATTGACCACACCATATATAAATTTGGGAGATGATGGATGAGGATCCTGTATAACTCAAGTATTGTATCATGTTATTTTAACAATTTCACGTACTGTGTACAATTTCCTTCCTATGAAGGGTTCAAATATATTCTGATGGCTTATCATGTTATCATGGTTTGTGAAGGCTTTTGTCACTTGGTAACTGTGAAGAAATGTAATTGGGGTGTGCATTGAGATGCTTCTGATGTGTTCTCAAGTGTTGATTTTTTTCACCTTAACAAATTTCCATAATGTGTGAAATCTCCTACCTCTGAAAGCTCTCTGATTCTGCACATGGATTATGATGTTATTATCAATACTTGTTAAGGCTTTTGATACTTTATAACTGTGAAGAATACATTGGGGTGTGGATTGAGATGTAACTGATTGGTTCTTATGGTTTGGGCAAAACTCTATCAGTATGCTAACACTTGTTTTTCAATAAATTTTGCTGATGTGCATGCCGATACAATCGTGGAGATGATGGTTTCTGATCCAGTACAATATCATTTTGTGGATTTTTCAGTTTAACAAATTGACTTAGTAGTGGATAATCTCAGAAAATGTACTCGGTAAGGCTTTATCGTTATATCGTATTGTCATGGAAGGAGGAGTATCGATTGTGAATTATTGATTGTTAATTGTAAATTATTGTTATCGACACCAAGTACACGCTCTGTAGATCCCACCACTATGTCTAAAACGTACACTGTTTGCGTGCACCGAACCTGTGGTATGGGACGCAGTAGTACGTGCACTAGATAGGAAAAACAACATACTAATAAACCTAAGTTGACACTTGTACACTTGACCATTGCTTATGGACATTATTATTATTTTTGGACTTTGATCTTGCTTCATACTCTTTGGTGTACCATGTTCCCTTACTCTTTGCTTTTCACTACTTACTGTCCATACTTGCTTTAAGGATATTTTCTTTTCCACTCTAGTTGATTCAGCTACAGGTGAACAAGGGGATCTGCTAGGAGGCATTGGCGAGCAGTTCTTCTATGGTTGGAGCAGGAGCTTGCTTCACAATAAATTATCTCCTTATATGTTTTTCTTTATCGCATTGTATCCATTTGATTGAACTTTTGTATCCCAGGCTTGTAGACCTGTAACCGTTGTTTATTTTCTCAATTATTGGTTATTATTTTGAACTATTGAATACTTAATTTCAGTTATTGTTAATGTGATTATATTTATCTGCGTGGTTGTGATTATTCTTTTTCCATATTATTGAGTTAAGACTGGTACAACTCATGGATGATGTTAATATCATTTGTAGGGTCTTCGTCACGGACTCGTATTCCCGTATTTTGGGAAGCGGGGCGTGACAACTATCAAGCGGTCCAACTTTGAGTGGGATTACAGCTTCTGAGCCATACGTCAAGTTGAACGGGGATTCTCCTGTCTAGGTTCGTTTAGTGGTGCAGTGCTCCAAAGCACATTGAGAAGTTTTTCAACCCACAACCCTTTTGCAGATTTGTTGAGTCTCTTGTTTAGGCCGGCAAGAATTTGCCGGTTGGCGTTCTCTGCCTAACCGTTGAGTTGTGGTATGTTGAGGAGAAATGTTGTTGCATGTCGAGATCCGCACAAAAGTTACGAAAGGTCGCCCCTGTGAATTGGGCCCCATTATCAGTCATTAGGATCCGAGGGAGCCGAATCGAAAGACAATGTTCTTCCAGAAGAACTGCTAGACCATGTTCTCTATAATTATTGCTAGGGGCTCGACCTCAATCCATTTCGAAAAGTAATCGATTGCAACAATAAGGAATTTCTTCTGACCAGGTGCCGGAGAAAAAGGGCCGAGCAAGTCCATTCCCCACATAGCAATGGGGATCGTACTGGATAAGTAAGATAGCTCGGCTTGAGGCATACACCGAATGGATGAGTACCTTTGATAGGGAGTGCACCGATGAACATGCTGTTCTGCGTCGCTAAGGAGCATGGGCCAGAAGTAGCCATAATTTAGGATTTTGTGGGCAAGGGATCTTGCTCCCATATGGGCACCACCAACTCCTTCATGAACCTCTCTTAAGGCGTACTGGGCTTCCTCGGGGGAGAGACATTGCAAGTAGGGTCTGCCATCTGCTTGGGTGTAGGAGTGCTTATACATAACTCCCTCAATGAGCGTATATGTAACACCCCTGCCCCGAACTCAGACAATTTATACAATTTAGAAGACAAATGAGATACTATGTAGTACAACTGCCCACCACAGACTGCCTCTCAAAAGGTGGTTAAGCGAATTGGTGACTCTTGATCACAGGCAATAGTATATATATATTATTTTATTTATTTTCAATCCCGATATGGGATTAAGTTCTTACTCATTTCTCCGTTCTCTCTCTGTTCTCTCCCCGCACACACAACAGTCCACTCGTGGGCCCCCATGTCTGCGTGGTGCAACAAAGAGCAACAGACAGCTGCAGTCGGGGCCCCACCTGCCGTAGCCACGTCAACCAACGGTGACTTCATCCGAAAGCAACAACATCATACTTGCTCTGTTGTTTCCTCTCACGGGTGGGCCCCCCTCTACCTACCAGAATTCCAGACAGCCCCTCCCTATAGGATCTTCTATAGGGCAAGCTCCGAAATCTCCCTTTTATATACTACAATATGTTATTTTATTCTTTGAAAATTCACGGGGTGTTACACACACACCCCCTTCAGAAATCAGCATCCTCGGAGCATGCACAACCAGTGCAGGATCTCCTTTCTAGCCGTTGTGGGGTGGCGTCCTCGGTCCCGATAATTCTGGAGACTAGTCCCACACCGCAAGTAATTCCGGAGTCTATTTCACTCACACCTTGATAATTCCGGGGACTATCTCACACCGCAGATCATACTGAGGCCCTTTCCCACACCCTGGCGTCGAAAGTCGGCTCTGATACCATTTGTAACACCCCTGCCCCGAACTCGAACAATTTATACAATTTAGAAGACAAATTAGATACTATGTAGTACAACTGCCCACCACAGGCTGCCTCTCAAAAGGTGGTTAACCGAATTGGTGACTCTTGATCATAGGCAATAATATATATATATATATATATTATTTTATTTATTTTCAATCCCGTTATGGGATTAAGTTCTTACTCATTTCTCCGTTCTCTCTCTGTTCTCTCCCCGCACACACAACAGCCCACTCGTGGGCCCCCATGTCTGCGTGGCGCAACAGAGAGCAATAGGCAGCTACAGCCGGGGCCCCACCTGCCGAAGCCATGTCAACCAATGGTGACGTCATCCGAAAGCAACGGCAGCATACTTGCTCTGTTGTTTCCTCTCACAGGTGGGCCCCCTCTACCTACCAGAATTCCAGATAGCCCCTCCCTATGGGATTTTCTATAGGGCAAGCTCCGAAACCCCCCCTTTATATACTATAATGTATTATTTTATTCTTTGAAAATTCACGGGGTGTTACAATATATTGCTCGGCTCTAGTTCTGACTTTCCTAGCCTCTTTAGGGTCTGGGGGGAGGATTCCCTTTTTGAGGAATTCGAGAAAGGGCTTCTCCAATTTTCTCCGTGAGCCAGGGGTGGTAGCTCCATTAGTTCGTGGCTTCTGTCCTCAATGTTGGGTCCTAAAACAACTTCGATCAAAACAGCGCGCTCGAGCTCTTGGAGAGAAGAGGAAGCAAACTTTTATAGGGTATTTGCCTGCCCATTTTCTTCACGGGGATACGTAGGATTTCTGCTTCTTGGAAGGTGGGTAGCAGCTCCTTGACCTTAGCTAGATACTTGGTCATGCGGTCATCTCTAGCCTCGTACTCCCCCGAGATTTGGTTTATCACCAGCTGGGAGTTTCTAAATACCTTGACACGTTGAGTGCCAGCCTTGCATGCCAGGAATAGACTGGCTATGAGTGCTTCATACTCTACCCCAATGTTTGACGCTCAAAAGTTAATGCACAGCGACGATTGGAGAACAAAGTCATCTGGGCCGGTTAGGATGACCCCCGCTCCGCTTCCCTCAGTGCATGAAGACCTATCGACATAAATGCTCCAGAATGGGGGTTCTTTGCCTTCCTTGCAAGGGTCGGGGATAGTGCTTTTCACTATGAATTCTTTTAGGGCTTGAGCCTTAATAGCGGTCCTTGGCTGATAGCTGATATCGTGTTGGCTCGGCTCGATGGCCCATTTTATGAGGCGCACCGAACTTTCAGGCTTTTGCAACACTTGCTTAAGGGGTTGGTTGGTAAGAATGACCACCGAATAGGCTTGGAAATATGGGCGGAGCTTTCAAGCAGCCATGACCAGTGCAAAGGCCATCTTTTCTATCTTGGAATAGCGGAGTTCGGCATCCCGGAGGACCTTACTCACATAATAGATCGACCTCTGGGCTTTGTCTTCTTTCCTCACTAGGACGGCACCAAGGGTTTGTTCCGATGTGGAAAGGTAAAGGTAGAGGATTTCTTCAGACTTGAGCTTACTCAGAAGCTGGGGGTGGACCAGATATACTTTGAGTTGGTCGAAGGATTCCTGCTGCAATTTTCCCCACTTAAAGCCTTTCGTTCCTCTTAGGGCCTTGAAAAACGAGATACGCTTCTCCCCTAACTTGGAGAGAAAACGTCATATGGCAGCGAGGCGCCCTGTGAGCCTTTGTGCTTCCTTAATGCTGGACGGGGGATCCATATCCAATATGGCTTGGATCTTCTCTGGGTTGGCTTCTATGCCCTTCTGGCTAACCATAAACCCTAGGAATTTTCCAGACGATACCCCGAAGCCACGTTTAGACGGGTTGAGCCTCATGTTGTGACTTCGCAAGACATCGAAGGCTTGCTGTAGGTCGACCACATGGTCCTGCTGCCTGAGGATTTTAACCATTATATCATCCACATAAACCTCCATGTTCCTCCCAATTTGTTCCTTAAAGACTTTGTTGACGAGGCGCTGATATGTTGCCCCGACGTTCTTTAGCCCGAAGGGCATGACTCGATAACAATATAGGCCTTGACCTTTTGTGAAAAAAGTCTTTGGAATATCAGGGGGGGACATCCTAATCTGATTGTACCTGGAGAAAGTGTCCATAAAACTCAAGAGTTCGTGACCGGAAGTGGTGTCGATTAGTGCATCGATACTAGGAAGCGGGAACAGATCTTTTGGACATGCCTTGTTCAGATCTGTGAAGTCGATAAAAATTCTCCATTTTCCATTGGCCTTTTTCACCATCACGATGTTGGAAATAAACTCAAGGTAATTGACCTCTTGGATGAATTAAGCTGCCAAGAGTTAATCTACTTATTCTTGATGGCTTTCTGGCGGTCCGGTGCAAACTTGCGATGCTTCTGTTGGAAAGGTTTAGCTTCGGGGGTTATGCTGAGTGGTGCATGAGTAATTCTTCTGAGATACCGGGCATATCGGCCGCGGTCCGTGCGAACAAGTTTGGGTCCCCCTTATGCATTGGACGATGTCGGCTTTGACTGAGTGGAGGAGGACTTTGCTCACTTGGAACATCCTGGTCGAGTCTTCTTCGGAAAAAGCCACTTCTTCTAACTCATCGACCGGCTTCGAGATGGCTTGGTTGCTCCCTTGGGGGAGCTCAAGGGTTTCGAGAGAGATGACTAAACCCCCTACCAAAGTCATGTAACATTTTCGGGCAGTCTCCTGGCTCTCCTGACTTCTCCCACCCCTGCGGAGGTAGGAAATTTCATCTTCATATATAAGGCGAAGGGTACGGCTTGAAGCGCGGCCAGGCCGGGTCGGCCAAGGATGGCATTGTATGCGGCCTTTACATTGACAACCATGAAATCCATTGGTTCTGTTTGGGTGGCTGGGGTTTTTTCAACGGTTACGTCGAGATTGATAACTCCCTAGACAGTCATTGGCACCCCGGAGAATCTGTGGAAATTGTAGCCGGCAGGTTTGAGGCAGTTTCGGGGTAACTTGAGGCCTTGGAAGGCCTCTAGGAAGAAGATATTAACAGAGCTGCCATTGTCGACTAGGATCTGGTGCACTTCATGGTTGGTCATGTGGAGGCTAATTACGAGAGCATCACAGTGAGGCATTCGGACGCCTTCCAAGTCTCTATCTGAAAAGGTCACGAGGGCCCCGAAGCCTTTGGGAGGAGGATGGTTCTATACTGAGTTTACTTCTCGGATGAAGGCTTTTCGGGGAGGATTTCGACTCTCCCCCCACTTGGCCTCCTTGGATGAGGTGCAAGATTTCTTTAGGTTCGGAGTTAGGGGACTCAGCAGGTCTTTCAGCTCACTTATTCGTCCCTCAGGGTGGAGAAGAATCAACTCTGTCCTTCCTAACGAACTTGGCCAGTTGCTTTCTCTGAATGAGGGCCTCGATCTTGTCCTTAAGAGCCGGACAGTCGTTTGTGTTGTCATGGTCCATGTGGAAGCAACACCACTTATCTCTGTTCATCTTTTTGCCAGGGGTATTCATCTTTGGGGGAGGTTGGAGCAGCCCTTCTTTATCAACCTGCATAAGGATAGCCAAGATGTTGGCATTTAGATGGGTGAATTTTTCAAAACGGGGAGGAGAGCAGTGTTGGACGCTGTTATCTTTCTGGAGCTTCTTAGTGCCTTCTTCATCTACTCCCTTCCGCTTGTTCCCGGACAGGGGCTCCTTATGGTCATGAGGATGGAGGGCTTCTTCCGCCCGGATATACTTCTCACTCCTCAGCAGGAGCTAAAAGAATTTCCGGGAGGGGCTTCTTGGCGAGAGATGCCTTTAGGTCGGCATGGTTAATGTTGTGTCGAAACGCTGCTGAAGCCACCGACTGATCGAGAGAGGCGATAGACCGAGCCTCGGTGGTGAAGTTGTAGCGCCCCAAATTTCCAATAAATAAATTTAGAAATACGTGGCACAATTTCCAGAATCAACCTCAATTGTAATCATAAACATAGCAACCAGATACAGGAAAATTTAAAACTTTTTATTTCATCAACTCTTTCACAAAGCACAGCAGAATTTAAACACTTTGAATTACAAATTTCTCTTTACAATCAATCCCTTTAAAAAATATGCATAAACATTTGCTAATCTACCACAAGCTCCCAACTCCATGCTAATGGTACCTACATGTAAAACATGAGGCTAAAGATAACCCTAACCCCCAAACTACAGAGGTCAGTCATAATGGTATGAGTGATATTCAAAAGAAACATAGCTTTAATGAAACATAAAGAATAAATTTATAAGTCAACATATTAACATGTAAATGCAACGAAACATGAATAGGAATAGTAGAAACATAAATTATCAAGTAAGCTAGGCTAAGTGTTGAGTGTATGAGATAAAAACCCAATGCATAACACAATCAAGAAATACTAATGTATATGCCAACCTCTAATGCATACTTGTCGGAGTCTATGCATCCCACTATACATAGGTCCAGTGCAAGTCCTTAATGTTCTACACTTTATTGGGTTTAATCCATCGCCATGCAGCTAACCTACTACCGTGATTACTTTATGATTTAGATATCCCGTGAGTATCTAGTCCATGACCCAGTAATCAGTGGAAACAATCCCCCAACGCAAGTGCTCTCACCACGAAGGTCAGGTAATGAACCTCACACCACAAAATCACATGGTACCTCATCACGCAAACATTCCATGGACGTCGCCTCGATCCCGATAATCAGGAAGACTAGCCGCATCGCAAGTGATTTGGACCCTTGTTCCTCACACCCCGATAATAAGTGAAACCATCTCCCATCGCGAACCACATGAGGCCCCCTGCCCATGTTTACTCTCATTTCATCACATCTCCAACTAGTGCATGTCCTTAGGTTTGTTATTATTAATTACTTTACAATCTCCCCTAGAGTTGATGTACCCCAACAGGACTTAACATAACTAAACCAGGAACGAAGACCCCAACTGGTCAACTTCCACAAATATCACAACTGCCGGTACACAAAGGTCCCACTCAACCTCTAGAGATTCACAACTCGAACTCTAACACAATTTCAATATCCACTTGTTCATATTAAGCAATTTCTCCAAAACCCATTTCTTTCATATTCTTACAAATCCAATTAATTGATTAAGAAAATCTGGAATAATTCATCATAATCAGAGGATTAAGTTCTCAAAATCTTAGGAAAGTCACAAAACATCAATCACTCCAAATTCTCTAATATTTTACTTTTTAAAGTAAGCAAAATTTCAAATTACATCTTAATCCAAGTTAGGAAAACCACTATCTGGAAACAGAGTAATTTCAATAGCAAAGTCTTATTTGAAATATAGAAACAATATTTTGTAAGTTTGAAGAAACAACGTTTCGAAGAAAAACAAGTAAAAGCTCAAACAGAGCATCTGACAGTCGACCGGCTAAAGCCAGTATAAAGGGTAGCGGTCGATTGGCATTTGTTCCAAAAACCCCATACCCAGTCACATGGCAGTCGACTGCCAAAGCTATTGCAAAATAGCAGCGATCGATTATCATGGGAAAACTCAATTTAAAGCTCGACGGTCGACTGCTGTTTTGGGTGCGGTCG
Organism: Hemerocallis citrina; assembly: GCA_017893485.1. Taxonomy (NCBI): domain Eukaryota; kingdom Viridiplantae; phylum Streptophyta; class Magnoliopsida; order Asparagales; family Asphodelaceae; genus Hemerocallis; species Hemerocallis citrina. The sequence continues at coordinate 98,421,651 of CM030361.1, forward strand.
ATTGTCAGTCGATCTGAAAAATCTTTTCGATTTAAAACTGATTATAATATACTATAAAAACTTATGGATATATTTGTTTACTTCACTTTACTCAATCAAGTACTAGGGATGGCATCAGGCCGGGCTGGCCCGGCCCGGCCCGGCCCCCCTCCAACCCGGGCTGGCCCCTGAACCGGCCCCCACACACCCGGTTACGGTCCGGTCCTCATATTTGCCAAGGAAGCACGGTCTAGCCCGGCCCGCTCGAGGCCCAGGACCGGTTGAACCGGCCCGCCCGGGCTCGGGCCGGGCCGGGCCGACTGTTGGCTGCCTTTTTTTTTCCAGAAATTAAAAAAAATACGAAACTACCCCCCAACGGATTTATAACGGCTAGTTTTGGGGGGTACTTTAGGAAATCAAAAAAATTGCATTTTCTATAAATACAATACCATTCCTTTCATTTCTCTTCACCAATTCACTCAACTATCTCTTTCTCTCTACTATTTCTTTCTCCAATTTGGTGATCAACATTCTTTCAAGTGATCAAGATCAAATTTTGTACATTTTGAAGGAAGGAAATCAACAACTATCAACAACAACAACTCATCAACATCCAACATCAACAACTCAAGTCTCTACTTTCTTACGGTATTTTAGTATAATTTTAATTTGTAGAATTAACATAGCATACTACTTCATTATTCTCATATAATTTGTGTTTTCTTGATCTTCTTTCTCTCATTTTTATTTTATTTTATTTTTAATTTTGGTAAAGTGGTAAAAAAACATACACTACTCACTCATTACTTCATTTTTAGTTTTTCATAGTTAAATGGCCTCTAATCGATCACGCGGTGGTGGTAGGCATAGTAGTCAAGAATCTACTAGTCATCACATCCCTTCCATTCCTAACCAATATATAGATAGTGAAGAAACATTTATGAATTATGATTGTTTTCCCGATTTGAATGAAACACACTCAAATCCTATAGAAATAGAAGATCATGTAGAACCACAACCGTCGGAACAAGGTCCTTCTCTAAACTAAAGGAAAACAAGAGGGACTACTTCGGAAGTACACAATTTTTTCAATTTTGTCCCTTCACAAAATGATAAGAGTGTAGGACTTAAAATATGTAAGAAGTGCCAAACCCCATATAAGTTTAAAGTAGGATCGGGCACGGGTACACTTCAACGTCACTTAAACAAATGTCAACCACAATTCTCGAAAGATAACCTCACACAACAAAAAATACATCCTAAAACCGGTCAAGTTGATAGTCATACATATGATCACGATCACGTTCGTAAGGGAATCGCTAAATTAGTAATTAGGGGTGAATTGCCATATCCGTTTGGTGAACAAAAATATGTAAAGGATTTTGTACAAACTACCTTCAACCCCCATTTTAAAAAAATTGCTAGGAATGTTGTTAAGGGTGATTGTAAATTAGTTTACAATGAGAGTAAGGATTTTTTGATAGCAACACTAAAATCACAAAACACTAGAGTTTCATTGACATCGGATGGGTGGGTAGGAGTAAACGGGGTTCCAATGATGTGTGTAACATGTCATTGGATAGATTCGGATTGGTTACTTCAAAAGAGAATAATTTCTTTTGGATATGTTAGGTACCCACATAAGGGTGAAATTATAGCCACACACATTATGGAAGCATGCAATAATTTTTTTATTCATGATAAAGTGTTTGCTATTGGTTTTGATAATGCATCCAATAACACTAAGTCAACTGAGAGTTTAAAAATTACTTTAGATCATGTGGAACTCGAAATTTTTCATGTTAGGTGTGCTTGTCACATTTTAAATCTTTGTGTGCAAGATGCACTAAAATATGGAAATGATAGACTAGAAGCTATGAGAGATTGTGTTCATTATATTACATTGAGTGGTCCAATTTATCAAGCTTTTCATGATTGGTGTAAACTTAGGGGCATTGTATGTAGACGTTTTCCTAAAGATATACGATATCGTTGGAATTCTACCTTTGAATTATTAGGTGTTGTTCTTCATTATCGTTTTAATCTTAGAGATTTTTGTGTCGCAATGGGTATGCAAAATTGTATGTTAGATGATGATTTTTGGTTTTTTGCTGATAGTTTATATAAATTTTTACAACCTTTTAACGATGCAACTTTGCAATTTTCGAAAACATATACATCTACATCTAGTGGTATTTTACTTGAAATTGTGATTATGATGACAACAATTAAAGATTTGCAAAATGACCCTTTTATTGGAGATATGGTTAATGCGGCATATGTTAAATTTTTGAAATATTTTCATCCAATTCCTATGTTATATTGTGTAGCTAGTGTAATGAATCCTATGATTAAATTAGAAGGTACAAAAAATTTAATTGAAATTTTCTACACTTATGCCCCACACGATGCAATACTAGATTTTGATCATGTTGCTTTTACTCGTAAATTTGAGAATGTTTTGACTAGGTTATATGATTCTTATGATAGGATTTATTCAACTAACACGATTCAAACACAAACACAAAATGTTGAATCTTCTTATTCTTCTTCCTCCATATTAGCAAAAGGAAAGAGTCAAGCTAGTATTGGTGTTTTAAATCTTATAAAATCGAAAAAGGCAAGAACCAATTCACCTAATGAGTTGAATTGGTATAATGCACAAAGTGCAGTTGAAGATATAGAAGATGTGTTACAATTTTGGAAGACTAATGAAGCAATTTTTAATATTCTTTCTCGTATGGCTAAAGATCTGCTAACAACACTGGTGTCAACTGTTGCATCGGAAAGTGCTTTTTCTCTTGGTGGCAGGATAATGAGCCCGAGCAGGAACCGATTGACAGCCAAAAATTTGGAGATGCTAGTATGCGCGCGAAGATTGGATGAAAGCGGAAGATAGGACCCAAGACTTACTTGAAGCACAAGCTGGAGGTGGATCAACAAGTAGCGATGAATGAACGATTACATTTAATTAATTTACATTAAAATGTTGTTCAATTAATTGTAATTAATTGGAAAATTTAGAGTGATGAGATTCTATATTTAGGTTAAGTTGAAGTGCACGACAATAGTCCAATGCCTTCTCTTCAATCTAAGTAGAGACCATCTCGATCTTTAAATTCAAGTAATTCCCTTGATTTGTAATTTGATGATTTGAGCTAAATAGACAGATTTGTATGAATTTTATTCATGTACTTAATTTTATTCAAAAAGTTCAAATTTATTTATTCATGTACTTCAATTATTTATGAAATTTTATTCTTTGCAATTGTTATGCAATTACAAATCCATATACTTGTTCTTTAACAATACTAAAAAAAAAACCTTTATACACGGGCCAGGCCCAGCCCGGCCTGCGAACCGGGCCGGTCCCGGCCCGCGTTGGGAGGAGCCCGGCCCGGGTAAGCCCGAGACCGGTCAAAACCCGGTCAAACCCGGCCCGGCCCGGCCCAACCCGAGTGGCCCGAATGCCATCTATGTCAAGTATTGATGATTCCAATTCATATAGGTAAAAGAACAACTCCGAGAATTCAATTCCATTGATAAGATCGAAAATCATGTTTTTACTTCAAGAACTTGAAAGATTCTAATTTAACCAAACTAATACTTGAAATATATGAATATATCGATTGAATAATATGTAAAAGTAGTAAATAGATGTTGTTTTATCAAACCCAATTCCTGTATCAATCAAATCCAATTAAAACATTCACAAAATATCAAAAACCCAACTTCGACCTATACACAGACCCAAAATCTAAAAATCCAATTTACTATACTATTGATTTCCACTATAAAAATCTACATCTTATGATTTTTATACACACATCAATCTACTGTCCAACATTTATATCTTGTTTCGACATTCAAATCCCAACAAATAATCAAGTTTTAATCAAGGGAAAATTAAAACAGAGACTTTCAGGCATGAACAATACCAAAATTCACTATACATACTACTTTCAAATAACTTGACAGCAAATCAATTTTTCACATGATCAAACAAGTTGAGATTAGTATTTTCATGAGTAGTATTAAGTCTTTATGGTTCTTAATCAATCATACATGAAAATCAACCATTGATCTATATTCTTTATCATACAACTTACTTTTAAATCCTTCATTCAACAAATCTATCCATCAAATCAATATATGATCTTGTAGCATGCATCTAATACATAATCTTCATAGTCAACATGTATATAACAAAATAGAGAGTATAATATCACCCACCTCATTGAAGAAACCAACGAAGACGAAGAAATAATAATAAGAAAAGCTCCTCCCCAAAACCCAAGATCGTAGCTTCGAAACTCCAAGAAAACCAATAATAAAATAATCTTATTTGAGTACAGGAAAGAAGACGGCTGTAGCACCCCTTAAATAGGCCGGATCTGAATGTATTAAGGTTTTGCAACTCTTATAGAAATATCCCTCAATAATTTATTTATTTACACATATGAACTTTCTTTAATAAATTAGTTAGATTAATCAAATCAATTAAAATCAAATATAATCCCTTTATTAATACGTTGGCCGGCTATCAAGCATAGCCCAGAAATTGGAAAATTTTTGGATTTGTACTCCAAGTGATAATTTTGCACAAAAGTCTCTGTTTTTGTAATATTTACAAACATGTCATAAAATATCCGTAAAAATCCAGAAAATTCAGAATAATTATCTAATAATAAATATAAGATTATCCAAATAAAGTTTCTGACTTTTCAGTTTCCAAGAAAAATATTTGCACGTATTTTGCACGTGCAAAAAAGTAAATTCCAGAAAAATATATAATAAATCACAAAAAATCTCAAATAATCATTTATTAATAACAAATTCATATTAAAAATTTCTAGGGTGTTACATCACTCCTTCCTTAGAATAGTTCTGCCTTCGAACTACCGCTAATTGGGACCAAACAATTTAAGCAAAACGGATGCAATCACATAATTGGAAATGAAATTTAAAGAATGTAATCATACAAAGAGAAATACAATTCAACCAAAAGAATACAATCATACAAAGAGTCCAGGAAAATCCTTCTTCATGCGATCCTCCGGCTCCCAAGTAGCTTTCTCGAACGACTGGTTCCTCCACAAAATCTTGACCATGGGTATCACTTTATTTCGTAATACCTTCTCCCGTCGGCCAACAACCTCCACATGATGTTCCTTGTAGCTCAAGCTCAGCTGTAGGCCTTCGGGCACTTCTGCAAACTGATAATTTTGATCCGGCACATACTTTCTTAACGTCGACACATGGAACACATCGTGTACCTGTGCCAACTCCTCGGGCAATTCCAACTTATATGTCGTCTTACCAATTATCCTCAAGATCTTGTATGGCCCAGTGTACCTTGGCACCAACTTGCCTCCCTTCCCAAACCTGATCACTCCTTTAGTCGGAGATACCTTGAGGAAAACAACATCACCAACCTCAACTCCAAATCTCTACGCCGGGTATCTGCATAATTTTTTTGCCGACTCTGAGCTTCGACCAATCTCTTTCTAATCAGCTCGATCTTCTCTGATGTCTGCTGCACAATCTCTGGCCCAAACAACTGACGCTTACCAACTTCATACCAACAGACGGGCGTTCTGCACTTCCTCTCGTACAAAGCCTCATATGGCTCCATACCGATACTTGCATGGTAACTATTGTTATAAGCGAACTCAACCAATGCCAAGTACCTCTCCCAGCTGCCTCCCAAATCCACGACACAAGCATTTAGCATATCCTCTAATACCAGATTCACCCTCTCTGTCTGACCAACGGTCTGCGGATGAAAAGCAGTACTGAAGTCAGTTCGGGTACCCAAGGTTGCCTGCAAACTCTTCCAAAACCTCGAAGTGAATCGTGCATCTCTGTCGGAAACAATCGACACTGGAACCCCATGAAGTCTGACCATCTCATCAATGTACAGCTCAGCCAGCTTCTCCAATGACCAAGTAATCTTCGTAGACAAGAAGTGAGTCGACTTGGTCAAACAATCCATAATAACCCAAATCAAGTCGTTGCCCTTCGAACTCCTCGACAACCTAGTAATGAAGTCCATGCTGATATTCTCCCACTTCCATTATAGGATAGGCAATGGTTGTAACAAGCCTCCTGATCTCTGATTTTTTGCCTTGACTTACTGACAAGTCAAACACCTCACCACAAAGTCCGCCACATCCCTCTTCATTCCCGGCCACCAAAAGTATTGTTTGATGTCTTTGTACATTTTCGTGCCTCTAGGATGTACAGACAACAAGGTACTGTGTGCCTCCTATAAGATGCTCTCCTTCAAATCTGCACTCCTAGGCACGCACAATCTTTCCACCATCCACAAAACTCCATCCTACACACGAAATTCTGATAGCTTGCCCTCGAAAATCTGATGTAACATCTTCTGAATCTCTTCATCTAATTTCTGAACTTCAATAACCTGTTGTTCCCTCAATTAAGGTTGAAGTCTTAACTAAGCCAAAGATGCTCCCAAACCTTGCAGTACAATCTCAATACCTGCCCGATCAAACTCTACTGCTAACTCCTTCTGAGCTGTAATCAAACTTGACAAGCTACTCTTCCGACTGAGTCCATCTGCCACTACATTCGCCTTGCCCGGATGATACTTGATCTCAGGGTAAATGTCTTCCAATACTTCTAACCACCTTCTCTGTCGAAGATTTAGATCCCTTTGCTGATAAATATACTTCAAGCTTTTATGGTCTGTAAACATATTAACCTTCTCTCCATATACATAGTGCCTCCACTGCTTCAAGGCAAAGATAATAGCTGCCAATTCTAGGTCATGCGTCGGATAGTTCTTCTCATGCGAACACAACTATCTCGAACCATATGCAATGACTTTCCCTTCCTGCATCAAGACGCACCCCAAATCTCTGAGAGACGCATCACTGTAGATATCATAATCCTTCCCAGCTTGTGGCAAAGCTAGGATAGGTGTTTTCGTCAACCTCTCATTCAATTCCTGAAAACTCGCCTCACACTTCTCACTCCAAGTGAAGCTCACATTCTTCCGAGTCAGTCCTGTCAATAGTTCTCACTCCAAGTGAAGCTCACATTCTTCCGAGTCAGTCCTGTCAATAGAACTACAATCTGAGCATAGCCCTGAATGAACCTTCTGTAGTATCCTGCCAAACCCAGAAAACTTCTGACTTCCTTCACAGTCATTGGTTTAGGCCAACCTTTTACTGCTTCGATTTTCTGGGGGTCAGTGGCCACTCCCTCCTTAGAAAGGATATGGCCAAGGAATGCTACCTCTGACTTCCAAAATTCACACTTCAATAGCTTGGCATCAAGTCCTATTCTTGCAACTTCTTCAATACCTCAGCTAAGTGCTCAGCATGTTCTTCCTCCGACTTCGAATAAACCAAAATATCATCAATAAATACCACCACAAAGGAATCAATGAACTGCCGCAAAATTCGATTCATTAAATCCATGAACACTGTCGGCGCATTCGTCATTCCGAATTGCATCACCAAAAACTCATAAAACCCATGTCGAGTCTTGAAGGCTATTTTACTCACATCCTCTTCCTTAAATCGGACCTGATGATATCCTGAACGCAGATCAGTCTTCGAAAATACAACTGCCCCTTGAAGTCTATTAAATAAATCATTTATCCGCGGGAGCGGATACCTGTTCTGAATAGTCACCTTGTTCAACTCCCTGTAGTCAATGCACATCCTCATTGACCCATCCTTTTTCTTCACTAGCAACACTGGTGCACCCCACAGCAAAGTACTCAACCTGATAAGACCTTTGCTCAATAATTCCTCAATCTCTTTCTTCACTTCATCCTACTCTACAGGTGCCATAATGTACGGAGCCTTAGATACTAGAGCAATTCCAAGCTGAACATTGATACAAAACTCCACATCACGCTGTGGTGGAAATTTTGGTAAATCTTCCAAGAAAACAGTAGGAAAATCTCTGACAACTGGAATTTAACTGACTTTACTCGGAATCTTCAATCCTGCCATAGCTGCAACTACCTGCGGGTTTCCTTTCTTCCCCTGAAAAATCACTGCTGGTCCTCTCGGTGCCTTCACTATAATTTCTTTACTCTTGCATTCAATTGTAGCATCATAAATAGCCATCCAATCAATGCCCACAATCACATCCATACCCAAGACCTGCAGTTCGATGAGATTGATTCCAAAGAGCTTCTCACCAATCTTGATATCACACCCTTCATAATACCTGTCAGCAATCAACTCTTCTCCTGATGATGTTGCCACTGATAAGACCCTACCTCGAAAAATCTTAGGTTCCACACCTAATATCTTAGCAAAATTAGGCGACACAAATGTATGCAAAAAACCAGTATTAATTAAAATGTTTAATTTTATTCCATTAATTAAAACAAATCCTGTTACATGAAGAATGATACTCAAAACTTCATCTTATTCTTAAAAAAGTTTTACTTAATACATCAATAAATAAATGTAAAACTTTTACATACCCTGTTACATCTTCTGAGTTACCAGCATCTTCCTAAGTTAATGCAAACACTCGCCTCTGCCTCTGAAATCTGTTCCCATTAGCACCATCTTTCCTAAGCTGCAGACAATCCGGCTTGATATGACCATCTCGCCCACAATGAAAGCAAGTTCGACCCCTTACTGGCTTGGTACACACTGCCTTGTAGTGACTTGCCTCTCCACAATTATAGCAGGTCACGCCCTAAAAAGTTGGCGGCTTTTGATTAGGCTCATTGAACTTTCTCCTCTCCTCCGAAAACCTCATCCTAATCTGATTTTCTACAACTGGTCTCTTATTTCTGTTCCAGGTTTCTTGCTTCTTCTGGAACTAATCCATGTCTTCTTCTATCATGGCTGCCCTCCTGACCAACTTATCAAACCACCTGTTCCCCAATGGTATCATACGGGGCCTCAAATTCGGCTTCAAGCCCTGCTCGAATTTCCTTGCCTTCTTTGTTTCATCAATCACCAGCTCCGGTGCATACCTTGATAGCTGCGTGAACTTGGTTTCATACTCACGCACCGAAAAATTACCTTACTGCAGATTCAAGAATCCCATAGCTTTCTTTTCCTGAATGTACAAGGGGAAATAGTGATCCCTGAACTCTCCAAGAAAGCTTCCCAAGTAATATGCTCTTCGCCAAAAGTAATCTTCACTGACTGGCACCAAACACCAGCATCCTTCTCTAACTGCATTGTAGCCAATTTCACCTTGTTGGCCTCGGGGGTTTACAAAACCTTAAAAACCATCTCCATCTGCCTGATCCAGTCATCAGACTCGTTGGGATTTGCTTGCCCTTCAAAGACTGGCGACTTCATTCGCTTGAAAGATTCCACCTGCTTGATCGGATCAGCATTAATAGGTACATGGCCTGTTCCTTGATTTCGAGTCGCACTAGCTGCCATAAATGCATTCGGGATCTGATACACCCTGGCAATCTCCGTTTCCAGATCAAGTCCAGCCCCGTGGGAACCTTCAGCCCCATCACCATTCCCACCATTCCTGGTCTTGGATCCTGCCATTTCACTGAATACTGCAAAACACGTGGAAAGTTAGAGCACCACAACAAAATCACATTCTTACTAACTGCCAACTACAGAAAACTATTCATGCTCAATCATTTCATTTATTTTAGTTTCATGTTTTAATACTCACACTCTAATGTCCACTCCAAGGTACTCACACTCTAGCGTCCATACCTTTGTTCATTCCCTTTACCATGTTTAACATTACTATTGAAGCGTGCTCTGATACCAACTTCTGTAGTGCCTCGAATTTCCAATAAATAAATTTAGAAATACGTGGCAAAATTTCCAAAATCAACATCAATTGTAATAATAAACATAGTAACCAAATACAGGGAAATTTAAGACTTTTTATTTCATCAACTCTTTTACAAAGCACAACGGAATTTAAACACTTTGAATTACAATTTTCTCTTTACAATCAATCTTTTTACAAAATTTGCATAAACATTTGTAATCTATCACAAGCTCTCAACTCCATGCTAATGGTACCTACATGTAAAATATGATGCTAGAGATTACCCTAATCCCCAAACTATAGGGGTCAGCCATCACGGTGTGAGTGATATTCAAAAGAAACATAGCTGTAACAAAACATAAAGAATAAATTCATAAGTCAACATATTGACATGTAAATGCAACAAAACATGAATAGCAATAGTAGAAACATAAACTATCAAGTAAACTAGGTTAAGTGTTGAGTTTATGAGATAAAAACCCAATGCATAACACAATCAAGAAACACTGATTTATATGCAGACCTCTAATGCATACTTTTCGGAGTCTATGCATCCCACTCTACATAGGTCCGGTGCAAGCCCTTAACATTCTCCACTTTATAGGGTTTAATCCCTCGCCATGCTACTAACCTACTACCGTGATTACTTTAAGATGTATATATCCCGTGAGTATCTAGTCCATGACCTGGTAATCAGTGAAATCAATCCTCCAATGCAAGTTCTCTCACCCCGAAGGTCAGGTAATGAAACTCACACCGCAAAAGCACATGGTACCTCATCACGCAAACATCCCATGGACGTCGCCTCGATCCCGACAATCAGGAAGACTAGCCACATCGCAAGTGATTTGGACCCCTGTTCCTCACACCCCGATAATTAGTGAAACCATCTCCCATCGCGAACCACATGAGGTCTACCCATATTTGCTCTCATTTCATCACATCTCCAACAAGTATCTTTTCTTAGGTTTGTTATTATTAATTACTTTACAATCTCCCCTAGAGTTGATGTACCCCAACTGTGTAACGCCCCGAGCCCATCTCAGCTATGCACACGGCTACGTGTGCGCGCATACGAAAGAACAGACACAAAACTCTAGCCACGCCCACCACAGACACCATCAAAAGGTGGTTAACCATTTGGTGACCTTTTATCATGTGGTTCCTAATATAAACTCACACTTACCCTATTTTACTTCCGATATGGGGACTTAGTCCCCATGCAAAGCCAAAGCCAACATCACTTTCACCCATGCATGCATTCTTCCATTTTCATGCAATATTGCATATGCCCCATAATCAATCCTATAGGCTCATCATAAATCTTTCTTTGAATCAAGCCCTATAGGATTCTCTTATAGGACAACAACCCAACCATCCATCTCTTTATATATAATATTATTTATATACCTGCTTAAGTACGGAGTGTTACATACACCCCTCCTTAAGAACTCAGCAACCTCGCTGAGCCCGGGACTCGCAAGCTAATACAGGATCGCCTTTCTAGTTGATGTGGAGTGGAGTGCTAGCGTACTGCCCCTGGTCTCTACCAGCGTACTATCCTCAGTCAGGCGTACATCTGACCCACTCTTACCCACAATCGGTGTCGAAAGTCGGCTCTGATACCATTTTGTAGCGCCTTGAGCCCGGCTCAGCTGCGCGCGCAGCTACGTGTACGCGCACGCGAAAGAACGGACACAAAACTCTAGCCACGCCCACCACAGGCACCATCAAAAGGTGGTTAACCATTTGGTGACCTTTTATCATGTGGTTCCTAATATAAACTCACACCTACCCTATTTTACTTCCGATATGGGACTTAGTCCCCATGCAGAGCCAAAGCCAACGTTACTTTCACCAATGCATGCATTCTTCCATTTTCATGCAATATTGCCTATGCCCCATAATCAATCTTATAGGCTCATCATCAATCTTTCTTTGAATCAAGCCCTATAGGATTCTCTTATAGGAAAACAACCAACCATCCATCTCTTTCTATATAATATTATATATATACCTACTTAAGTACGGGGTGTTACAAACCGAACTTAACACAACTAAACCAGGAACGAAGACCCCAACTGGTCAACTTCCACAAAAATCACAAATGCCAGTACAAAAGGGTCCCACTCAACCTCTATAGATTCACAACTCGAATTCTAGCACAATTTCAATATCCATTTGTTCATATTAAGCAATTTCTCCAAAACCTAATTCTTTCATATTCTTACAAATCCAATTAATTGATTAAGAAAATCTGGAACAATTTGTCACAATCAGAGGATTAAGTTCTCAAAATCTTAGGACGTTGATCTGTTTGTAGCAAGAGAAATCCTCGTCACAAAACATCAATCACTCTAAATTCTCTAATATTTCACTTTTTTAAAGCAAAATTTCAAATTACATCTTAATCCAAGTTAGGAATACCATTCTTTGAAAACATAGTAATTTCAGTAGCAAAGTCTTATTTGAAACATAGAAACAATATTTTGTAAGTTTGAAGAAACAACGTTTCAAAGAAAAACAAGTAAAAGCTCAAACAGAGCGTCTGTCAGTCGACCGCCCAAAGCCAGTATAAAGGGTAGCGGTCGACTGGCATTTTCTCCAAAAACTCCATACCCAGTCACTTGGCAGTCGACTGCCAAAGCTAGTACAAATAGTAGCGGTCGACTGTCATGTAGGGAAAACTCAATTTAAAGCTCAACGGTCGACCACTGTTATGGGTGCGGTCGATTGTTAATCGGTCTGAAAAATCTTTTCGATTTAAAACTAATTATAATATACTCTAAAAAACTTATGGATATATTTTTTTACTTCACTTTACTCAATCAAGTACGGATGATTCCAGTTCATACAAGTAAAAGAACAACTCTGAGAATTCAATTCCATTGATAAGATCGAAAATCATGTTTTTACTTCAAGAACTTGAAAGATTCTAATTTAACCAAACCAATACTTGAAATATATGAATATATCGATTGAATAATATGTAAAAGTAATAAATACATGTTTTATCAAACCTAGTTCTTGTATCAATCAAATCTAATTAAAACATTCACAAAATCTCAAAAACCCAACTTCGGCCTATACACAGACCTAAAATCTAAAAATCCAATCTTTACTTATACTTTTGATTTCCACTTCAAAAATCCGCATCTTATGATTGTTATACACACATCAATCTACTCTCCAACATTTATATCTTATTTCGACATTCAAATCCCAACAAATAATCAAATTTTAATCAAGGGAAAAATTAAACAGAGACTTACAAGCATGAACAATACCGAAATTCACTATACATACTACTTTCATATAACTTGATAGCAAATCAATATTTCACATGATCAAACAAGTCTAGATTAGCATTTTCATGAGCAGTATTAAGTCTTTATGGTTCTGAATCAATCATACATGAAAATCAACCATTGATCTATATTCTTTATCATACAACTTACTTCTAAATCCTTCATTCAACAAATCTATCCATCAAATCAATATACGAATCTTCTAGCATGCATCTACTACATAATCATCATCGTCAACATGTATATAACAGAATAGAGAGTAGAGTATCACCCACCTCAATGAAGAAACTAACGAAGACGAAGAAATAATAATAAGAAAAGCTCATTCGCAAAAACCCAAGATCGTAGCTTCGAAACTCCAAGAAAACCAATAATAAAATAATCTTATTTGAGTACAGGAAAGAAGACGGCTGTAGCATCCCTTAAATAGGCCAGATCTGAATGTATTAAGTTTTTGCAACTCTTATAGAAATATCCATCAATAATTTATCTATTTACATATATGAACTTTCTTTAATAAATTGGTTAGATTAATCAAATTAATTAAAATAAATTCATATCCCTTTAATACTGAGTTTGCCGGACATCAACCATACCCCAGAAATTGGAAGATTTTCGGATTTGTACTCAAAGTGGTAATTTTGCACAAAAGTCCATCCTTTTGTAATATTTGCAAACATGTCATAAAAATATCCATAAAATCCAGAAAATTGAGAATAATTATATACTAATAAATATAAGATTTTCCAAATAAAGTTTCTGACTTTTTAGTTTCCAAGAAAAATTTTTGTATGTGCAAAAAGGTAAATTCCAAAAAAATATATATTAAATCACAAAAATTCTCAAATAATCATTTATTATTGCCAAATTCATATTTAAAATTTCTAGGGTGTTAAAAAAGCAAAGGGAATAGTCTCTCAGGCGCTCGCCCTTCCTCTGACTGAGTGCCAGCAATGATGCGCTCTTCTTCTCGGCTCGGCAACTGCTGACGAAGTGGGTGAGGAAGAGCTCCTCAAATTGATCGAACGAGAAGATAGAGGCGGGGTACAGTCGGGAGTACCATTCTCTCGCAGGTTTCTTCATTGTGGCTGGAAAAGTCTTGCAAAGGAGTGCATTTGAGGCTTGGTAAATCATCATGAGAGTTTTGAAACTCTCGATATGGTCAGCTAGATACAACTCCCCATTATAGGACTCGAAGGGGGGGGGGGCTTGAAGGTCTCAGGGACCAGAGCTTCCATGATGGTTTTGGAGAAGGGAGGCCTGCTCGGGTGAAAATTCTTGGCCCGCTGTTCTTCTTCTAGGTTAAGTCTGCTTAGGCACCTCTCCATCTTTCAGAGACGGCGAAGGACAGAGTCGTCCCACTGGTCAAGTCAGATCGACCCTTGGGATTCTCCTTCGTGAGGGGCAGCGTGGCTAGGGCTAGGCGCACATTGATCATGACTCGGGGTATGGCGAGGGCTAGGTGCACGCTGATTGTGATCAGTGGCAATATTGAAGGCCCGCAAGATGTCCTCTTTGAAGTTCTGGAACTCTTCCTGAGTGACCGGTGCCCCTCCATCTCGGCGGTTTCTTGGTGCTGATCGACTTGTCAGGGTATGACGTCTCTATTGACGACATGGAGGGGACTCTCTTCACCTCCTTGGGGAGGGGTTCAGTTAGATCTTGACCTATGGGAGGAACAGACTCTCTGGGCCCTTTGGTGCTCGGGGCGAGGGACTTCATCAATAGCTCACCTCTCATTCAAGCAAGTTCGGTGGTCTACCCCTGCTGGCGGTTAATAATGACTTGAGCCCCCCGGGGCAGCCCCCCTGGACCTGAGGGGGGCTGTTGAGAAGGAGGCTATTCTGGCTGTGGTTGTTGAACCTGCTGGTTTGGTTGAGAAAGAACATCTTGGAGTGGAGGAGGAGAAGGAAGAGTGGCTCTTCGGCTGGACGCCGCTGCCTTTCCTTTTCCTTTCGGAGGCATGGCTAGAAACTACTTTCACTAGGGAGGTGTGGTTGGATCGCTTCTTCTTTTTCCCACAGACGGCGCAAATCTGTTGCTTCTAATTTTGGTGTGGGAGCAAACCTGTGATTTGTGAATTCTTCAAGAAACAATAAAAGCGAGCTTGCTGACTTCTTTTCGGCGTTGACCGTTTCTCAACCTTGCTGCCGACCTGCAAAAAGTTTGAAACACCGGGATGGATCCCGGTGACGAACCCTCTGACGCTTAAGTCAGTAATCAAGGAGATTATGAAAGAACGTTTGTGGAAAAAATACTGATTACCTTTTTTATGGTGGGGGTAGAGGGGTATTTATAGTCGCCTTTTAGAGAGAGTTTAGAGATAATCAGTTATCTCTATGTCCGTATTTTTTGATAAGAAAAAGAGTTTAAATCGTTTCATGATAAGAGATTTGGTTTAAACCGTCTCTTAGAGATAATTACGAATTTGAATTACTCTTTAAATATTCTGAGTTTGATGGGCTGTCACCCTGATCCAGTAAGACAGACCTTTTTTTGGGTTATTGGGCTTGGAAAATGGCCAGTTCCCATTTTCAGAACCGTTCATAAGTGAAATTACTGTTTTACCCCCTGAGAGTTTTAAGATTCGTGCCCAGTTTGAACGGTCCCGATTTAGTTCTATTTTTACCCATATCACAAACTGATCACAAAACCTTTCTTTCTCACAAGCAGTTAATCAAACACACGGTAGACAATATTGTTCTTACAATCCCAACCTTCAAAACAATACTTTATACATTCGTCTAAAACCCCAACCTTCCAAACCGGTCATACAAAATCTATATTTCTCACAAACAATCTATTTTTACCAATTCTCAACAAACAAAAAGTGCAAACCAACCAGGACATACCTTAAACTTTGGGTGCTTTCGGAGGTGCTGTCGAAGACGATAACGGAGGTGCTATGCGAGACAATGTCGGGGGTATTATCGGATTCAATGTTGGTGGCGAGAGTAAGAGATTTTGGAGAATTTGGGAATTATGGTTTGGGGGCCGCAAGATGAAGTGAATTGGAGTGAGAGATGTGGAAAATATTTGACGGAGTTGGAGGAGGGAGTGTTGGGAACTAGGGTTTTGAGATTTGGGTTTCGGAGGTTCGAAGTCGGATGAGAGCGATTTTGAAGAGATGAGTATAAGATTATAAAAAACTGGGTCAAAGCGTTTGCAGCCTTGATATAACAGAGGCCGCAATAGCCAACTGCAACCTTAGTATAATAGAGGTCGCAGTTGACTTCCGTGGCTTAGGTTTAATACAGTTTAATTTAGCAATTTTGACCAAATTTCGAAGTCTTTCTAACCTAAATATGAAATGTACCGAGGTCGCAGTTGAGAATAACGGTTTTGGGAAAAAAAATTGTAAAGAGGCCACAATCCAGAACTATGGCCTTACAATTGAATAGGCTGCAGTCCCCACTGCGGCTGATGAGTACTGGTACACCTAGAAAATTAATTTGAAAAGTGGGCCAGTAAAAAATACAGACCCGTTAAACTGGGTCATTCTCTTCCTTCTCCCCCTTACTCGTTGGACCATTCGTCTTGTTACCCCGCCCAACCCCTGATTTGTTTCAGGTGCCTTCATCCTGGGCATTTTCAACGAGAGTGCGTGAACAAAATTAAGTGCTTTTTTTGTGACAAACATGGTCACTCTCGCCGGCGATGTTATTCCCTCCAAAAACTTCTTGGTTTACCCAGAGGCAAACCATTACCGGCCAAACTTCTCTTATTTCTTAACTATCCTCTCTTAAAAGGCAAGCTTAATGCTTGTTCGAAGAAGAACTTTAGCTTTGAGCCTAAAAAGAAATTTCTACTCACTGCGGATGTGCCTTATCCTGTAACGGACTCTCCCAATGATCTCACAAATAGTGATGCTTCTTCTGGCTCTCTTCTACTTCCCAATATTGCTAGTTTGTTTAAGGATCAAAAGGTTCATACGAACTTGGTTTCCTTCCCTCGGTTGGGTTCTTTTCAGAATCGTTCCCGTTCTATTGTGGAGGGGACATCGCTGCTTACGAGTCTGGATAGGGATCATGCTTTGGCTAGATTTTTTCCGGCTAAACGTCTCTCCCTTCTTATTTATCCCCTCTTTAAGAGCATGCTTTATACATGCTTCGCGAGGAAGAGTAGTTGTGAGCCGGGAAAGGAGTTGGGCTCCTCTGTAGCGGTGCCTTATCCATCTACTAACCCCTCTCCTTCCATCGTTGCTCATAATGCTTTTCTTGCGCATTGTCAGCATCCTAGTTTTGACTCCCTGATTTTGAACCGATTGGAGTTCAAGAGACTTATTTCCTTTCCTCGGTCGGGCAGTTTTCAGCATCGCCCCCCTTTTCGTGCTGTGAGGCCTTTGTCGAGTTTGAGTCGGGATAAGTTGGCTGTTTTTTGCGCTCCATTCTGGCCGTACCTTCCAAGGTCTCGTCGTTCGATCGGGATCGCACACCAAACGAATCGTGGAGTTGCCTTCATTTCTCATCATTCTTTTCAAACTAATTTCAGACCTATTTTTTCCCCAGTTTCGTCCAGTATCCTTTCCCCCTCTATCAGTCTTACCCAAGTCGACTCGTCCGGGCCTGTCCATGGCAGGACCTCGCTTCCGTTGGGGGAAGTCGGTCCTCCCCCCGCTAAGAGCAAACATAAGAAGAAACTTTATTCTAACTTGCCTACTCGTGTTAGTGCGCGATTACTAGCTAAAAAAGTTTCCTCAGTGTCGGCGCTCCCTCCAGCGCACATCTGAGCTTTGGATATATTTACTATCCCCTTGGATATGGCATCTAGTTCTTCGTTTCAGATTGTGCCTTGTGCAACTGTGTGAGGCTGTTTGGTCTCCCGTATTTTTGATCCGCATTTAGGTTGTCTTCCTCTATGTTCGCTCCCGTCATCAACTTTAGTGGTGACCCAGGCGCCTTGTTCGGTTGCGTTTTCTTGGGTCCTGTGTGGTGCGGCAGGACGTTTCCCTTCTTTGTTTGCGGCGTTTGTCTTGGGGTCTCTCGTGCGTCTTGGTATGGCTCTTCTCTCCTGACTCGCTTTTCCGGGCCGTTTGCTCCGCTCTCGATCTAAGGCGTGGTGCATCCTGCAGTGGCTTTCTCCCTCGGCTTAGCTGATATTGAGTCTATTTCTGTTATTCTTTGTAGCTCGCTTAATTGTATTTCTTACTTGCTCGCTTTTTTCTGTTTTACATCTTGTAAAACCCTTGATTATCTGTACTGTTTTTGTACTGCTTTATTGATTAATATATATTTTTGATGGCTGAAGCCGTTTGGCTCTATCCGATTCATCCAAAAAAAAAGTGGGCCAATAGGGAAAGTAGTATACCTAGAATAACGGTTTTGGGAAAATTAATTTGAAAAAAATTCCAAAAATTTGTCATAGGTTCCACGACCCGTTTCGCACCATCCCTTCCATACGCACCGCTCCAGAAAATCCTCCCCCCACTAACCCAGTGGCAAACTTGTTAATTCAAACCCCTCCTTCGCCTTCCAAAATCCAAATATCAATGTCGACTCCTTCCACCCCCTTCCAAACCCCGCCGTCAAATCCGCCGTCAACCCCCCCACAGTCGTCAATTCCAACACCGCCGTCAATTTCAATCCCTTCATCCCAAGTTCCGTCCACTCCCGCCGTCAAATTTGAATCTCTGTCCGTCAAATCCGAGATCCCCTCGTCCGATTCGACCAAATCTTCGGATTCTGTCGCGCCTTCCGTACCTTACACCTTCGTTGTTCCTAGCTTCGCAGGTAAAGTTGTAATTTTGGTGTCTTTTTGGGATTCGAAACCCTGATTTTGGTTGTTTGGGGTTGAAAAGTTAGGGATTTGACTTGGGAGTTTTGGTTTTGTAGGGTGGTTTTCGTTTGATGCGGTGCATGAGACAGAGAGAAGGATTCTTTCCGAGTTTTTTGATGGGAAAACTCCTTCCAGGTAACTAGATTGATTAATCTTTACGTTCAATGCACTGTGTTTAATTTACCTATGAATATGATTACTGTTTAAACATTATTTAAGTACTAGTAATCTGAACGTGCGATGCCCGTTCTATTTTTTTTATATAGTAAATAATGAGACGTAATTTGGCCTCGAAGCTTACATGCACGTTCTATTTTTTTTATATACTCATCACATACTATTTACAAATTACTCCTAGTGGCACAAGCTTATATTTTATATGAGTGACATTTTTGTAAATAATTATGTGGTAAATAAATTTGAACTTTGAGGGTATTATGGTTACTAAGAACAGTAGAATAAATGAGAGATTTTTGCAGTACTGGGCCACTTTTTAAAACAATTTGCGATTTTAGGCCACTTCACAAACTATTAGCACTTTTGGCTACCCAGTGCCACGTCAGCAGCGGCCGCTATTGGGAATAGCGGCCTCTTCATAGTGACCTCTCACACTAAAGAGAATATTGTATAATGAACACGACTTGGTGTAACTAAGGTCGCTATTGTCAATAGCGACCTTGTATAACCAGGGCAGCTATTCCCAATAGCGACCTCAGGTTGGTCCAATCGCTTTTAGGCTCACCTGAGGTCGCTATTAGGAATAGTGACCTTAGTTATACAAGGTCGCTATTGACCAAGTGGTTTGTAATTATACAACATCCTCTATAATCTGCTAAGTGTGGGAATCCAATGTGTTCGTCGTTATGAAGAGGCCGCTATTCCCAATAGCGGTCGCTGTTGACGTGGCACTGGGTAGCCAAAAATGCTAATAGTTTGGGAAGTGGCCTAAAATCGCAAATTGTTTCAAAAAGTGGCCTAGTACTGCAAAAAATTCAATAAATGAATGGTTAATATAACTCTCACTTGAAAATAAATGGTTGAGATTAGATGGTTGAATCAATGTCTACAAATTACATGTTGTCTAGCCACTAATCCGAACTCTCCCATTATAATATTAGAGATATACTCACTAATCCGATTAAAACTTGAAGTTTAAATAATAACGTGTATTGTATATGTCGGCTGGCTTCACACTCAAAGACCGGCTTCATCATTTTTGAGTTATGATAGTGAAGATAAATTCGTAGTTTTTTTTTCCTCTCAATTATTTAGCACATGCAGAGCTCATATAGTTTTTTTTTCTTATAATCTTAGTCATTGAGGATGCATAATAGTTATCATCAATTTTCTCATGTTGCTTTTATAATGCGGTTGCTCTTCTGTGAATAAGAATTTTCATTGAACTCTCTTGTTGCATACTCACGAATTCGGTGTTCTTGAATAATTCGTCAAGATTTAATATTCGGAATTTGGCAAAAATCCGGTAAATTCAGGAAAAAAACTCGGCAAAAATTCGGGAAGAAAGAAATATAAAATTTAATGCATCTCAGTATCCAGTATCTATCACCTAAGTAAATATATATATTTAAATCTATAAATATGAAAAATAGTAACAAACATAGCTATTAACTCGTTTAATTCACAAATTATTTGCGAATAATTCTCGCTTTTGCATATAATTCGTGAAGTGTGATTTAAACTGAAATTTGTGATTAAATCGCGAATTGATTCGACAAATGAATTCTTCGCGTATAATTCGCCAAATTCACGAATTATTCATGAACTTTGTTACTACGTCTTGTTGTAGTAGTAAAGATTTGTTACAAATCTATAATTTTGCAGGGGTTTTCTTTACTTTTCTGAAATTTGGTTGATAACTTTACCCAAATAAAGTACTAATAACTTTGAATTGTGTATATGGTTCTAGGAATCCAAGGGTGTACAGGTATTTGAGAGACTCAATTATCAAAAGATTTAGAGAAAATCCGTCGAAGAAAATCACATTTACAGAGGCTCGCCGAGGCATAGTTGGTGATATTGGATCCATTAGAAGGCTATTTGATTTTCTCGAGACCTGGGGTTTGATCAATTACACTCCATCAGGTAAACTCTTGGCAAAGGAGAAGAGGGATACTGCAGAAAATGTAGAAAAAAAGGATATTCCTAGTAAGAAGCTTTGTCACAATTGCAGGACAGCTTGCAGCCTAGTTTGCTTCGCAACTGATAAGGTATGGTTATGACTTCTGCACTCCGTAATTAATTATGTTTTTTGCTGATTAATGGTTATATCTACTTTGATAATGACTTCATTGATCATACTTGGTTGTTAGTAATGTTTACACAAACTTGCACTGAAAAGCTATAGAATATCCCCCCCCCCCCCCCCCCCCCCCCCCAAAAAAAAAAAATCTGCTAGAAAGTGAAATGTAATGAAAATAGAAGATCCGTTAATTGGTGAATTATGAAATATAGTTTAATGATTGTCTAATGTTGTATTGGGATACTTGAGTAGTTTATCCAATGTGCATTGCCTAGTTGAATGTTACATATTATGGATTGTAAATGAGTAGTTTATCCAATGTGCATTGCCTAGTTGAATGTTACATATTATGGATTGTAAATGGGGACAATACTTGCATTACATTCCCTTGCACTGTCTTTACTATTATAAACCAACGAAGTTTGAAGCCTACCTCATCCAAATGTGTATAAAGCCGCCCAACCTGCTCATTGAATATGATTACTTTTCTCTTCCAGAAGTATTTGTTGAGTAATTTGCCATTGTTAAATGCCTCATCTTTTACTGACAATGTACAATACCTACTTGTCATATAACAGTTTTATTAATAAATTGAAACTCTTATTAGAGAAATCTATAATTTAGATTAATGTAAGGGAAAAAAATGGACGGAAAGATAATATTATCAAAAATATATGGGACATAAAAAATCCACTTGGTTTTAGACTTGGTACAACCCAAAATTATCGTTCCTTTTGGTTCGCACAACCCAAATTTTTTGTGTGGGTCTACAAGAAGATGAGAAATACTGAATTGTGAGTGTCCCATACACTTTAAGGGCAAATAGTTCTCTCCTCCTTAACACCAGATATAGCCCGGTTTTCGCAGTGTCTTTTATGGAGAGCTCACCTTTGGCTCGATCCAAAAAGGTGGAAGCTTCACGTGGAAGGGGGATGAGTTAGCCACCTCTCCTACTCTCTATATCCAGTCTTTCAAATTATATTTTTACAAACTACGAAGTGTCCCACACTTGAATAATGGTAATCACTTTTACTGTTGCTTAAGGTTTTATCCTAAAGTTTGGACTAGATGTCCTAACCAGCTAGTTGCTTTTAAATAAGTGGTTGGGGTGGGGTGAGGTAAAAAATGGCTATAATGGTCATCTTCATAAAGCATTTTCTAGTGAAAGGACAGAAATGTTAAATAAGGAGTTGAAAGAGGAGACTATACGGCTCCTAAAAAACCCATTGAGATGAGAGAAAAAAAAATGATGGCCGACTCATGTTGTAACCCTCTTCCAAGTTGCTTCAACCCATTTCTTGTGTTCTCCTCTGCCTTAATGTGGACGCGTCAAAATCCTTAGACTTGCAAGAAAGGTGTGTCCTTAGGTATTTAAATTCTAAGAAGAAAAACATCTGATTGGTTGCAATTTTAGTCATTACTCATCAGGTAAAAGCTTAAGAAAAGGCAAAACACTCGTGAGGAGAGAGGTCTGACCCTCACACTTCATGTTTTCCCCATGGACAATTAAGAGTCATCTATTGCACTGTGTTTACTTTCGAACTGCTTATTTAGTTGAGTAGCCATCGGTGATGGCAGTTTAGTAGATGATTCATTTTAACACTTGTTCTCTCGCAACCTAGAGTCTACACAATCAAAATTCGTTTAACACCTTTTCTCTAATTATGAACAACAAAGCCACATAATCCCCGTGATCTTTTTCCCTAGGGAGAACAGGGCCCATGAGTATTTAAAGTCTAAACCATATTCATGGCTAACACTCCCCCAAAATATCCCAAAATTGTATTATGCATCAAACTCTTGGGATTCTATAACTTTTCATTCAACTGGTCATCTTTTCATTGTGTACCTTCTCTTCTCGTTATTAGTTGGTTGTATTCACACTTTAAAAGAATGGATAATATAGTGTTGATTCCTTCCAAATGGAGCAAACCTTGTACCTTTAGATTTTTGGTGATTTATCCAGGCCAATCACCAATGTTGAAAATGTGTATGTGATGACCAAATTATGTGTTAACTAGAACCAACTTCTTTGATGGCCATTGCCCAATAATTTCCCTCGCTTGACTTGTCACCTCTTTTGGGGTATGTTGTCGGTTGCTTAATGATTAAGTGGCAGTTATTTTTCCACTGATCACTTATATTGATAAAATAGTTGGCTGCTTATGTATGTCTATTTTTGTGTGGTTTACAGGGTATCATGATATGCTTTACTAATGCTAATGTATGCTACATATCGTGCAATGCTAAACAAAATAATCCACTCTTTTTCTCATGCTGTACCTTTCCATACTTCTATGGCAAAATGGAAAATTTTTGTGTATCTATTTACTCTTATTATTTCCCCCTTGTTCTTATGTATTTGAACAGTCAGATATTATTCTCTGTGCGAGATGTTTTGTCAGAGGGAACTACCGGCCCGGCCTAAATTCAACAGATTTCAAACGAGTTGATATCAGTGAAGAAACAAGGGCAGACTGGACTGACAAAGAGACCCTTCACCTCCTTGAGGCTGTCTTGCAT
Source organism: Hemerocallis citrina (assembly GCA_017893485.1). Taxonomy (NCBI): domain Eukaryota; kingdom Viridiplantae; phylum Streptophyta; class Magnoliopsida; order Asparagales; family Asphodelaceae; genus Hemerocallis; species Hemerocallis citrina. The sequence continues at coordinate 98,445,252 of CM030361.1, forward strand.
TATGGTGAAGATTGGAAGAAGGTGGCAGAACATGTTGGTAGCAGAACTGAGAAAGATTGTGTTGCGAGGTTCATTAAGTTACCTTTTGGAGAGCAGTTTATGGGTTCTCTAGAAAACAGTGAAGATTGTGTGCATGACGAGAAGTTAGGTTTTGAACACAAGCAAAGCAGTGAACATCGTCTTTCTAAGAGAAAACGCCACAGACCGCTAACAGATACAAGCAACCTAATCATGGGTCAGGTGCAGTACAGCTATAAATTTTTTGCCTAACTTTAAAAAAATTGATGGTTTCAGTTAAGTGAAAGAAAGCCCCCATTGATTGCTTTTCTCATTAGAGAGGAAAATGCTGTTTTACTAATCTTGCCTTTAAATATTTATAATGTTTGTTATTATGTAGCAAGGTAAAAAATTAAATTTCCTGCAAGTTTCATATACTTTTTGTCAGTCGGGATTTCCTTTAATCCGAACCCAGAAATGGCTATCTTCGTTCACTTTTCAGTCAAGAGATGCCTTTAAAATTGAAATTTAAAATCCTCCTTATTCATTGCAATATTTCATACATATGAAAATTTCAGGATAGTCAGCTCATTTTAATACTTCTATTAATTAAATTATGTCTTCAATGCATAGTCTGCATGTTAACTAAGTAAAAAGAGAAATTGATATACAAGCCCCTCATTTTTTTGTCATTCTACAAACCCTATATATGTATACTTAAAATATATCACCTCTTGATTACTACAAAATTTTGGGGTTACTTTTGACAGCAGTATGAAACCTATGCATTTGTGCTCAAGTATTCATGTCCGTATGACCACACTAGGAGTTTTCAGTAGACAATTAGCAAACCAAAAGTTATGCAAACAATTGAAACACTGGGAAACATTAACGTGCAATATGGTTAGTCACAAAATTAATTTGTTTCTCAATTATCTACTGTGAGTTCGATATTGTGCCGGGTAGCTGTGTTAGCTTATTATTGCAGTTGTGTGTTCCCTTCGAAATAATTGCCAGATTTACGTCAAGTAAGATGGTCAGTGTTTTGTGAAGTTTATTTTGATAATGTGCTTCAAGAGTTTCAAATTCATCTTGCCACACAACAATTGTGAAGTATCCATGTCCCCTTTCAGGTAGTTTTCCTTTCTGCCCTGGCGGGGTCAGAAGTTGCAGGAGCTGCTGCTCAATCTGCTATTGCAGCTTTAGATGAAGAAGATATCCCGGAGATTGGTAGTCCAAGTGTCATGGAGATTGGTGCTGCCTACAATGAAAGACAGGGAGAAGGTATGTGCTGCTTCAGTAATGGTTGATACAAAATCAGAATTTTGAACTTTTTACATGAGCACTTCAAAAAATTAAAATTCTTTTTTGTCATATGTATATATTATAACCATAGAACTGCTGCTTGGCATGTATATGTGCTATATAAACTCCTGCTGAATATGAGAAAGATACCTATAACATAGACTATATCTATCACTACATTCATCAGATGACTTGTGTTTATAAGCTCAAGCTAATCGATGCATTCTTGTGTGCTCCATGTGGACGTTTGAACCAGATAGATCACGAAAGAAAGTTGACTTTCTTTTAAATCTAGGATTAATGGGGTAATACAAATGAATATCTTAATCCTCCTCAAATTGGGTGCCTTGATACCATGTAGTGCACGCCCGGCTTCCCAAAATACAGGAATACGAGTCCGTGATTGAGGCCCAGTGAATGATTTTAACATCACCCATAAGCTGTACCAGTCTTAACTCAACAACATGAAAAGAAATAATCACAACCACGCAGATAAAATACAATCACATAAACAAGATAAAATTCAATAACCAAATCTAGGATACAAGAACTTACCAAATGGTTCGAGAATATGCAATGCAGTAACAGTTCGACGAGTTCCTTTCAATTACCCATCACTGGACCTGAATGACATAACTCAAAAGGAGGAAGAGAATCTGTTAGAGCAAGCTTCGGGCAACAAGTAGTAGGAATCAGTAAAATAGAAAATAAAGGACTATATAACAAGAACAAAAATTGAAACGATATCGGAATCAATAAATGATAAACGGTAACAAAATCAAAAGTTCATAATCAATAATTCAGAAATCAGGAATCAATGTTACTATGCAGTATTCAGTATTAGTGTCAATGTTCAGCGTTCAGTTATGTCTATAAGTCTTTTATCAATCCTAACTAATGCACGTACTATTGCGTCCCATACTACAGGTTCGGTGCATACAAAACAGTGTACGTTTTAGACTTCGTAGTGGGATCTACAGAGCGTGTACTTGGTGTTAATAACAATAATTTGCAATTAACAATCAATCATTCACAATCGATACTCCTTCCATGACAATACGATATAACGATAAGGCCTTACCGAGTACATTTTATGAGATTATCCACTACTAAGTCAATCCTTACGAACCCTGGCTTGTTTAATATTTTATTATCAATCAGTTATGAACATGCATGTGATCAATGTGGGCGATGATATCAATACTCATGCAACAGGTACAATTGATGAGACCAATAGCACTAGTACAATTTCAAGATGATATCAAAACTATACAATACATGAAATTCACATGGTCCAATTTATTAAATATGGAAAACACGGTTCATATGCAAAACATAACAATATATGGACTAAGTGTACTACAATTTCTATATGTAATGTTTTAAGTTTCTGTGTCAGGAACCGGATCGAAACCTGAGTACAAAATCAAGCAATGACATGGTGGTTGATATGGGTCAGATGACGTGGCCCCTCCTGGACCACAGGATCCCCTCATGAAGCGTGCACCATCGGATCATCCGGATCTGCCACGTCAGCACGAAAACCATCCAGGCCTCTGCCATGTCAGCCTGGACACCGCCCAGGCCTTTGCCACGTCAGGCTTATACCACTTGGGCCCACGGGCAACCGGGTCCAGACCTGGCCCCAAACGGGTCCAGACCCGGTTGGCTTTTCCTATAAATACCAGACCCTTTACCCCTTATCCAGGTAATCAATCTTTTCCACTCAAAATCCTAGTTACTGTTACTCTCCTTCAGTAGCTGACTAGATCGTCGGAGGGTCTGCCACCGGGACCAATCCCGGTATTCCTAGACCGTCTGCAGGTACACGAGACCTCGGGTCCGAGCCTCCTGATCTGAGCCGAGCATCCAGTCTCCATCTCACCCCCACCTACTTTCTAACCGTTCGCCCAGCTGAGGGTTGGCCGCACCGGAGCTTCCTCCACCAATACAAATTGAGAACTCACACCTGGTGCATCCACATGCCTCCCAAAAATAAACCGCATCAGGTTGGCACCGTCTGTGGGAAACTCTGTTGCAGACGCCGGCCTGAGCTCAGCCATCAACGGTACCCCGTCAACCCGAACTCACATGGCGCCCAAATCCACGAGAGCTGTTACCTCCGTGCATCGGCAGGATGTGCCTCCACAGGGCGTCGCTGCCGACGCTCATGGATCCAACAATTTGGGGGTCAGTCACGCACACCAATTGGTTGCCTCCCGTCCGGTCCTACCCGACCTGCGGGGGGTAATCCAGAATCGACAGGCAAGCCGGAGCAAGGGAGGGGCCACTTTCAACTCGGCCCCGAACCATTCCAGACCTCCATGCCAAGGGCGGGGGCCGGCACTCAGCCGCGTCAGATGACGACCGTCGGTTCAACCAAATCGTGCCGAGCGAGCTCCAGTCACCCATCAGGAGTTTCAAGACTTCCGAAAAGAAATCATGGAGGTCATCCGGAGGACCCCCGCCAATGAGAACACCCGTCGCTCTCACTCCCGTTCGGATGTCGAGGCCAGCATGTCTCGCGTCCCGACAGTCCAGCCGGAGTATGACGATGACATCTTGAAGCGCCTCCAAGAAATGGAAGACCGTCTCGACCACTTCGGCGACGGCTGCCCAAGGCAGGTTCAGGGATACAGGCCCGTCTGACCTCCTTTCTCCACCTTCATCCTGCAGGCGGAAATATCTCAGAACTTTCGTCCTCCTCAATTCGAGACCTATGACGATGAGGGTATCCCGCTGATCACATGGAGGGCTTCAAAACCCTCATGATGATTCACAGCGCATCGGATCCCCTCCTGTGCCGAGCCTTCCCCGCCACCCTCCGGGGTCCGGCTCGGGAATGGTTCTCTAAGCTCACCCCCGGCTCCATCTATTTCTTCGACCAATTGGAGGGCAACTTCCTCGCCTACTTTGTGACCAGCCGAAAGGCTGAAAGGACAAGTGCGTCCCTATTTGGCCTCCGGCAAAAGGAAGGGGTGTCGCTCCGGGTATTCGTCCGAAGGTTCACCGCTGAGGCGAGGTCGGTCTCCTCCCTCAACCCCGAGGCTGCCTCGGCAGCATTTCGACACAACGTCCGGCATGGTCAGCTGAAGGCCTCCCTAGCTAAGAAGCCCCCAGTAGATTTTCCCGACCTCCTCAATCGGGTCGAGAAGTACATCCGGGCCGAGGTCCTGAATCCAGAAGACTCGAGAGAAGTTCCTGGGAAGAAAAACTGCAAGGCCGACGAGGTCGAGCCAGCAAAGAAAGTTCCAAGAGACGGGTGCCACTAAAAGGGTTTTGCCGGTCCCTCGCTTCGAGAGGTACACCCCTCTGACACAGAATGTGTCCACCATTCTCTTAGCAATCGAAGACAGGGACCTCATGCAATTCCCCCTTCGACCGTCCAACAACAACTGCAAGAAGAGGGATCAGTGGTTTTACTGCCGCTTCCACTGCGATAATAGGCACGACACGACCACTGCCGCGCCCTGAAGGACGAAATCGAGGCCATCATCCAACGGGGGTACCTCTGGGAGTTCAAACGGGAAGAAGCTCGGGAACAGAGGGACGCGAGGAACAGGAGGGCTTCCCCTCCTCCTCGGATACCTAGACAGCGTCCTGTGCGGGACCAAGAACCTGAAGAGCTCGAGGGTCAGACCATCTTACATTGTGTCCACGGAGGGCCCATGAGAGGGGAATCCAACACTTCCTGCAAGGCGTTCATCTAGAATGTCAACGCTGTCTAGGGCCCCCTCTCCCCCCAGGTCCAGCAGCTCCCTGTCTCCTTCTCGGGGAAAGACCTGGAGGGAGTTCGGCTCCCGCATTGTGATGCGCTGGTCATCAGCCTCAGCATGGCAAACTTCGAGGTCCGGCGCATCCTCGTTGACAACGGAAGCTCGGTAAACATCCTCTTCCTGGAAGCGTACGAGAACTTGAAGCTCCCCCGAGATAAGCTCAAGCCGGCCGGGTACACCCTGCACGGGTTCTCCGGTGTCCCAGTGCCAATCGAGGGGATCGTGACCTTGGATGTCACTGCCGGTGCGACCCCTCACAGACGAACCGAGTCCATGGACTTCATGGTTGTGAACGTCAAGACGCCTACAACACCATACTCGGCCGTCCCGGGCTCTGCTCGGTCCAGGCGGTTCCCTTGGCCTACCACCAGAAGATGAAGTTCCCTACCAGCACCGGTGTCGGAGTTGTCCGAGGAAACCAAGAAGCAGCACGATCGTGCTACATGATGGCGATCGGGGGTGGTGTATTTTCCCTCGATGCTGTCGAGCTACAGCCCGAGAGAACCCAGCCAGAACCAGAGCCGGCAGACGAGCTAGAAGATGTCTCGTTCGAGACAGGGGACGCGTCAAGGTGCTTCCGAGTGAGTTGCTTCCTTGCTCCCAACCTCAAGTTTGTCCTGATCGACTGCATTCGCCGCAATGTCGACCTCTTCGCCTGGAAACCCTCTGACATGCCAGGTATCTCCGAGGATCTCATCATGCACAAACTCAGCGTGATCCCCGAGTCGAAGCCGGTTGTCCAAAAGCGATGTAAGTTCGCTCCGGAGCGATAACAGGCGATAAATGCGGAAGTGGACAAGCCCTTGTCTACACGCTTCATACAAGAAGTCAGCTATCCTGAGTGGCTGGCGAACGTCGTAATGGTCAGGATGGCGAGCGAGAGTTGGAGGATCTGCATAGACTTTACTGACCTCAACAAGGCGTGCCCCAAGGATCCGTTCCCTCTCCCCAGTATCGATGCTCTTATCGACGCCACATCGGGTCACGAGTTCCTGTCCTTCATGGACGCCTTCTCCGGCTATAACCATATCCGGATGTTTCCTCCCGACCTTGCCAAGACGTCATTCGTTACGGACCAAGGGCCCTACTGCTATCGGGTCATGCCCTTCGGGATGAAGAACGCCGGTGCTACTTATCAAAGGATCGTCAACCGAGTCTTCAAGGATCAAATCGGGCGTAACATGGAGGTGTACGTCGACGACATGCTCGTCAAAAGCCAATAGGGGCATGATCACGTCCTCGACTTGGAAGAGGCCTTTGGGGTCCTTCGAACCCACAACATGAGGCTCAATCCAGCGAAGTGTGCATTCGGCGTCTCCTCAGGAAAGTTCCTCGGGTTCATCGTCAGCCAGCGCGGCATCGAGGCGAACCCTAAAAAAATTCAAGCCATAATAAATATGGTCCCTCCCAGGAACGTCAACGAAGTCCAGAGGCTAACGGGAAGACTGGCGGCCATCGGCCGTTTCCTCTCGAAGTCTGGAGAGAAGTCCCTTCCGTTCTTTAAGGCACTGCGCGGAACCGGAGGGTTCGAATGGGGTACCCAGCAGCAAGAGGCATTCGCCCAATTGAAGGAGTACCTCGCCAACCCTCCTCTCCTCAGCAAGTCCGAACCAGGTGAGCTACTCTGGCTCTACCTTTCGGCTTCGAAGAATGTGCTCAGCACCGTCCTCGTTCGAGAAGAGGAAGGAGTCCAAAAGCCTCTATACTATGTGAGCAAGGTCCTGCTCGACGCCGAGACCAGATATTCCAGGATGGAGAAAATAGCATACGCCTTGGTCATGGCCGCCCGAACGCTTCGTCCGTATTTTCAGGCACATTCAGTCCAGGTGCTCACGGATCAACCTCTGAAGGCCGTGCTCTATAAGCCCGAAAGCTCGGGACGACTAGTCAAATGGTCGATCGAGCTCAGTCAGTACGACATTGGCTATTAACCAAGGATGGCCATTAAAGGGCAGGCCCTCGCCGAGTTCATCACGGAATGCACCATCTTCGAGCAGCCGACAAGCAAGGAAGCCGACCAGACATGGGAAGTTTACGTCGACGGTTCCTTATGCGAAGTGGGGAGTGGTGCGGGCATCATTCTACGGGGTCCGGATGGTTTTCTCCTTCAATACTGCCTTCGCCTCAACTTTCCGGCCTCTAACAACGAGGCTGAGTACGAGGCCATGATCGCTGGGCTCATCCTGGCTCATCAGGTCGGCGCCAGACATATCAAGGCCTTTCGTGACTCTCAGCTTGTGGTCAACCAGATCACGGGGGAGTACGAGGCCCGTAACGATCGGATGATCAAGTACCTGGCCGTGGTCCAACGACTATTAACATCCTTCGACGAATCGGTTGTCCTGAGGATCCTCAGGGAGCAGAATGCACAGGCCGATGTCCTATCGAAGTTAGCTTCCTCATCCTTTGAAGGCCTCGACCGCACCGTCCTGATTGAAGTCCTGCTGAAGCCAAGTACAAACTTCCCTGAGGCTCTATGCGTTGAAAACGGAGCTCCTCCAGACGACTGGACCACTCTTATCAAGAAATTTCTAATCAAGGGAGAGCTCCCCGAAGATCGAGCCGAAGCAAAGACGGTCAGGGTCCGTTCAGAAAGGTTCACCATAATCGACGCAACCCTCTTTAAAAAGTCCTACACCACAACGGACGGGAGGCCCTACCTTCGTTGCCTGACCCCTGACGAAGCAGAGTACGCCCTCAAGGAGCTACACAAGGGGATCGGCGGATGCCACATGGGAAGCCGCTCGCTCGCGCGAAAGGCACTGAATCACGGGTATTACTGGCCAACTATGCTGCAAGACGCCCTCGCCCTAGTGAAGAAGTGCGGTGCCTGTCAACGGTTCTCCTCCGTGAAGAGGGCTCCGCAAACAAATTTCCGTTCCATGGCCAGTCTGACCCCCTTCGCAATGTGGGGGATGGATCTGGTAGGCCCATTTCCGAAGGCAACGGGCCAACGAAAGTTTCTCATAGTGGCGATCGACTACTTCACAAAGTGGATCGAGGCAGAGCCATTATCAACGATCACCGAGCAACAGACCAAATAGTTTTTCTGGAGATACATCGTCTATCGGTTCGGGATCCCACAGGTGTTCATCACGGACAATGGAACTCAATTTGCGGGTAAGCATTTCCGCAAGTTCTGCGAAGATCTCGGGATCCAGCAACGCTTCTCCTCAATATGCCACCCCCAGTCTAACAGTCAGGCCGAGAATGCGAACCGCCAAATCCTCGACGGCCTCAAGAAACGACTCGATAACTCACCCAAGGGGTTATGGGTCGATGAACTACCAAGCGTTCTCTGGGCCCACCGGACGACAAAGAGAATCCCCACGGGAGAATCGCCATTCAATCTGACATATGGCGCGGAGGCCGTCATTCCCCTGGAGATCGGGATCCCTTCGCCCCGGATCATGGCTTTCGACGAGGCAAGTAACTCTGCACAGCTGCGAGCCGACCTGGACCTCATAGACGAGGTCAGGGAGAAGTCTGCCATTAGAAGGAGCATCTACCAACAAAGGATCGAAAGATTCTATAATAAGAAGGTGCGTCCCACCGACATCAAACTCGAGACCTTGTCCTCCGAAAGCTGGCGGTATCCAATCCCGGCCAGAAAAGGAAATAGGCCTCAAACTGGGGGGTCCTTACAAAGTATCTGAGGTCGTGCGTTCGGGGACGTACTGCCTAACCAACTCAGAAGGCAAGACCATCAAAAGGCCCTGGAATGCGGAGCACCTCATCATGTTTCTAGGGGGAGGGGATTAGCCTCCGCCCCATGTAAATTGTGAGGAATGTAATCGGCACTTCGCGCCTTGTTTTTTGTAAATTTCCAAGATATTGTAAATATGCCAGCTTTCTTAAAACACGTTGTTGGCTTTGTATTGATTCCCATTAAAGAACATATCTCGGGCTCGGCGCTCGGATAGCATCGCGAGCCAAAAAAGCTTTCCTTACAAGCTTACGGCTCGGCGCTCGGATAGCATCGCGAGCCAGGAAAGCTTCTCTTACAAGCTTACGGCTCGGCGCTCGGATAGCATCGCGAGCCAGAAAGGCTTCTCTCACAAGCTTACGGCTCGGCGCTCGGATAGCATTGCGAGCCAGGAAAGCTTCCCTTACAAGCTTACGGCTCGGCGCTCGGATAGCATCGCGAGCCAGAAAAGCTTCTCTTACAAACTTACGGCTCGGCACTCGGATAGCATCACGAGGCTTGCCTTACAAGTTTACAGCTCGGCGCATCGCGAGCTGGAAAAACTTCCATGGCAAACTGCCTGAGAACAAGTGTGGGGGCTCGTCGTCGACCCCGAGCAAGGTCGTGGCTTTCTTCAAAGCCACTCGTCCAATACGCTCGGTGACGACTTCGGCCATGCCCATTCCTGGCTTTCTCCCCGGTGAGGGGGCTCAACATCTGCCCCCTAGCACGGGTTGGTGCTTCTTCAAGCTGATCAACCCATGCGCACGACGACAACTGCCAGCCACGCCCATACCGTCTTTCTGAGAACAAGTGTGAGGGCTCGTCGTCGACCCCGAGCGAGGTCATGGCTTTCTTCAAAGCCACTAGGCCAATATGCTCGGTTGCGACTTCGGCCACGCCCATTCCTGGCTTTCTCCCTGGTGAGGGGGCTCGGTATCTGCCCCTGGCACGGGTTGGGGCTTCTTCAAGCTGATCAACCCATGCGGACGGCGGCAACCGCCAGCCATGCCCATATCGTCTTCCTGAGAACAAGTGTGGGGGCTGGTTGTCGACCCCGAGCGAGGTCGTGGCTTTTTTCAAAGCCACTCGGCCAATACGCTCGGTGGCGACTTCGGCCACGCCCATTCCTGACTTTCTCTCCTGTGAGGGGGCTCGACATCTGCCCTGGCACGGGTTGGGGCTTCGTCAAGCTGATCAACCCATGCGCACGGCGGCAACCGCCAGCCACGCCCATACCGTCTTCCTGAGAACAAGTGTGGGGGCTCGTCGTCGCCCCGAGCGAGGTCGTGGCTTTCTTCAAAGCCACTCGGCCAATACGCTCGGTGGCGACTTCGGCTACGCCCATTCCTGGCTTTCTCCTTCTCCCCGGTGAGGGGGCTTGGCATCTGTCCCTGACACGGGTTGGGGCTTCTTCAAGCTGATCAACCTGTGTGCACGGCGGCAACCGCTAGCCACGCCCACACCGTCTTTCTGAGAACAAATGTGGGTACGTGCCGTCGACCCCGAGCAAGGCCAGGCTCTCTTCAGAGCCGCTCGACCAATACGCCCGGTGACAACCTTCCACCACGACTACTTCAGCAAAAGTTTCATTAAGGTTTAGAGCGTCCGCCTTTGGCAGACGCCCCGAGCCTCAAGTCGATTGGTTGACCCTCCTCTCGCCAGCGAACAACCCGGGGTTCTCAGCTTTCACAAGCCAAAACTCCGAACTGTTCGAGGACGGCAGGAGAGCCACCGACCCTCGGCTCTCTCCGATCATCCGAACGAATTGGTTGGCCCACCACTCACCAACGAACAACCCAGGATCTTACGGCCCTCAAAGCCAAAACCCCGAATTGTTCGAGGGTGATTGGTGTGCCTCCAATCCGGAGCCCTCGGAAAAGTTTCAATTTTGGGGCACCCACCTTCGGCAGGGTGATTGGTGAAACAAATCAAGTGCTTCCAAGAGTTTGGGCCATACTGCATTGAGCTTAGCTTCGCCCAATTAAAAACCCTCTTGACGAAGGGGTGCAACAGTAGCCTCAGTCCCGAGACGAAGGCGTTCTCGGAAAAGATGCAATAGCCCGGTGCAAGGGTTGTAGTGGGTCGAATGCCCGGGCTCGGAATAAAGACTTCGAACTCCCGAGGAATGAAGTAGGCGGCCCTCAAAATATGAAGGTAGTCCGCCTTCAAGACACACTGGATGCCGTCCATCCGAATCTTCACCCGGCTCTCCTCGCCCGGTACGAGAGGAAGAGGGTCGGTATCTTTGATATCGTTGGGGTACATCCTGATCGATCCCAGATTTTAAAGGAGATCGGGGAAAATTCGAACCCCGGTCTAGGGGCATACTTGCTCGGAGGAGGGGGACTATCCGGAAGGCTTAACTTCCGCTTCTTCCGATGAGGGCGAGCCTTCCTCTCGGAAGACAGCGTCGACAAAGGTGGCAGAGGCGGAAGGTCGTCGTCGACCCCGACTGCCCCTCTTGCTGTGCCTTCGCCAGCACCTTCCTGAGCGGGCTCCCCTTCATCTTCATCATCTTCATCATCCTCAACAGCGCCCTGTCCCTCGACATCCTGGTCCTCATCCTCGACATCCTCTTCATCATCCTCGGCATTCTGATCCTCACCATCCTTATCAAATTCGACATCCCGACCTTCCTCTTCCTCCTCCTCGCCCGCATCCACGGGCTCCTTCCTCGACCTTCGGGATCTTAGCGGCGACACGACAAAGACCACGTCACCATCGCCGTCGGATCCAGGGTCGGTCAGAACCTTCTCCTTAACCTTATATTTGCTCAGGGACGAGGACGTATCTGATTCGGCTTCCTTTGCGAAGCGGCCTGACGAGCTAGCCTTGGATCCGGACTGAGAGCGCGACATTACTAGACAGAAATACTAACCTGAAATGTGCACCGTGCAATCACCGAAAAAAGTCGCCGACGGCAAGTAAGACCCTGTTCTTATAAAATTGGAAAGCGAGAGTAAAGAAATGAAGAAAAGAAAAGTGGGGAGGGGGGAGATTTATAGCGGAGAAAGCGACCTCTCGATTTTTGCAATCAAATCTGGCCATTGGATCTTAATCATCAAAATCTAACGGCCACTAAGATCTAGAGTCGCTTCGATTCTTGCGCACATGACGTCAGCACTTGGCACTAAATTACCCTAATGCTCCCAGGCCTTATTCCAACAAACTTTTTTTCGACAAGTCAGAAAGCTCGACGCTTGGATGGTATCGCGAGCCCCAAATTTCTTTTCTATTCAACAGAAGGGTCGACGCAACGATGGCACCGCGAGCCCTAGTATCTTCTCCTATTTTCATAGGACGCTTGGAGCTCGGATGGCACCGCGAGCCCCAGTATCTTCTCCTATTTTCATAGGACGCTCGGAGCTCGGATAGCACCGCGAGCCCCAAAATCTTCCACTATCTCATAGGAGGCTCGGAGCTCGGATGGCACCGCGAGCCCTAGTATCTTCTCCTATTTTCATAGGACGCTCGGAGCTCGGATGACACCGCGAGCCCCACAGTCTTCCCCTGTCTCATAGGAGGCTCGGAGCTCGGATGGCACCGCGAGCCTCAGTATCTTCTCCTATTTTCATAGGAAGCTCGGAGCTCGGATGGCACTGCGAGCCCCAAAATCTTCCCCTATCTCATAGAAGGCTCGGAGCTCGGATGGCACCGCGAGCCCCAGTATCTTCTCCTATTTTTATAGGAAGCTCGGAGCTCGAATGGCACCGCGAGCCCCAAAATCCTCCTCTACTCGAAAGGGGGCTCGGAGCTCGGATGATACCGCGAGCCCCAGAATCCCCCTCTATTCACAGGAGGTTCGGAGCTCGGATGGCACCGCGAGCCCCAAGACCCCCTCTATCCAACAAACGAGGGGCTCGTCTGCCGACCCCCCATGCTCGGCAAGAAGACCCCTGCTCAATAGACTTCGGCATCCCCTTGCTCTTCCAACTAGCAAGGAGATCGTCTGCCGACCCTCAACACTCACCTACCGACCCTCGACGCTCGGTGAGCCGAGTTCCAAGTCAACAGACTTTGGCATCCCCTTGCTCTTCCAACTAGCGAGGGGATCGTCTGCCGACCCTCGAAGCTCGTCCACCGACCCTCAACACTCGCCTGCCGACCCTCGACACTCGGCGAGTCGAGCTCCAACTCAACAGACCTTGGCATTCCCTTGCTCTTCCAACTAGCGAGGAGATCGTCTACAACCCTCGACGTCCGGTAAGCTGAGCTCCAACTCCACAAACCTTGGCATCCCCTTGCTCTTCCAACTAGCAAGGGGATCGTCTGCCGATCCTAGAAGCTCGTCTACCGACCTTCGACACTTGCCTACTGACCCCGGATCTCGGCGAGCCGAGTTCCAACTCGACAGACCTCGACGTCCCCTTGCTCTTTCAACTGGCGAGGGGATCGTCTGCCGACCCTCGAAGTTTGTCTACCGACCCTCAACGCTCGTCTACCGACCCTAGGGGCTCGACAAGTACCCTACGCGACTCCAATGGGGGATCCCTTCATCCTACCCCCCTGGCCTCTTCTGGAAGGAACAGATCCTACTCCTCACCGCACACCACCCCGATCTTCCTACAGAGGCAAAGAACACCCAACCCTCCAAGAGTGGATATGGGTCAGATAACGTGGCCCCTCTTACACGGCTGGATCACCCAGCCCTCCAGGAGTGGGGGGCTTCTGATATGGGTCAGATGACATGGCCCCTCCTGGGCCACAGGATCCCCTCATGAAGCATGCACCATCAGATCATCCAGATCCGCCACGTCAGCACGAAAACCACCCAGGCCTCTGCCATGTCAGCCTAGAAACCGCCCAGGCCTCTGCCACGTCAGCCCTATACCACTTGGGTTTTTGCCGCTTCAGGCCCACGGGCAACCGGGTCTAGACCCGGCCTCAAATCGGTCTAAACCCGGTTGGCTTCTCCTATAAATACCAGACCTTCTACCCCTTATCCAGGTAACCAATCTTTCCCACTCAAAAGCCTAGTTACTGTTACTTTCCTTCAGTAGCTGACTAGATCGTCGGAGGGTCTGCCACCGGGACCAACCCCGGTGTTCCTAGATCGTCTGCAGGTACACGAGACCTCGGATCCGAGCCTCCTGATCCGTGCCGAGCATCCAGCCTCCACCTCACCCCCGCTTACTTCCTAATCGTTCGCCCAGTTGAGGGTCGGCCGCACCGGAGCTTCCTCCACCAATACAAATCAAGAAGAACTCACACATGGTGCATCCACATGCCTCCCAAAACAAACCGCATCAGCAGTATATGTGAATGTTCCATAATACAATAAATTTACGGTTTAAGTTTGAAGTCAACAATAATAGCACGATGAGAAGACTATAAATCAATAACATGGTATAATAAATAAACAATGGAGTTTAATTAAATATGATATTCAAATTGATTACTACTTGCTGGATTTCAAGGAGTGTTTTTTTGAACTAGAAACAATAAAATGAGTTCAAGAGACGCTTGCCTGTTAGGAAACGATTCTGAATATGAAGAGAATAACGGGATCAGAATCCCGACGGCGGCACGTGCACTCACAACAGCAACTCCGCAATTACATAGCAACAACAAAAGAGCACTCAACAGCAACTCCTCTCACAGTAAAACACAACAGCCAAACAGCAAATCCCAATAGCAAAACAGTAGCACACAACACAACCAACATCCCAAGATCAACCCAAACACCAATCACGATCCCCCACTGCACAACAGCAAACACAATACAAACCAATCTCCTCCACAACAGCAAAACACCACAACAAACCAAACAGCAACCCAATAACCCAACTCCTCCATACAAAATACCACATCGGATCGGACCCCTCTTCACACAAACACCAAACACCCAATCCCTATTCTTCATAGGGACAGAGAGAGAGTTGGCGAGAGAGTGGGCGGCGACTGGTGGCGCTCGGGACGACGGGAGGTCACTGAGGTGGTCGCGACGGCAGGACGAAGACGGCGGAGGACGCCGCAAGTGCTACAGGCGGCGCGAGGAGGACTGGGGGGCTATGGATTGCGGTGGCAGGACGGTGGAGTCGACGGGGATGGAGATGGGTTCAGGCAGTGGGGGGTGAGTTCAGGGATGGCGACCGGGGGTCGCGAGGCTCGACGATGGTGATGACGGGGATGGGTTCTCGGGATTGCGGTGGTCGCGACTGAAGGGCAGCAGTGGGGCGAGCGAAGTCGAAGTGGGTGGTGGTTACCAGAGGAGGGACGAAGACAAGAGGATCTCGGGGCTCGAGCGGGAGGGGCGAGAATGAGGGTCGAAGGGGTTCGAGCGGGAGGAGTGAGGGAGAAGACGAAGGGGTTTGGGTCTGTTTAGTTTATGGGAAACAGAGGAGAAAGAGCTCTGTGTTTTGTTGGGTTTTGGAAAGTTAGAGGAGAGAGGGGGAGACGGGGAGAGAGTGATTTTATAAAAATAATAATATAATATTGATTAGGGGGGGGTAGTTACGAGATAGTGGGGTGAGTGTGTAGTTGAGGAGATCTGGGTTGGTTATTAGGGGAAATATGGGTTTGTGGGTTTGGGTAGACTATGATTTGGATTCAGGATCCAATGAGGAGATGAGTTTGGGTAGACAATACTATGGCTTGCAAATGGATTGGGCTAATAAAAGATAACAATAATAATACTAGAATAATAAATTGTAATAGAAGGCTCACAACAAGTCCAAGACCCAAAATACATTAAAATAGAAAAGAGAACACTACAAAATACAAGGAAAAATTCGTACAACCGGAAACTGGGGTTACATGTAGATATGTCTAATAATCAGTAATATACAGAAAGTTAAAAGGCTTGTGGTTTGGTGACGAGCAATTTAGATGAACCAATTTAGGAATTTTTTGCAGTGCTAGGCCACTTTTTGAAACTATTTGCGATTTTGGGCCACAACCCAAACTATTAGCGTTTTTAGCTAGGCAGTGCCACGTCAGCAGCGGCCGCTATTGGGAATAGCGGCCTCTTCATAGCGACCAACACATTGGACTTCCACACTTGGCAGATGATAGAGGGTATTGTATAATTGCAAACCACTTGGTATAACTGAGGTCACTATTGTCAGTAGCGGCCTTTTATAACTAAGGTCGCTATTCCCAATAGCGACCTCAGGTGGGACTGAAACAGATTGGGCCAACCTGTGGTCGCTATTGGGAATAGCGGCCTTAGTTATACAAGGTCGCTACTGACAATC
Source organism: Hemerocallis citrina (assembly GCA_017893485.1). Taxonomy (NCBI): domain Eukaryota; kingdom Viridiplantae; phylum Streptophyta; class Magnoliopsida; order Asparagales; family Asphodelaceae; genus Hemerocallis; species Hemerocallis citrina. Next base: position 98,461,214 of record CM030361.1, read on the forward strand.
ACGACCTCAGTTATACCAAGTCGTGTCCATTATACAATATCCTCTCTATAAGCTGACAATGGTGGAAGGTCGCTATGAAGAGGCCGCTATTCCCAATAGCGGCCGCTGTTGACGTGGCACTGCCTAGCTAAAAATGCTAATAGTTTGGGTTGTGGCCCAAAATCGCAAATAGTTTCAAAAAGTAGCCTAGCACTGCAAAAAACTCCCAATTTAGTGTCATCCCACTATCAAGATTTGATATCAAAGTTCAAAGGATTATGCTTTATATTTGTAATATTGTCCCACATTTTCCATGTTCTTCAGAGGCCTTAGCTGTTCATGATAACTTTGCTTGAAATTCATTCAGGGTCTAGTTTAAACTTGGGTAGTTATGATACTACATCATCATCAACAACACAGACTATGCCAAATCTTTGGAGATGGCTACATGATATCCTTTTCCTTTTCTAGTTCTAAAAAGGGTCCTCATGACCGTCCTCTATTAGCTCCATCACTTGGACAACTCATCTATATGTCACAACAACAATGTTCTGAAATTGTGTGAATTACAGCCAGTATCTTACGGGCGCATTTTTCAAAATCCTCCAGGATCACAAGTGAACTCAAGCAAGGGTGGGGAGGCTCTGGAAAATTTTAAAACAAAAGAAAGCAAAAGTGAAAACTCGATAGAATTGAAGTAGTATCAATTTTAATTTTGACTTCACACATAATGAGTGCAACTAAGAGCAATTATATGGAGGTTGGCTGGAAGCTTACATGCAGGTTCTAAATGTCTAAAGATGGTAAGTTCTGGAAATAGTATTGCTAAATGTCTACATACGATTTGTACATTCATCAAACACTAAAATGAATACAATTCATAGTAAATACTGGTATTCAACTGGTGCTAGTATAACAAATATCCGAAGATGGTATAATGGTAGTATGTGTGTCTTGTCCAACCTTACTGTGTGTTTCCTACTCAAGTAACCACAGGAAAAGATGTTTTGATTGTCGAATGTAAAATGGCTCTCAGCTGTGCTACTTCGGATAAAAGTTGTGGGGAAGTATATGGGAATGGATAATTATGAGGAAATCGCCTTCTATGAGGCTCGCTTTCCTCTTCTTTCTTTCCTTATTTTTATCTTTTTCCTTTCTTTCTTCTTCCGGGAAGGTAAATAAATAAACTGAAACTGAAAGCACAAGGGTGGTAGAGAAAGGATGGAACAAAGGGAGAACATTGTCAGTTGACAAGAAGGTGAATGGCCTGCACTCAGCAGGATATACAATTCTTTTTTCATCAGAAGCTAAATAATACTTGTTGTACAGATGGTTCTTCTGCAAATGGAAAAACTGCTGCCAAAATCCTGAAAGACGCCACTTCTGAAGTAGAGTTTCAAATGGAGAAGGAACAACAGGAAGTCGAGCAATCAATTACCGACATTGTTAAAGTTCAGGTTGATCTATACTCTCTCAATCCCTTTTAGATTCTTTTTTTTTACTGTTACCATTACTGCCATTGTTTTGTCCACCGTGGTGAATAATAATCTGTGAACACTAATTACATTTTTCAGATGAAAGAAATACAATCTAAAATAAAACATTTTGAGGAGGTAGAGCTGCTGATGGAAAAGGAGCAGCTTCAGCTATGCTATATGAAGGATTTGTTCTTTGCCGATCAATTGGCCCTTCTACAGTACAAGGCTCGGGGAATACTGCCACAAAGTGGTGACAGGAAGAACATCAAATCAAGTCAAATTACATGAAAGATGAATGTACTTTTGTTGCCTATTATTATTTGTTCATACAATTTTGAGGGCACCCTCAAATGATATTTATTCTGAGCATGTTATATAGGCTGAAATTTTCGATGGTCGCAAGATTCTCACCTTCTTAGTCACACCTCCAGCATTTCTTGTAAGGGTAGATGTTGTTGGAGGTTATGAGAGATAATAATAAGAAATTAGGGTTAGGGTTAATATCTCTACTGTTGGAGATATCTACCCTGCTTATCATAATAAGAATATCACAGAGCACTACCTCTAGACCAGTATATATGGGATGAAACTGGATTTAGGATACTGGGCTTCATACCAGTTAGGGGTAGCATTCGGTCCACCCGGGCCGAGCTGAAGCCTAACGTGTTTGATCCGGTTACGGGCTAAAGCGGGTCGGGCCGGGCTTTAGCTGGAATATTGAGGCCCGGCCCCTAGCTTGGGGGTCGGGCCTGTTCAAGGTTATTTTCAATTTTTTTTTTTTATTTATATTTTTTAAAACTTTTTAAATTTTGTTCACAATTGTTAAAATCATATAGATAAAAGAGATATTCAAAACTTATATTTATGAATTACAAAGTAATATGTAATCAAATAATTGAGTAAAATTTAATTTCATTCAAATAATTTCAAATTACAATACGAGGAAAACATTTGTATTTAGAGATCGAGATTGCCTCTATTTAGATTGAAGAGAATGCAGTGGACTATTGTCATGTATTTTTACTTAACCTAAATATAGAATCTAATACCTTTAAAAATTTTCAATTATTAACAATACATTATACAAATTATATTCTAACTAGTTCTTCACCCGTCGTTACTTGTTGATCCGTTTTGTGGTTCTTGTAAATCTTGAGTTCTCTCTTCCGCTTTCATCCAATCTTCGGCGCATACCAATATCTCCAAATTCTTTGACGTCAAGTGATTCCTGTTCGGGCTCATAATCATGCCACCAAGAGAAAAAATACTTTCTGATGCAACGGTTGACACCGTACAGTTAGCAAATCTTTAGTCATGCGAGAAAGAATACTAAAAATATTTTCTTTAGTTTTCCAAAAAAGAAAACACATCTACTACATCTTCAATGGGAGGTTGTGCATTATACCAATTCAACTCATTTGGTGAATTGGTTTTTGGTTTTTTTGATTTTAAGAGATTTAAAACACTACTAGTGGCAAGACTCTTTCCCTTTGATAACATAGAAGAAGAAGAAGAGCCAACATTTTGTGTTTGTGTAGTGTTAGATGAATAAATTCTATCATAACTATCATATAAACTATTCAAAACATTTTCAAATTTTGTAGTGAAAACAACATGATTAAAATCATTTATTTCTTCGTGTGGAGCATAAGTATAAAAAATTTCAATTAAAATTTTTGTGTCATCTAACTTAATCATGAGATTCATTACACTAGCAACGCAATATAATATAGGAAGCGGATGAAAATATTTTAAATTTTAATATAAGCGGCATAAACCATTTCTCCAATGAAAGGGTCATTTACCAAATCTTTAATTGTTATCATCATAGTGACAATTGCAAGTAAAATATCACTAGATGTGGATGTATATATTTTTGAAAATTGTATAGTAGCATCATTAAAAGGTTCTAAAAATTTGTACAAACTATCGGCAAAAAACCAAAAATCATCATCTAACATACAATCTTGCATACCCATTACAATTCAAAATTCTCTAAGATTAAAACGATAGTGAAGAATAACACTTAATAAATCAAAAGTAGAATTCCAACGATGTCTAGCATCTTTAGGAAAATGTTTAAATACAATTCCCCTAAGTTGACACCAATCATGAAAAACTTGATATATTGGACCACTCAACGTAATAAAATGAACACAATTTCTCATTGCCTCAATTTTATCGTGTCCATATTTAAGTGCATCTTGCACACAAAAATTTAAAATATGACAAGTACACCTAACATTAAAAATTTCCGGTTCTAAAGGATTAAGTGTAATTAGCAAACTAGCAATTGCTTTAGTATTATTAAAGACGTTATCAAAACCAATAGCAAAAACTTTATCAAAAATATCAAAATTGTTACATGCTTCCATGATGTGTGTGGCAATTATTTCACCCTTATGTGGGTAGCTAACAAATCCGAATGAAATTATCTTCTTTTGAAGTAGCCAATCAGAATCTATCGAATGACATGTTACATACATCATTGGTACGCCGTTCACTCCTACCCACCCATCCGATGTCAAAGAAACTCTAGTGTTTAGTGACGTAAGTGTCGCTACTAAAAAATCCTTAGCCTCATTGTAAACTAATTTATAATCACCCTTTACTACATTCCTAGGAATTTTTTTTATAATTGGAGTTTAATGTGGTTTGTGCAAAGGTCTCTACATTCCTACTTTCACCAAAAGAATACGGTAATTCATCTCTAATTACTAACTTAGCCATTTCTCTACGAACGATATCGTGATCGTAGCTATGACTATCTATTTGGCCGGTCTTAGGGTGTATTTTTTGTTGTGTGAGGTTGTCTTTAAAAAATTCGGGTTGACATTTACTTAAGTGTCGTTGAAGTGTACCTGTTCCCGATCATAGTTTAAACTTATAGGGTGTTTGACACTTTTTATAAATTTTTAATCCTATATTCTTATCATTTTGTGAAGGGACATAGTCAAAATATTTGTAACCCCCATTCCCGTAAATACGTATTTTCTGAATATTTTCTGTATTTCGATATTATAAATTCATTATTTGTTAAAATCATTTTTGATTTTATATTAAAGTATTTTTCTAATCGAAAATTTATTCATTTCAAATAATGATGTGTTTTGATTTTATTTTTCTAGATCTTATTGATCAACTATTTGTACTTGAGTCCAAATTATATATATATATATATATATATATATATATATATATATATATATATATATATATATATATAATGTCATTTTAGTAAATTGTTAAGCCTGGATATTATTTTATTGTATGATTTTATTATTATAATAATTAATTGTCGTTTCTTGATTATTTAATTAAAATTCATCTATGAATTATTTTGTTATTGTACTAGACCTCGTTTTCTTTGCGAATTCCAACTTATTTTCAAGCCCAGTTTATATTCAATTTATTTGTATTATTTATTTATTTATTTGGATTGGAATTCTTGAACATGAAACTCTTTGATCTTCTTGATGAAGTATTTTCTTGTTAATCCTATTTTTCTTTTTTTTATTGTTGGTATTTTTTATTTGAACCCTATTGATTTGATGTACCTCTTACTGAACCCTAAAACCCAATTTCATTTGTTCTTGACCCAAATTCACTCTTATTGGACCCTAAACCACTAATCCAGTACCCTAATTGTATCTTATAAATACAACCCTAATGTAAATCCTAATTTTTGCACACAAATCGAAACCCTAGCCATCTACTCTCTCTCTCCTCACTGTTATCTCTCCCGGTTGAGTTTTCCCGCCTAAACACCTCTAGCGACCCCCGTCGTCTTCTCCGACCAACCCTCCGTCCTCCGGCGACACCCCCCTCCCCGCCACTCACCGTAGATGCCCAGAACCACCTCCCGACCTCTCCCCCTTCTCCTTTTCTGTTTCGATCGACAGCAACCCCAAATCCCGATTCCCCTTTCCTCCTCTGTTCAACCATCTCCTCCAGTCGTCATCTTCTCTGGCGTTCCCCCGCCACCTCCGGCGACTTCCAACCCCAGTGGCGCCGCCCCCTACCTTGTCGCCCGGACACCCAAAACCCCTTTCTCTGTCCTCGACTTTAACCATAGAACCTAAAACTCCCCTCCTTCCCTCTCTGGTTCGATCTCGACTGCGCCGCGCAGCTCGATCGCCGGCCTCGCCAGCGTCGACGCCGCCTACCCCGGCCACCAGCAATGCCACCGAAGCCCCCTTTGCTCCTCTATTGTTGCTGCTGTCTCTTTGCTTTTATGTTGTTGCTTTTGGATGTCTTTTGCACGTATGTTGCATGTGCTATTGGGGATTGTGCTAGTTCGTGGGTTCGTTGCTTCGGAATTCTTATCCCGTTATTCTTGGTATTCGTTCTCACCGTTTATAAGACAAATAACTTGTACTCAATTTCTTTGTATGATACAAGTCATAAATTCCGCTTGTAGTGTAGTTGGGTTCTAGAGACAATTCGTGTGTAAAATCCCTTGTTGAAATTGTCTCTATTACGATGATTTGACCATAGTTGCCTCACGACATATATGACATGAATTAACCTAGGGTTGACCACTTTTAATGTATATGTTCATGCTATCTTGAGATATTTGTGTTTGATGTGTTATTCGTGTTATACTTATCGAATACTTGTAAAATACCCTATACCATGTTGCTTGGACATCTAGTACACCGTAGTCCATGTTATCATCCTATTGTTCTCCTATTGATACTATCGTTCATCTAATATCGCTATATTGCATATTATATTGTTGCATTAATAAAATAGTAATTTACACGTGCGATGCACGTCTTAATAAATATAGTTTTTTAAAATAAAAATTTAGACATAGTCTGGATTTGAACTTAGAACATCCTTTATAATAGTTATGCACATGTATTGCACGGGTTGGTAGAATGACAAAATATTTACAAATGACACTAAGGCCTTCTCCCATTATAATATTAGAGATAATTAACAAGCCGGGGTTTAAGGGTTGATTTTTAGTAGTGAACAATATAGTGACTGTACTCGGAGGAGGGGCCTGTGTTTCCCTAAATATTGTTCCAGCTATTGTTTTATAGTGTGATTGTGGTTACGACGGTAACCCAATCTATCGTGTATTGTATCGTTGCCGATGATCGTATTGTTCCGGCTATTGTTTTATCGTGTGATTGTGGTTTCGACGGTAATCCAATCTATCATGTGTTATATCGTTACCGATGACCGCACTGTACACCGAAAGGTGAATAATGTTTATCATTGAAGAGTACATGAACTATAGAGCCCACCACTAAGTCTAAACGTAATTGATTGTATGTATCGAACCTGTGGTACGAAACGCATGGGACACAATGGTACATGTATTAGTTAGGATTAAAATGAATAATAGACTTAAGGATTAACACAACATCGGCATTGCATATTGTTCATCATTGTTCCTATTGATATCGAATATTACATGATACTTGTTCACTCGACACTTATTACATGTCACTCACACTTGTTTATCTTGCCATGCTAGTTGTTATATTTTGTTATCAAGCCTATTCCATATTATTAGTTATCCCTTTTCCTATGTACTTGTGCCTGCACTACAAGCGGCCCGTAACTTGCTTTGACGGGCGTTTTGTTTTCTTTTTCTCTACCTAAAATTTATTAAATTGCAGATTTTGGAGAACAGTTGCCTGCTGGAGTCAGAGAACAACAGTCTGAGGACTACTGCGTTCTAATTGCTTTTTTGCTTTAATAAACTTAATGATTGAGACTTGTTATTTTTATTTGGATTGGATTTATTATTGTATTTGACTTATGTCCCGAATATTATTATTTTGTTTCCAGACGTTGGATTATTATTGTACTTGGATATTTTATATTGCTTCAATTCAAATATTATTGTTCATGAGATTGTTATTATTGCTTGTGCAGTTGTTCTGTGTTGATTATATTGTTGAGTTGATCGGATAAACAGCTTATGTGTGACGTTAGTCATTCGCTGGGCCAATGTCACGTACTCGTATTTCGTATTTTTGAGAAGCGGGACGTGACAATATTGTTAGATCTGATTAGGAGTAATTAGGGTTAGGGTTTATCTCTTAGCTGCTTAAGATATTATACCCTGCTTATCAGTATTGGAATATCACATGGCACTACCTCCAGACCAGCTTGTAAAGAGATTAGACTGGGTTTAGGGTACTGGGCTTTGAGCCCACTCAACCCGTTCCAATAATCAATACACAACACGTGTAAACACGTGTTGCCCCATAGAACAATATACACAATATTATCCTATTATATTGAGAATGTATCTATACACCAACAATCTCCTCCTATATTCTCAATATATTAGGCTAAACAATGTTATATTATTGGATCAAAAAAATTCAAACATCATTGAATCATAAAGAACATGGATCATAGGCTAAATCAATTATAACTTGAATAGTTCAAATATGACTAAACCAAAATAATCAAATAGTTTTAAGACCATAACAAATGAATAGTTTACAAAGACTAAACCAACAAAACAAAATATCATAATCTCAAATCAACCAAATAATAAACTTCAAAATAAACGAAAAGTTTTAAGCTCAATCAAAGTAAAGGGTCTCAAACTTAAATAGAAGTTCCTCCAAGCAATCGACAAACTATTCTTGCGAGTTCTTTTATGTCTACTCCTCTATATCGAGCAAATCATCATTCCCAAAATCAAAGTTGACTGATTCATTTCCATTGCCTTTGCTGCCATCTGTTTTAAACATAATAAATAGAAATTTCATGAGTCGCTTCTCTTAAAGTTCAAATGAAATGTATAAGAGTATCTAGTTCAGGCTAAAGAACTTAGTACAATTCAACATAGATATGCAAAGGTATATCATAAGCATCACAATCAAGTATCTTTATCAAAATAAAGTACAAGAACTGTCACACCCTTCTTTCCAAAAAGAATACGGAATACGAATTTGCGACTCAACCTAGCGAATGATTTGCATCATCCATAAGTTGTTCAGAAATCTTTACAACATCTCACAAAATAATCAGAGTCGGAAGCAAAAGATTCAACCACACATGCAAAACTGAATTAATAAACCAACAGAATTTACTTGAAACAAAATACATTAAGCTCAAATAAATCAGAGTCTGGACAAATCAAATATCCTGGGTCACATCGCCCAAATACAAAGTAATCATCAAAGTACTCAAAATACATTATTCAAAGCAATGATAATAGTAATACTAATAAGCAAGAAATCCAGCACTAATATCTCATTTCGCCAATGCCGTCAGGCAGCTGACCATCCTGATCTGCAATTAATAATTGCAGGAGAAGGAAAGAGAAAATAAGTACCCATCAATGCAAGTTACGGGCCACTTATAATGTAGGATACAAGTTCATGGAATAGTCAAATCTAAAATAACAGCAGAAATAATATAGCATAGTATAATGCATCAACAGTAATGACTAGCATGAATCAGTAAAACAAAGTCAACTAGTATGGTATACTAACAGTACCAATGAATGTGTCAAGAGTGTCATATGGCAACTAACAGTGTCCAGTAACAGTAAGCTTAGTATATCAGTGTAACAGTATAACTGTATCAGCCTAATAATATCAGTCTAACAGTATCAGTCTTATGTTCTTACAGTCTTGTGTGCATTACTAGCTAGGTAGCACTTCATGCGCTCTAAAATATAATACATGGTTGCTACAACAAACAGTTCCACTTTTAGATTTTATAGTGGACCAGAATGGGACAGTGTACACAGGTATCAGTAATAGTAGCAGTCGCCAGAAAAAACAACAGTAACAGTAGCAGTAAAAGTAACAGTAACACTAACAGTATAGAATATTAGTTCCCTTCCAAGTACACGTTTCCATATTTTCCACTACTAGATCTTCCCTTAAGAAACCCCGGCTTGATCACTTTTATTATGGTTATCAACAGACATGATAGTGTATGAAATAGTGTCAAACTATCATGGTATAATCAGTATTTGGTTCAGGGAAACAAATAAACATGTATAGATGATATACGGTCACATAAACGAGCAGGACAGTGTATGTTCATATTCAAGACAGCATGACAGTACAGTACTAAAATAGTGATTCCTGTTACTACAGAAATCCAAATCTGAACCCGTCGAAGAATCTGAAAAATAGACTTCCACACGAATCCAGAGATTATATATAAGCCATATAGTATTTCACAAAATCATAACTCAAAACTGATTTGAATCCAGAAAATACGTTTAGCCAGAAATCAGTAAATCGTATTCAATGATAGGAAAACAACATTAAAACTCCTCAAATAAATCCAGAAAAAATCTGGGATAATCCCCTATATGTCTAGTATCAGAATGTAAAGTTTCATAATATTCCAGTAAAATTAGTTTAGTCAACAAAAATCAGAATATATCAAGAAACAATAGTTTGGCAAATCTGGAATTCCCAACACTGCTGTACTAAAACATCAATATATCGCAAACCATGAAACAAAATCCAAATTCGTCAAAGAGAGATGAAAATAGACAAAATAAGCTAACTTTCATATTTCATAAATATTTTCCATACAGTAAAAGGAAATAGGGTGAAAATACGATTCTTTACAGAACAGCAAGCAAAATACAGCAAGTATAGTTTTCATAAACAAGCATGAAACGGTGTATAAAACTCATCAATAAAATCCACCAAAATTCTGGGTAATCCCTAGATAGGTATAGTAATACTGTACAAAGTTTCAGATCAAAATAATATATTTAGAACTAGTATCAAAATAGTTTAATCATCAAAATCATCAAGAAACGAATCTGGAAATAGAATACACCTATGTAGTAAAATAGCCATAACTCACTTATACGAAAACGAAATCGATCTCTGTCAGAAAATTTACAAAGAAGACAAATTTCTCTACAATTCATTCTAATACAAAAATTAAGAATTCTGACCTTAATATGGTCTAAAATACAAATCAAAACTGATCATCGACAAATACACATTTTCTCTTGAAAACAAAACCAACATAAACCACACGAAACTCGTTCCAATCACAATCAAACATGGTATAAAGTCTACTAAGTGTCCAAACATCATTAAATAGAGTATATAACATATTCACAATCATCATATCACATGGATCTCATCAAACACATAATTTCACCTAATTATCTCACATATATGAATAGATCAAAAACGGTCAAATCTAGTTGTTTTCATGTCGATTTTTGTGTCGTGAGGCAACTATGGTCAAATAGCACTATAGAGACAAAACCCATAAAAAATAACACACACACGAGCTATCTCTAGAACCCAACTATACTATAAGCGGTATTTTTTTACTTGTATCATACAAAAGAATTTGAGTACAAGTTACTTGCCTTAACCAAAGACGAAAATAGAGAACACCAAGAATAACGGGAACGGATCCCAGTAACAAACAAATCCACGAACAATCCACGAACTGAAACAACCCACGTGCAAATCGCGTGCACGTGCAAAGACGAAGCAAGAGAGAGAGAGAGAGATTATATAGGTTTTGGTTTAGGGTTAGTAATAGGATGTGGGTAATTGGGTATTTGGGTTTAATTGGATCCAATAGGAGTAGAAATATTTAATTCTCTTTTACAAACCCAAAACCCTAATTTATTAGCAACTTGTGAAATCTCTAGTAACTTGCTAATTTCTCGCCTCTACTATCCCAACCTCTTCTAATCTTCCCACCATAATATTCCTACTCAGTAGAAATTAACCATACTTAATTTTATACAATAAAATAAAATACGGTATACCTTTCCGAAGCCCTCTCCAAAAATCGATGCTACCTCGAGCTAAAGCACCCTCCAATTAGCCTATCCCTCAATTTAATTTGAAAATCATAGAGAGATGACCGGATTTGGGCGGAGAGAGAGAGGACAGAAAGTTGGGTCGGTGGGTTCTTTTCGGTCGGGATGAAAACAGGAAGGGAAGGTTGAAGAAGGAGAGGGGAGGGGATTCCTTTCTTTTTCACTATAGGCATCGGCACAGGCACAACACAAGCAAAGAGGGAAAGAAGCAATCTACACCATTAAGGATAGAATTGCTCGCCATTTATATAAAAATTATAATATAAATACATATTTATAAGGGGATATTTACAAATAGGCCCCCATATCTCTAAAATATTTCAAATAAACCCCAACTCGATACTTTAATAATACGAACAGTATAAAATACATAATCGCGTGCAATTCTTAATTGTGCACAGATTACAATGCAAAATAGCCATATGCTATTTTGCGGGGTATTACATAACACCCGAAAATTTGAAGCGAAATTAAGAAAAAAAATCTAGTAGATATGATGGGTTTAAGAAAAGAGGGCTAGGGTTTTTGTGGAGGCTGTGGGAAGAAGGAAGAAGAGGTATATATATACTAGGAGAGCGGTCCCCACCTGTCATAGAGAGAAAGAAATGATTTAAGATCTGAACAGCCGATAGAACCGGTCGACCGCAACGCAGAGGAAGAGAGGGGAAGACTATAAAGTAATCTGGCAGTAAGCAGGATGGTTGACCAAGCGGTCGACCGATCCACTTTCGACCAAAAGAGCACCGAGGAAAGGAAAATGGCAGTATTGGGGACGGTCGACCGTGCGGTCGACTGGTCCACAGTTGACCAAGAGATTGCCTGTGACAGAGAGTTTCTAGTATATGGGACGGTCGACCGAACCGCTTATAAAGAGAACAGTCGACAATGCAGTAACCACACCAGACGCTCCATCGATTACGCCGTAACCACACCCCTAAAATCAAGGATCTGATCAATTTCAGATCCGAGATCAAGGAGATTTCAATACCGCCTAGGGATATCTCCATAAAGGATTCCCCCCCACCCCCAGACGCTCCATCGATTACGCCGTAACCACACCCCTAAAATCAAGGATCTAATCAATTTCAGATCTGAGATCAAGGGGATTTCAATACCGCCTAGGGATATCTCCATAACGGCTCCCCTCCCCCCCCCCCCCCCCCCCCCCCCCCCCCCCTCTCTGTCTCTCTCTCAATACAACATCTACTGTAGATTTTCATAATTCGTATTTGCATAAAAAGCAACCACAAAATTAAGGTACTAAAGCAAGCATATATAGTCAATTTGAGAACTACAAATCCAAATATAAATAGAAACGTGCAAAATGCAAATGTAATTAACTATAAGTTCTATTGATTAATTGCTACTCTAATTATTTTTTTTGAAATAACTTGCAATTTGAAATCCGAAACTTACTGTTTCCAAACCAATAGTTTAATAAGTTATTGACTTGCAAGTTCGAAACAGCTCTATGCAGTGCAATATCGATGGAAAACTCAAAAAACAACACAGACTCAGAATGAGAGAAAGAAGAGAAAAATCACTCAAAATCTTCAAAATGGATCAAAATCCATAAACCCTAGTTATTAAAATTAGTTAAAACATAGGAAGAATGAAGGAGGAAAATTGAATCTAACTTCCCTGAAGTGAGAAGCCATCGCTACTGCTCTTCAAAATCCTAGACGCCGACAGAATCCCAGTGTCAAAATCCCAAAAATAAGAAGGGTCGCGAAGGGTTTTTTATATAAAAAGGGTCCCAAAGGGTTTTTTATTTATGGGGTGGGTGGGTGGGTGGGTGGGGGTGGGGCTAATAGAAAATAATGTAAAAATAATATTGTTACACGTAGCGTACGCTATTTATGCTAGGTAGCTTTACTCAAATAGTGTACCCTACGTATAAATAGCGTACCAATAAAGTCCATGAGCTATGCATATGCGCTACCTGGCTTTTTCCTCTACACCACACTTCATAGTAGCTATTTCACACTTAAGTCTCGTGAAATGAATTTTCTACCTTAAATGTTGCAAATGTGAGTCTTGTGCTTGGCAATGACCTTTTATGTGAAATAGGACTGTGTTTAGTTCCTCGGATGTTCTATCACTATCAATACTTCAATACTAGTAATTTACTCATATGAGGTACGTTCTTAATAAATATAAAAATTTTAAAATTTACTCATATGAGGTACGTTCTTAATAAATATAAAAATTTTAAAGTAAAAAAACTCGGACGTAGTCTGGACTCGAACCTAACATCTTCTTCATATTAGTTACATACGCACGATACACGTAAGTTGGGATGCTTACAAACGACAACTCCAACTCTTCTATTATAATATTAGAGATTAGAGATCAGTTGAAAATGCCCGGATTAGTTGCAATGTTTAGCGAAACTATGACACAATTCAAGGGACAGGGACAGGGTTGTTTCATTACATCCACAGTCGTTTGCTTATTTGCCATTTTTTCCATTTTTTTTACTGTAGCGCACACACTCGTCTGCTATTTTGCCATTTTTTGGCAAAATCGCTACAGTAGAAAGGGACGAATAGCAATCGATATAGCAAAATGCATATTATAGCAGACGAAGCAAAATGCATATCATGTTTTGTCTGGATTATTTAATTATTATTTTAATTAATCGGACGAAACATGATGTTTCGTCCGAAGTAAAAAAAAAAAACCCGAATAAAATAACCTTTAAACATGGGAATGAACATGATGTTTCATCCCAATTTGAGACGAAACATCATGCTTCGTCCCAATCCAATTTTTAAAAAAAATTTGTAAATTTTAAATTTTTTTTGCAATTATCTAAATTGATTTTGCAAATTTTAAAATTGTTTTTGCAAAAAAAATTTACAATTTGTTTAAAAAATTCTTTTTGCAATTTTTTTTTACAAAAAAAACCTCCGGAATTTCCGGACGAAGCACCATGCTTCGTCCAACTATAGTGAATTTTTTGGAACTTTTTGTAATATTTTTAATTGTTTTTGCAAAATTTAAACTTTATTTTGCAAAATTTTAAATTGTTTTTGCAAATATTATTTACAAACTATTTTTAAAATTTGTTTTTGCAAATTTTTTTTGCAAAAAAAAACTTCCTTTTTTTCCCTTTTTGGGACGAACTTATGCATTTTTTCCCCTTTTTTCCCTTTTTGCAAAAAAAAAAATTTTTTTAGTTACTCTGTTTCTTTTTTAACGAACTTATGCATTTTTTTGCCATTCGACGACTGCAGCGTTTCGTCGAATTGAATGGGCAAAAAATGCATTTTGCCATTTTTCACGACTGTGGATGCTCTATGCATGCTATCTCCGAATAGTGTTATTGTACTACTAACTTCTAGTGTATTAATGTAATTGTTTTCCTCTTTGCTAAATGCCTTGATGTCGGCTAACTCTTCAAATTTCGAAGAGTAACTTGATTGTCCATGGGCACCAAGCATGCGGGTTCCCAACCAGCGAGGACTTTTGTAGTGAGTGTGACCCACCGCTCCAGAATTTGTTGGGAGGATATGATGTATTTTGATTTTCACGCACGTGTGGTGCGGCCATTCTGGTACCTTTTGTCCCACTCCTCATGCTTGGGATGGAGTTTATATGTTTTATTTATGTAATTTTTTGTTTGTAGGATTTTATATCTGGCTTAGTACTCTAAGTTTGTTTGATTAATTTTTTATTAATAAAACAGGGTGGCCATATTCCAACTTTTAATAATAATAATAATAATAATAATAATAATCTCTAATATTATAATGGGAGAAGGGCTTAGTGTCATTTGTCATTGTGTCATTTTGTTAACACGTGCAGTGCACGTTTTGGTATTTTTTTGTCCTTTTCATTTCTCTTCCCATTTTCCCCACGTGCAACGCACGTGTATAATACTAATTTTTTTTTGTCCTTTTCATTTCCCTCCCCATTTTTCCCATGTGCAACGCACGTGTATAATACTAGTAATAATAACTAGACACTGGTAAAGCTTTTCCACCACAACGGGTAGATCACCCCTATTCGTACTTTCTCCATTCGTTCTCACTTGCCTCGAGATATTTACACAATTATGTTGTAAAATAATCAAGACGATGCTAGAAAGTAAAAGAGACAAGAGAATGGAGTATAATTTGTATTCCAATGATTTCCTTTTCTTTTTTAGCACACACAAATGATTCATCTAAAGGCCTATTTATAGGCTTACAAAAGAAGTTGAAAGGACAAACATGGAGTAAATGGTGAGTGGAGAACATGGAGATCATGGGGTTAGTGGAGAAAATGGGATAATGAAGAGACATTCACATTAATTGATTTTTAACACTCCCCCTTGAATGTCTCGTAATTGTGGATAAGAATATGCCTCGATACTGCCTCATTAAAAACCTTACCAAGAAAACCCAATGGGACAAAACTTGGTGAAGGAAAAAAGAGTGCAGTGCATATCTTTTCTCCCTCTGAAAAGATCATCCTTTTAGATCTTTCAAACGATGCATCCCAATCATGTTTACCATCCTTTCAAATGTTGTCGTAGGTAGAGCCTTAGTGAACAAATTTGCTGGATTCTCACTTGACTTTATCTGCTGAACACTTATTTCACCCTTTTGTTGAAGATCATGAGTGAAGAAGAACTTTGGTGAGATATGCTTCGTTTGATCACCTTTGATGTAGCCATCCTTTAGCTGAGCTATGCATGCTGTATTATCTTCAAATAAGGTTGTGGAGATATCTTTATCGACTGAAAGGCCACATGTTCCCCGGATATATTGAGATATCGACCTCAACCAAACACATTCACGACTTGCCTCGTGGATTGCCAATATTTCTGCATGATTAGTTGAAGTTGCTACTAGTGTTTGTTTTGTAGAACGCCATGAAATTGCTGTTCCTCCGCAGGTGAACACATATCCTGATTGAGATCGGGCTTTATGTGGATCAGATAAATATCCTGCATCTGCATACCCAATTAAATCTGATTTGGATAGGTTAGAATAATATAAGCCCATATCCATGGTCCCTCGAAGATATCTAAATATATGTTTCACACCATTCCAATGTCTTCGAGTTGGTGAGGAACTATATCTTGCTAATAAATTTACTGCAAAAGATATATCAGGACATGTATTGTTAGCAAGATACATCAATGCTCCAATGGCACTAAGATATGGTACTTCAGGACCAATTAGTTCTTCATGTTCCTCACGAGGTCTAAACACATCTTTATTAACATCTAATGACCTCACTACCATGGGAGTACTTAAGGGATGAGCTTTATCCATGTAAAACCTTTTAAGTACTTTTTTCAGATAAGTGGATTGATGTCTTTCAAATGTTCAATTTGAAGACCTAAACAATATCTTGTTTTTCCAAGGTCTTTCATTTCAAATTCTCTCTTTAAACATTGCACGGCTTGTAATAACTCTTCAGGAGTTCCGATGATATTTAAATCATCAACATAAACAACAATTATAACAAATTTTGATCCTAAACCTTTTATAAACACACATGGACATATAGGATCATTATTATAACCCTCTTTTATTAAAAATTCACTCAGACGGTTATACCACATCCGTCCTGATTGTTTTAATCCATATAATGCTTTGTTTAACTTAACTGAGTAAATTTTTCGGGAATTATCATTATGTGCTTCTGGCACTTTAAATCCTTCAGGAATTTTCATATATATATCATGGTCTAACGAACCATACAAATAGGTCGTGACCACATCCATGAGACGCATTTCAAGTCTTTCATGCACTGCCAGACATATCAAATATCGAAATGTTATTGTATCCACCACAGGAGAATATGTCTCTTCATAATCAACACCAGGCATCTGGGTAAAACCTTGTGCGACAAGCCGTGCTTTATATCTGGTAATCTCATTTCGTTCATTTCTTTTTCGTACAAATACCCATTTATAGCCTACTGGTTTGATCTCTTTTGGTGTTCGGACTACAGATCTAAAAACTCCTCGTTTTTCAAACGAGTCTAATTCAGACTTAATTGCCTCTTTCCATTTTGGCCAATCATTTCTATTTCTACACTCTTCCACAGAGGTAGGTTCATGATCCTCGTTTTCATTTATGATATTGCGTGCTATATTATATACAAAAATATTGTTGACAATTATATTATTCCGATCCCATCTTCTTCCCGTAATGACATAGTTAATCGAGATCTCTTCATTTTTATTAATTTCAGGTACCTGATTCTCTTCATTATTAACTATGTCAATGGTCTCTTCTGGAGAGACATCCTCGATTTGACAATCATGGTTATTTGCTCCTTTTCTTTTTCGAGGATATTTATCTTTGGAACCAAGTGGTCTACCACGCTTCAAGCGTGCCTTAGACTTACTAGCAATTATAGGTTGTCCTTCAGGGACATCAATTTTGATAGGAGCATTTACAGCTGGAATATGAGATTTTGTTATTCTTTTGTGGTCAGTAAATGCATCTGGCAGTTGATTTGCAATACCTTGCAAATAAATTATCCTTTGAACTTCTAATTCACTTTCTTTTGTTCGAGGATCTAAACATTTCAATGATAATTCATTCCATGAAATCTCCTTTTCCAACTGTTTATTATCTCCCCCTAATGTTGGGAATAGTGATTCATCAAAGTGACAATCTGCAAACCTTGCAGTAAACAAATCTCCAGTTGCCGGTTCAATATACTTGATTATAGATGGAGATTTATACCCAACATATATTCCCGTCCTCCTTTGAGGTCCCTTTTTTGTGCGTTGTGGTGGATTAATTGGGACATATACCGCACATCCGAAAATTCGTAAATGGGAAATATTTGGTTCCTGACCATGAACCAATTGTAAGGGAGAATTATCATTATAACTGGTTGGCCGGATGTGTATAAGTTGTGCTGCATGTAAAACAGCATATCCCCAGGCCCAAACGGGGAGATTTGATTTCATAAGCATTGGTCTAGCAATCCATTGGATCCGTTTTATAAATGATTCTGCCAAACTATTTTGAGTGTGAACATAGGCTACTGGATGTTCCACTTTTATCCCAATTGACATACAATAATTCATAAAAGATTGGGATGTAAATTCACCAGCATTATCAAGACGAATTGTCTTTATCGGATAATCAGAAAAATGTGCCCGCAACCGAATTATTTGTGCAAGTAATCTTGCAAAAGCCAAATTACGAGATGATAATAAACATACATGTGACCATCGAGTTGATGCGTCAATTAGAACCATAAAATACCGAAACGGTCCACTTGGGGGATAAATCGGACCACATATATCACCATGAATTCGTTCTAAAAATGACAGTGATTCGTTCTTTATTTTGGCTGGTGAGGGCCTTGTAATTAACTTTCCTTTGGAACAAGCAACACAAGAAAATTCATGGGATTGAAAAATCTTCTGGTTTTTCAATGAATGACCACATGATTTCTCGATAATTTTCTGCATCATCGTTGAACCGGGATGACCTAACCGATCATGCCAAACCTTAAATATATCTGTAAACTTCATATTTATTGTATTATATGATTCATCTATTCTTATAGTTGTATAATACAATCCAGATGAGAAAGCTGGTAATTTTTCTAACACACACTTTTTGCCCATCATATTTGAGGTAATACAAAGATATTCAATACCTCTTTCATTCATAGTCTCAATATGATATCCATTTAGACGAATATCTTTAAAACTTAATAAGTTTCTTTGAGACTTAGGCGAAAATAATGCATTTTCAATTATGAATTTTGTGCCTTCTGGCATCATAAAATTTGCTCTTCCGGAGCCTTCAATTATCTTTGCACAGCCTGATATGGTATTGACATGTGCTTGATCATTTCTCAGATTAGAAAAATATTTCTTATCTTTAAGAATGGTGTGGGTAGTAGCACTGTCTGTAAGACATATATCCCCAACTTGGATCTTGGATTGATACATATTCATAATCTCGAATAGTTGATGTAGAGCCTCGTGCTGATAACGTGTTGTAAAATAATCAAGACGATGCTAGAAAGTAAAAGAGACAAGAGAATGGAGTATAATTTGTATTCCAATGATTTCCTTTTCTTTTTTAGCACACACAAATGATTCATCTAAAGGCCTATTTTATAGGCTTACAAAAGAAGTTGAAAGGACAAACATGGAGTAAATGGTGAGTGGAGAACATGGAGATCATGGAGTTAGTGGAGAAAATGGGATAATGGAGAGACATTCACATTAATTGATTTTTCCAGTTTTTTTATCAAAAAAGAAGTCAATGTACATTCTGCAAGCAGGGCCAGAGGCCCAGAGTCAGTATGTGAAAATACAAAAATGCCCATATTATTAAAAAAACACCAAAATAATGTCTATGATTATTTTAAAAAATTATTACCAAATCTAAGTTAACAAGAATACTTTGTCAAATTTTAATAAATAATAAATTACCAAATTCTCTTAGAACAAAGAATCTATTTCAAAATAAATAGGGGTTTCCACCCACCTACTATACCTAAAATATTGAAAATGCCCAAAATGGGTATCCGTCAAAACTGGATAAGGTAATAGCAGGGGCACATACATTGTATTTAAGATTGACCTAGTCTCTCTGAAATGAAGGTTAATATTTTTTCTGGAAGGAAGGTTATTAATTAATTATTCATTATTATCTTCACTATATCCTTATTAGATTAGAGCTTTAAATAATTTTAATTTGGAATATTATGTACTTCACATATTTCTTCACAATAATCACTTTTCTAGCCAGTGATTCATGAACAAGATAATGGGACTATATATCTGTTTGTACACACCTTTTGCCAACTCATTCTTAAAAAAATAAAAAAAATAAAAACTAAAAAATTGTCAACCATTTAAATTCTACCCCCCCCCCCCCCCCCCCCCCCCCCCCTAAAATTATATTTATATCAAGTTTTAAGTAATAAAAAATAATTTCCTTGCATGTAATCCAATAGTTAATCCTTGGATTTTAAATGTGCATCCTTTTGAAATATTATATGCAAGAAATATGTAAACCGTGTGGTACTGTGGATGTTTTAAAGTTTCTTTTTTTTTTACAAGTAAATAATATATAACAAGAATTAATTAAAGAAACTTATGGGAGTATTTTAGAAAAAGCTTTTTGTTATTTGTTGCTGTATACTTTGCTACATTCTTAGGTTCAGAGTTTTAATCGAAAAAGTACATGAACCTTCTTCTATTTTGGTTGCAACCCTTTGCTTTCTGTACTTTCCAAGTACGGTGTTTCTCTCTTTCTATCTTCTATATAAACCTCAAAGAATGGCCATGATTTTTATTCACATAAACATCTCTAAGAAGAAGAAGGTCAAGTTGCTTACTCTCTTCTTCTTCTCCTTCTCCTTCATATTGATTCTAATCATGGACGAAGAATCCAGTGACAAGAACATAAAGCAGGCCTATGAATGGAAGAGAACTTTACCTGTCCCCTTAAACATGAGCCGCATGACCATTTTGCCGGATGGCACTTCAGTTCTTCGTCCAATTCAACCACCGCCCCCACCTCCCCCTCCACTGAGGAAACCCACAACAAAGAGGCGGGGGAGGCCAAGAAAGTATGAACCGATCATGGCAGTGCCGGTAGTGGTGAGATCGGCGGTGGTTGAAAGATCTAGGGTTACTGTGGAGATCCCTACCCCAGCAGAGGCTACTAATTTGGGTAAAATTTCGAAGTTTTATCTATTTATGTATATTTAAATATTTGGCGGTTGGCCATTAATAAAAGACTTGTCTTGCATTTCACGGTAAAATTCAAAAGTTTTATTATGTATTTGTTTATTTATTTATGTTCAAAATTTGGCACGATAGACGTTAATAAGAAACTTGCCGTCTCTAATCACTCCACATCATTGGGCGGTAAAATTTCAAAAACTTTATTTGTTTATTCATGTTTATTTTAATATTTCTATATTTGGCGGTAGGCCGGTAATGAAAATTTTGTCGTTGCTTAATGCCGTTACATGGTCAAATTTCAAAGTTGAATTTATTTATTTATATTTAAATGTTTGGTAGTATGTTGTTAAAAACGAAACCTGTTGTCCCGTCACAGACATTTCGTTGTAAAATTTCAAATTTTCATTTATTTATTTAATAAATATATATATTAGGAAATAGGTTGTTAATACGAAACTGGTTGTCACGCCACATGTTTCAAAGTTTTGTAAATTTTTTTTTTAATATTTAGATACTTGTCGGTAGGTTGTCGATAAGAAATTTTTTGTCGTTCCATATGAACTTTGTAGAGAGGCAAAACATTTCAAGCTCGAACCACGAACCTCAAAAGGAGACAACTGATGCCTGTTTAGGTATTATCATACTACCCCCACCCATAAAAACAAACAAACAAACAAATTTATTGATAGTTTTTACTAATTTTTGTAAAGTGTTGATTTTACTAGTTAGTTAATGATACTTCTGCTTGATTTGCAGGATCAAGATCGGGATCAGCATCAGGATCAGGACTAGGAGCAACTAGTACTGTTAAAATTCACAATATCTATATCAATCCTGGCGAGGTATGTGAAATTAACATCTTGCTAAGTTTATTTAATTTCTTGTCCTTGATTTAGTTCAATCACTATTTGTGGAGTTGAGACACAGCTTCACCATTTCATAATAGCTACACAACTTGCAAAGTTATTGCACGTAGATAAAGAAATGATCTTACAACGTTAACTAACTAGTAAAAGTAAAATCATAGTTATATGCTTAATTATTTCCAATGGTAGGAACATAATACTCAAAGGATACTTGGGATAGATAAGATTTTGCAAAGAATAATGAGTGATAATTTCCTTATGTCATTCATTCATTCATTATTTATTTGTTTACGTTTTTTTTCTTTCAAGGGAGAACATCAGATCTCACTTAAAATGTATATACAATTACCGCCTTTTCCTTTTCCTTTCTCAGGATATATCTAAGAAGATGGGGTATTTACTCCAGCTCGGCTTCTCTGGGAGCGTTCTTTCGGCACAAGGCACCGTCTCCCAAGTGACTCTTCCATCAGTAGTTGGTGGCACAGTCAATTACGAGGTTTATAATATCAGATTGATTTCTATTTTGATTTGGTTTGGTTTCATTAGTTTGGATTTCATATTTTTTAAATCTTTCAGAATTACTTGTTTTTCCTACGTACAGTCTTTTCCAAATTCAAATCAGTCATTTTTTCCATAAAGTTAATTATAAACTCGCTACTCTATTATAGAAAATAGTAGTCAATTATTTACTGTTATACCTTATTATTATAACTAATATATAGCAATACATTGTTCTCAATTTTGATCTCGCATACAGGGAAGGTTCACGATATTGCATCTAAATAGTCAGATCAGAGAAACTGTTGAACTGGATGTCATGCTGGAAGGTCTCAACTCTATGGCGTTTGGTGGCAGAGTGATTGGTCCTCTCATTGCCGCATCTCCTGTTAAGGTATGTCTCTATCGCTCTTCATAGTTCTCGTAATCTGCTTTTAAAGTTTTCGGAGGGCTGCATAAGTTCGATGAAAAATAATGCTTGCGTACGTGATATATATGCATTTAGTTTTAGTTCTAATAGTGAAAATGTTTTTCTTTCCTGTAGGTGGTGGTGGGGGGTAGCTTTCAAGGGTGAAGAATAATCTCATTTATCACATATGGAATGGAATTATTAGTGAAAGTAAAAGTTCCCAATGTGATATTCATGAGAACTCTGTAGCTCTTAACATTTCCCTCCTTGTAATTTTGGAGGCTGTGTCATTTCATATTTAAATTAATGTAGTAACAATTAAGCATATGTACCAATATTTCTCTGGAATTATGTTGTTACAATGGAGGGCACACTAGTCAGGGATCCAGTAGAGGTCTCAGGAGCATTCGTGGGATTTCATCTTCCCTCGGGTATGAGGATAGTTTGAGGGGGAGGAACTACTTGTAGTTGATACTTGATAGTCTCATTTGTAGTAGATTCGCGGGGTTTCATCTTCCCTCGGGCATGAGGATAGTTTGAGGGGAGGAACTACTTGTAGTTGATACTTGAGAGTCTCTTTTGTAGTAGACTCACGGGGTTTCATCTTCCCTCGGACATGAGGATAGTTTGAGGGGGAGGAACTACTTGTAGTTGATACTTAATAGTCTCTTTTGTAGTAGATTTCCATTTCATACTTGCATTTTATGTAATTGACTTATGTGGGGATTTGACTTATTGTAAGATGTACCTTTGTTTCATTAACTTTGTTTCGATTTTGTAACTATTATCAGAATGTTGGTGATTCTGATCGTGATTGCTTTATCTAGCATCTAGGGCTTCTAGTTCAGATCTGGCAGTGGAGGAAACAACATGGTTTACCTCCTCCCCGTACACTTCCTGCCACGGCCGTTACTTTGCTATCTCTTGCTGATTGAGCTTACCTTCAGCGTCGCAGCTTTCAGCTGGAACTCTAGACCCCGGGTTAGTCTGCGAATGCTGGCTCCTCTGCCCCTTCTTTCTCTGTTACTTCTGATATGAATTCTTCATAGATTTTAGATTCTGGTGCATCACATCATCTTACTTATGATTATATATTGCTCATCACCAGCACTGCACTTCCCTATCACTCTCCATCACTACTCACAGCCGATGACTCACTACTTCTCACTACACATTCAGGATCTATTAGCTCTCTCTCTCACATTACCTTTTGTTATTTATAATCTCAATTTATCCATGGACCTTATTTCCATTAGTGCTCGGTGCGATAGTGGCTTACTGTTACCTTCGATTCTTTGAGCTATTTTATAGAGGCTCCGCAGACTAGACAGGAGATTGGACAACTTCTACTTTTATTGTTATATGTTGATGATATGATTATTATAGGGGATGACTTGGCATGCATTGCATCCACTCAAAGATACCTTCATCAGTAGTTTCATATGAAGGATCTTGGTAGGCTTCGTTATTTTCTGGGTTTAGAGATTGCCCAGGCCCCTTGAGGGATACTCATTTCTTAGCAGAAATACATATCAGATATTATTTCTGCTGCAGCTCTATCCGACAGTCGATCAGTCAATACTCCCTAAGAGCTTCATGTGAAGCTTCGTCCCACAGATGGTGAGCTCCTCCCTGATCCAACTAGATACAAGCAGATTGGTGGATAGTTTACTTATTTATATATGCACAGCCAGACCTGATATCACCAATGCAATCAGTATTGTCAGGTAGTTTGTCTTAGCTCATTGATCAATTCACTATAGTGTTCTTCTTCGGATCCTCAGATATCTTTGGGGCACTATCTTTCGCTCATTATTCATGCCCAATACATCTAGACTAGAGCTTAGTACATATTCTGATTCAGAATTGGCCGGAGATCTACTACCAGACGGTCTATTATAGTTCCTGTCTCTTTCTTTGTGATTCTCTGATTTCATGGTTAAGCAAAAAACATGCAGTGGTTGCATGTTGTTCCACATAGGCCGAGTATAGAGCGATGACAACCACTACTAGAGAGATTGTTCAGTTTCGGTTGCTATTATCAGATATGGGTGTCACCCTTACAGAAGCCACTCATCTTCATTGTGACAACCAGAGTGTTATACATATTGTAAGCAACCCGGTCTTTCATGAGCAGACGAAGTACATAGAGATTGATTGTCACTTCGTTCATGAACATTTTGAGGCAGAGGCCATTTCACATCGTTCTGTAGTTTCTTCATAGCAAACAACCGACTTCTTCACAAAATCTCACACTGTCCAGGGTTTTCGATAGTTAATGGACAAACTCACGCATATTGATCTACCGTGAGTTTTAGAGGGGGTGCTAAATGTATATTAGATGTACAACTGAGATTATATTTGTATCGTCTATATATTGGTTTTTAGTGTCCAACAATATTCATTCATCTTTTCTCCCAATCTCTCTATGTTAGCCTAACACATATAATTACACTGTGTGATTATTACACTCTGTTATTCCATGATGGTATTTCTCCCAATTCCATGAACCTTCCTCATCATTGAAGTTCCTTCTCGCATCCTTTTTTGTTCATTCATTTTTTTATCGCACCTTCCTTATCACATCTTACTCTCATTTCTTGTTATAGAGCAAGAGGTCAAAATGGAGGATTATTTGACTCGATGAAGAAAGTTGTTTGAACCTTGACTTGTTTCACCATGTCAATAAGTACTGATAGTTTCCTAAATGCATCGCTAGTGTATTTTCACGATCATTATACATGTTTGGTAGCTAGTGGTAAAACAAAATGGATGGTGGACCTTGGGCCCTAATGTTAATATAATTGGGGGGACATCAGGCATGTTTGGCCTTGGGATCACAAATTTAGAAGAAAAAAATTGTAATTGATAAAATGCAATATATTTGTTGGAAACTTCTAAACCTTGTTTTACTTCTCTTTACTTCTCTTCCTCAAATGAGGATGACTACATATATATGAGTTTTTACCGCAAAGATACATTATAAATGCATTAAGATCCACTTTCTACAAAAAGACAAGGTTTTAATCTTGTCGTTTAGTAAAAAGTGAACCCCAATGCATTTATAATGTACATTTGGAATAAAAACTCATGTATGTCTAGCATTTTGCTCCCCAAATATATAGTAAACCGACACGACTAAATTTTTGCAACTCATCTGGCTTGGATTCAGAGTTTTAAATTATGAACCTTATTCTCATTCTTCTCTCTTTTTGGGAAACACATTAAAATTTTCTCTCCCAATTCTATGAACCTTCTTCGTCATTCAATTTACTTCATAATGTCCAATGTTTTCTCAATAATATACTAAACTCGTACGATTAAATTTCTGCATCTCTCCTTGCCTAGGTTCAGAGTTTTAAATTATGAACCTTATTCTCCATCCTTTTCTTTTTATCTTTTTGGAAATCACATTATTTTTCTCCCTCTATTCCATGAACCTTGTTTATCATTTAATTTGCTTCCTAATATTGCAAAATTTTTACTAAATTATTTCCGATCTTTCTCTTTCACCACTGCTTAAAATCCAAGCGCCTACAATATTTGTACTTATTTTCTTTCTTCCTTTTGTCGTCTTTTTTTCATTATCATTATCTTCAATCGAATCTAGGGCCATTGCTTCAGATGTCGGTGAGCCAAAGATAACCTCAGAGCATCTCCAACGGCTAGCCAAAATGAAGAGGCATAGCCATATTTGGAGAGTCACACTCATTTTGCATCTCCAACGGTTAGGCATAATGACTCTGCATTTTGCCTAGCCATGAATATGAAGAGGCAAAATGGAGAGCAAGAGGCAAAAAATAGAGGAAGAAGCATGGTTGGAGATGAAGCAAAATGGCTAGCCAAATTCACTAGGCAAAAACACTATTTAAACAATTTGGCTAGCCATTTTAGCTAGTATGGTTGGAGATGCTCTCAGGGACCGATACCTACTCCTCTCAACATGAGCATGATCAGATCCAACTCTGACGGGATCGTAGCGCCATCGGCAAAGGCTGCTACTTTGGGGATATATCAAAGACCCACTTTTTTTATTATTATTTACTGTCTTTAATTTTATTAAATATGAAATGACTTACTTAAAGTTTAATACGCAGAGGAGTAATTGTATTGGTTGAAGATGGATTCAATTTATTACTACTACTAATCTGCACGTTAATTGTATTGGTTGAAGATGGATTTCAATTTATTACTACTAGTAATCTGCACGTGCGATGCACGTTCTAAGAATTTATTTTTTTTAAAATAAAATTACGACGTAGTTTGGCCTCGAACCTGAGAATTCCTTTTACCCATTACAAACCCCTACCATATTTTTTACAATTAACTCCTAGTGGCACAAACTTTTATTTTATGAGTGACAATTTTGTAAATAATCATGTCGTAAATAAATTTGAACTTTGAGAGTATTATGGTAACTGACAACAGTTAGTTAAATGGATGGTTAATATAACTTTCACTTAAAAATAAATGGTTAAGATTATATGGTTGATTGTCAACAAATTACAGCTTGTCTACAAATGACACAAGCCCAACTCTCCCATTATAATATTAGTAGTAACTTGCACGTGCGATGCACATTATAATCATTTTATTTATTTATTTTATAAAGTAAATAATAAGACGTAATTTGGCCTCGAACCTGAGACCTCCCTTTACTCATACATACTCTTTACAAATTACCCCTAGTTGCACAAACTTTTATTTTATATGAGTGGTACTTTTGTAAATAATTATGTTTTAAATAAATTTGAACTTTGAGAGTATTATGGTAACTAACAACAGTTGAGTAAATAAATGGTTAATATAACTCCCACTAAAAAAAGAATGGTTGAGATTAGATGGTTGAATGCTAACAAATGACAACCCCAACTCCCCCATTATAATAATATTATTATTAGTAATTTGCATGTGCAATGCACGTCATAATATATTATTTTTATAAAGTAAATACTAAGATGTAATCTGGCCTTGAACTTAATACCTCTTTTTACTCATCACATATTATTTACAAACTACTCCCAGGGGGTGGCTCGAGGTCATTGCCGAGCTTCAAGCCCCCAAGCTTGCTGCATAAGCTAGGGGATGGCTCGAGGTCACTGCCGAGCGTCAGGCCCCCTAGCTTGCTGTGAAAGCTAGGGGATGGCTCGAGGTCACTTCCTAGCATCGAGCCCCCAACCTTGCTGCATAAGCTAGGTGATGGCTCGAGGTCACTGCCGAGCATCGAGCCCCCAAGCTTGCTGTGAGAGCTAGGGGATGACTCGAGGTCACTACCGAGTGTTGAGCCCCCCATCTTGCTGTGAAAGCTAGGGGATGGCTCAAGGTCACTGCAGAGTGTCGAGCCCCCCAGCTTGCTGTGAAAGCTAGGAAATGGCTCGAGGTCACTACCGAGTGTCGAGCCCCCAAGCTTGCTGCATAAGATAGGGGATGGCTCGAGGTCACTGCCGAGCGTCGTGCCCCCTAGCTTGCTGTGAAAGCTAAGGGGATAGCTCGAGGTCACTTCCGATCATCGAGCCTCCAAGCTTGGTGCATAAGCTAGGGGATGGCTCGATGTCACTACCGAGCGTCGAGCCCCCAAGCTTGCTGTGAGAGCTAGGGGATGGCTTGAGGTCATTGCCAAGCATCGAGCCCCCCAACTTGCTGTGAAAGCTAGGGGATGGTTCGAGGTCACTGCCGAGCGTCGAGCCCCCCAGCTTGCTGTGAAAGCCAAGGGATGGCTCGAGGTCACTGCCGAGCGTCGAGCCCTCAGCTTGCTGTGAAAGATAAGGGATGGTTCGAGGTCACTGCCGAGTGTCGAGCCCCCAGCTTGCTGTGAAAGCTAGGGGATGGCTCGAGATCAATGCCGAGCGTCAAGCCTCCAAGCTTGCTGTGAAAGCTAGGGGATGGCTCGAACTCATTGCCAAGCGTCGAGCCCCCAACCTTGCTGCATAAGCTAGGGGATGGCTCGAGATCACTGTCGGACGTCGAGCCCCCCAGCTTTCTGTAAAATCTAGGGGGTGGCTTGAGGTCACTGCCGAGCGTCGAGCCCCTTAGCTTACTGTGAAAGCTAGGGGATAGCTCGAGGTCACTGCCGAGTGTCGAGTCCCCAAGCTTGCTGCATAAGATAGGGGATGGCTCGAGGTCACTGCGAGCATTGAGCCCCCAAGTTTGCTGTGAGAGCTAGGGGATGGGTCGAGGTCACTGCCGATCGTCGAGCCCCCAGCTTGCTGTAAAAGCCAAGGGATGGCTAGAGGTCACTACCGAGCGTCGAGCCCCCCAGCTTGCTGTGAAAGCCAAGGGATGGCTCGAGGTCACTACTGAACGTCGAGCCCCCAGCTTGCGGTGAAAGCTAATAATGGCTCGAGTTCACTGCCGAACGTCGACCCCCCCAACTTGCCGTGAAAGCTAGGAGGTGGCTCGAGATCACTGCTGAGCATCGAGCCCCCCAGCTTGCTGTGAAAGCTAGGGGATGGCTTGAGATCACTGCCGAGCGTCGAGCCCCCAAGCTTGCTGCATAAGCTAGGGGATGGCTCGAGGTCACTGCCGAGCATTGAGCCCCCTAGCTTGCTGTGAAAGCTAAGGGATGGCTCGAGGTTACTGGCAAGCGTCGAGCCCCCAGCTTGTTGTATAAGCTAGGGCATTATATGTGATGCTGACGTCATGGGGGTGGAATTCGAATTGTTGAAATCCTATCAGTCGTTAGATCTTGATGATTAAGATTGAATCGATCAGGATTTTAATGCAGAATTTGAGGCATTGGAATCTCACCAGCCATTAGATCTTGATGATCAAGATTGAACGGTGAGGATTTCGATGTGGAATTCGAGGTCTCGTTATCTCTCTATAAATCCTCCACTCCCCTCTCCATTTCTACAGTTTGCCTTCTCTCTCTAAAAACAGGAGCTTCTTTCTCTAACCCGCTGGCGGAGACTTTTTTGTTGATCTTTCCGTTCACGGTACTCAGGTTAGTATTTTTTTTTGTAATTTCGCGCTCTCAGTCCGGCTCCGAAGCCAGCTCTTCTGGTCGGGAAGACGGGGATCGTGGATCGGACTCCACATCCTGGGATCGGGATGACCGGGTTTTGGAAGTGGATCGTAAGTCGGATTCCACATCCTGGGATATGGCCGATCAAGTTTTAGACGTGGTCCCTCTCCAAAGTCGTAAGCCGGAGGTGGTAGAAGAGGTTGAGGAAAGGGAGGTGGAGCAGGGAGGTTGTGAGGGAGGAGCCGAGGGAGAGAAAGATAAGGAAGGTAGCGAGGAAGAGGTTCTCCCCCTCTCCCGCCTTTGGTGACACCGTCTCCACCGAAGGCTCCTCACATTCGGAAGAAGAAGAGAAAGTGGCGCCTGCCGGATAGTCCGAGGACACCGGATGAGTTCGAGCCAGCGCATGGGCTCGACGTCCCCTATTACAAGAACCCACGGTCGATCAGGATGTATCCTGACGGTGTCGAAAACTTAGTTCAGTTTGGCGGGAAGGTGTCTTCACCGGGCCAGACCCAGATACGGATGGACAACGTCCAGTGTGTGCTGAAGGCCGACTATCTACCCGTAATAAGGGCCAGCTACTTCATTACTTGGGAGTACGAGCTGATGATTCCGAGCCCTGGTCTCCGGCCCACCACCAAGTTGGCCCCTGGATTCTGTATGTTTCCCGAGGACGCCTTCGTCTCGGGACTAAGGTTGCCACTGCACCCGTTCATCAAGAGGGTGCTGAAGTGGGGGGAGCTATGCCCAATGCAGTATGGCCCCAATTCGTGGAAGCAGCTGGTCTAATTCATTCTGAAGTGCGAGGAGAAGAAGGTGCCGCTAAAGTTGAAATATTTCCGAGCTGTCTTAGGTGTGAGCTCGCTCGGAGATATGGAGGATATATTCTACATATCGCCTCTCTCCCACAAGAAAGTGGTGCACGGCCATCCGGATTCCATAAAAGGGTGGAAGGAAAAGTATTTTATGGTCGGGAGTGAGGTGCCTTGAAAAATTCCTATGACCTGGAATTTCTACAAGCCGAACCACAAACCCCCGAGGCGGATAGACTTGAACGAGGCAAAGTGGGCTGACGTTGACAGAATTGTCGAGGCGCACAACATCGGTTGGCCGAACGTGACAGAGTTACACTTAGCCCGAGCCGGACTGAGCCCAGCCGACCCTTGTATGTTATTGTTTCATTCTTATTTAATTTTTTACTTTTGTGTTAACATTTTCCCTCTCTCTGCAGTGATGGACCAATAAAAGCTCGAAGCGAGGAAGTCTCTGCTGGCACTGTCCCAAAAGAAGAAGGTTGAGAGGGCAGCGACAAAGGCGGGGTCCATCCAGGGGGGCTCCGAGGCCCCTTCGGGGCCACCCTCGAAGAAGTCGAAGAAAACCCACTCGTTTAGGGAGGCGAAAGAGTCAGGGTCGAGCTCCTGTAGCCGCAAGGTTACTGACATCCTGAAGGCGGGGACCCCCGCCATCCGGCCTGACGCCCAACGAATGGTGGGCAAGAGGGGCCTAAGGCTGTTCGCCCCGGACTGGGCAGTCAAGGAGGGAGACTCGCTCGCCGAGGGCCCGATCTCGATCGAGGTGGTAGAAAAACTCGCCACAGCCTACGACCGGACCATCCTGGCGACCGAGACGGTGGAGACGGCCTACATGAAGTGGGCTCAAGCCCAAGTAGTGGTAAGTGTTGGTTTGTTGTTTGATCATCTTTTTATACTCGGCATTCTTTTCTGACTTATGTCTCACTTCAACCAGGCATTGATGACCGGGGCACAGCTAAAGAGGTGCTTTGAAAAGGAGGTCCATCCGAGAAGTGGAATGCCAATCGGTACCTTCGAGAAGTGAAGGGCTTAAAGGTCGAGCTGACGGCAGCTCAGGGAGTGGCGTAGGCTTTCCAAGCCGACCTTGTCTCTCAACAGGACCAGCACCTCCGTGAATTGGCGGATGTTCGGGGGAAGGCGGCTGCAGATTACGATGAGCTGGCGATGGCGGCTTCGTAGGAGTTGATGACCACCCAAGACGAGGCGTACGATCGGGCGAAGGAGCACTTTCTACTCCTTTATCCCGATGCAAAAATTGACCACCTCCACTACGGATGGGAGCCCCCCATGCATCCGCTAACCCCCGGTGGTGAGGGAGACGAGGCGCTAAGGAATCCACACTTGGAGAAAGAGGCAGGGGAAGCGATGGCTGACGAAGAGGTGCAGATCCTCTCTCAAAAGTAGTTTAAATTCTTTTTCTTATTGTATTTGCCGAACGCAGACTGGCCACTGCCTTTTGTAACTAAATTTTGGAATCAATATAATCGCATTTTTGGCTGATACTCTGTGACTTGCTTATTTTTGGGAAGCTTGAAGTGAATTGTTGTTTCCCTTCTTTTTGTCAGAAGAACGAGACCTTAGGTGCCGACCTCAGTTCTGCCGAGGTCCGACGACTTCGGAATAGGCTATAGTCCAAGGAGAGTGTCTTGAACCACTATCGCAAGCAGGCTCGCAATCGAGACGCCGCGGTAAGCTATTTTATGAACAATTCCAAGGAGCTCAGCTTAGAGGCGGCGCGCCTGAAGAAGGCTATAGTCGACCGAGATTGGGCGTGTGCCGAGACGAACTGGTCAATGTCTGATGCCTCCACCAGGCCACCGGCCTCTGAGTTTGTTCTTCGCAAGGTCGTGGTAGAGAAGGAGCTAGAGATTCAGAGGTTGAAAGTCATGCTAGGCATAGGCCGGTCTCGGTTCGGCCCTCTTGGGGGAGGATGCCCCTCTGTCTTGGGTTCCTCACTGACCCTCTATCTGATGATGGTGAGGCCCGCTAATGCGCATAGCTCTGTTGCCGGGACATCTACACTAGCGGTGCCGGTGGTCTTGGATGAGCACACTGGAGGACGGACCCGCTCGGTGAGGATCGAGATGGTCCATGTTGGCCCGAAAAAGCCCCACGGGAAATACTTAGGTTGGGGTCAACAGAACCGTTGTAATAATTTTTCTTGTATTGTGGCCATTCAAGGCGTTGATGATGAATTAAATTTGATTTCTCCATCCCTCCCTATTTTTCAAGACAGCTTAGGACGTTGTGCGCTTTGCAAGCCGAGTATCGAGCCCTCTGTCTTGTGAGAAAGTTGGGGTGTAGCCCGAGGTCACTGCTAAGTGCCTAGCCCATAAAGCTTGAGAAAGCTAGGGTATGGCTCCAGGTCAATGCCGAATGCCGAGCTCCCGTGCTCTGTAGAAGAGTTAGGGTGTGGCTCGAGGTCATTGCCGAGCACCTAGCCCATAAAGCTTGAGAAAGCTAGGGTATGGTCGAGGTCAATGCCGAATGTTGAGCTCCCATGCTCTGTAGAAGAGTTAGGGTGTGGCTCGAGATCATTGCCGAGCGCCTAGCCCATAAAGCTTGAGAAAGCTATGGTATGGCTCGAGGTCAATGCCGAATGTCGAGCTCCCGTGCTCTGTAAAAGAGTCAGGGTGTGTCCCGAGGTCTGCAGTGCGATGCGACTGGGGGTCGCGAGGGCAGCACAAGCAGGCGGAGGACGATGGTGGACAGGCGGCGACGGGATAGGGCTACCGGCATTGCTGACTGTTGAGGAGGTAGCACACGGAGGGGCAGTGCTACGGTAGAGTTGCGATGCTGCAGGAGGCAGGGAGGGTCGCCTGGGCTGTCGTGCTGCATGATGTCAGAGGAACACAGGCACGGGGCGGCGCAACCAGGGGAGTCGGACGGTCGCCGGCTGTTGCTGTTGCTGTTGCTGACGAGGAGAGGCGCCGAGGGAGGAGGGGACCAGGGGCTGATGCAGCGACGCTGCAGGAGGGGAGAGGAGGTAGGGGAGAGCAGGGGGGAGATCGGGAGGACGGGGATGAGGAAGGGTTTTCGACACATGGAGGCAGGGAAACGGCGCGACAGGAAGGATAGGGAGAGAGGAAGACGAAATGGCAGAGGGGGGGGGGGGGGTTGGCGGCTGTAGGGTCTGTATAGTAGATTAGGGGGTAGGGTTAGCTAGGTTAGGGTTCATATAGTAGGTTATTGGGTTTGGTTGATAATGGGTGACGGGTATGGGGATTATTAAAGATAATGGGTTTGGGTTTTAGGTTTAAAATTCATTAGGAAAAATAAAGTAACCAATAGAAATATAATTTATAATAAAATGTCATTTGTATTACAATATAGAATTTATTTGAAATACTACAATTACAATTAACAATAGAAATAGATTTTTAATTTATCAATCCAAGGTAATAATAATAACAATAATAACAATAATAACTGATATGGCTAAAAACGGGGTTAAATCGGAACCATCCAAATCAGGCGCGAATCTCAAAGCTTGGGGGTAAAATGGTAATTTCACTTACAAATGGGTCTAAGACGGGTACTGGGTCTTCTCTCCTAAGACCCAATAACCTGCGAACGGATCCACCTCAACTGGGTGCGGGTTTCAACCCGCAGCAAACCCGGTCCAGCAGGATAGAATTAGGGTTTCTGATTATGAACGACCCTGATTCGCTCTATCCTCTCACTAGGAATTAGGGATTTCCTTCCTAAACTGATCCCAAAGGCGGCTATAAATACCCCTCATCCACCACCATTAAGAGGTAATCAATCTTTTGCCAGTTAATGCTCATTCATAATCTTTTCTGATTACTGACTTGAGCGTTGGAGGGTGCGTCGCCGGGATCAACCCTGGTGTCTCGCACTTTTTGCAGGTGAATGACGGGAGTCAACAGTCAAACTCCAGTGGAAAGGTTCCAGGTTTGCTATTCGGTTTTTCTAAGAATCCACAAATTCTATCTGTTTACCCCCATACCAGATTTAGCGGTAACAATAACAATAATAACAATGGTCATAATAATAGTAATAAAATAAGAATAACAGTAATAATAATAATACTGATAATAATGATAGCAGAAACAATAATAGCAATAATAACAAGAATAATAGGGTTTGTATTATAATATAAGAATCATTTGAAAATAACAATAATTACAATTAATGAAAAGAACGGATTTTAACAGGAGATACAAAATATTTTTGAAATAAAATGAATTTAAGAAAACGAAAAATTTTATAAAGAACCCAAACCCAGATAATACACGAAAAAAGAAAAATACACCTAAAATACAGAAAATGAAAAATAGGGATTACAGTTAGGGTGTGGCTTGAGGTAATTACCGAGCGCCTAGCCCATAAAGCTTGATAAAGCTAGGGTATGGCTCGAGGTCAATGCCGCCCATAAAGCTTGAGAAAGCTAGGGTATGGCTCGAGGTCAATGCCGAATGTCGAGCTCCCGTGCTCTGTAAAAGAGTTAGGGTGTGGTTCGAGGTCATTACCGAGCACCTAGCCCATAAAGCTTGAGAAAGCTGTGGTGTGGCTCGAGGTCAATGCCAAATGTCGAGCTCCCATGCTCTGTAGAAGAGTTAGGGTGTGGCTGGAGGTCAATGCCGAATGTCGAGCTGGAAGTACCGAAGTTTGCCCAAAAAATGAAAAAAGAAGGTGGAGGAGCACAGATTGCACTTTTTATTTACACAAAAAGGAGGGGCACGTGGTGCCAGTTACATGAGTTTTGGTTACAAAATGAGTTAGTCTTTTCCTTCGAGGAACTTGATCTGGTGCTCTGCATTCCAGGTCCTCTTTACTATCCTGCCTCCCAGGTTTGTGAGTCGGTACGTGCCGGGGCGTACCACTTTGGAGACCTTATACGGGCTCTCCCAATTAGGAGCCAACTTTCTCTTTTTGTCGGAATCGGATACCGCTAGCTTCCTGAGCACGAGGTCACCTAGCTTGATGTCGGTGGGGTAGACCTTCTTGTTATAAAACTTCTCGATCCGTTGTTGGTATATGCTTCTTCTGATGGCAGATTTTTCCCTGAGCTCGTCGATTAGATCCAAGTTGGCTCTGAGGCCTACTGAGTTGTTCTCTTCGTTTAAGGCCATGATCCTGGGCGAAGGGAGCCCGATATCTGGGGGGATAACCGCCTCTGTACCATAGGTTAGGTTGAACGGTGACTCGCCCGTGGGGATTCTCTTCATCGCTCGGTGCGCCCAGAGTACGCTCGGTAACTCGTCGACCCATAGCCCCTTGGATGAATTATCTAACTACTTCTTGAGGCCATCACGGATTTGACGGTTTGCATTTTCGGCCTGGCCGTTTGATTGAGGGTGACATATGGATGAGAAGCGCTGCTAGACACCGATGTCTTCGCAAAACTTCCGAAAGTTCTTGCCTGCTAATTGGGTCCCGTTGTCTGTGATAAGTACCTGCAGGATCCCAAATCGGCAGATGATGTACTTCTAGAAAAATTGCTGAGTTTGGTAAACTGTGATCGTGGCCAGGGGCTCTGCCTCGATCCATTTGGTGAAGTAGTCGATGGCCACTAAGAAACTTCCTTTGGCCCATCGCTTTTGGAAAATGGCTGACTAAGTCCATCCCCCACATGGCAAAGGGGGTCGGACTTGCCAGGAAGCGGAGGTTGGCTTGAGAGAGCCTTTTCACCGAGGAGAATCTTTTGCAGGGGCCACACCTTATGATGAGGTCCTAGGCATCTTGTAACATGGTCGGCCAGTAGTACCCGTGGTTTAGGGCTTTCCTGGCGAGCTACCTGCTTCCCATGTGACACCCCCCGATTCCTTCATGTAATTCCTTCAGAACGTACTTGGCCTCATTGGGGGCCAGACAGTGAAGGTAGGGTCTGCCGTCCGTTGTTGTGTATGGGCGTTTGAAGAGTGTCTCGTTGATTATGGTGAACCTTTCTAATTATGGTAGCCTCGGCTCGATCTTGAGGAAGCTCATCCTCGGTTAGAAACTTCTGATGGGAGTCATCCATTTGTCCGGCTGAGGGTCGGTGGCGAGGCAGAGGACTTCGGGGAGGTCGATGCTAGGATTGAGGAGAACTTCGATTAGGACAGTGCTGTCAAGCCCTTCGAAGGAAGATGAGGCAAGTTTTGACAAGGAGTTTGCCTTAGCATTTTACTCCCTAGGGATTCATTCAACCGAGGAGTAATTGAAGGATGTCAAGAGCTGCTAGACCACTGCCAAGTACCGAACCATTCGAGCGTCACGAGCCTCGTACTCCCTGGTGATCTGGTTGACCATGAGCTAGGAGTCGCTAAAGGCCCGAATTTGTCTGGCGCCCACCTTGTGCGCCAGGATGAGCCCGGCGATGATAGCCTCATATTCTGCCTTATTGTTCGAGGTTGGGAAGTTCAGGCGAAGGGAATACTGGAGGATGAAGCTGTCGGGACCTCTGAGGATGTAGCGCCCCGAATTTCTAGTATGATATCTTAGAAAATACGTGGCACAATTTCTAGCATTAACTTCAATGTAATATTAAACACAACTTAACACCAATAAAATTTTTAACTTTTATTACGATAATCCTTTACATAGCACAGCGGAATACTATACACCTTAAATCACAATTTCTCTTTTCCTTACAACTCTTACTTTTACAAAATACATAAGTCATTACATCTACTGAACTCAAGCATCCAAATCCGAACCTTAAGAAATCACCTGTAAAATATGAGGCTAGAGATAACCCTAACCCCCAAAACTAAAGGGGTCAGCCATAAAGGTGTGAGTGACATAAGGAAAACCAACAACATAAATAAACATTAAGCATGGATTCATAAACAACACATAATAAACAAGAATACATAAATTATGACGTCGCAAGGAAACACGAAAATATCAAGTGAAACTAGACTAAGTGTCAAGTGTAGAAAACAGGAAAACCACATGCGTAAAACCAAGTCAAGAAACACAAGTCTATATGCTGACTCTCTAATACGTACTTGTTGGAGTCTATGCATCCCACTCTACATAGGTCCGGTGCAAGCCCTTAACGTCTCCACATTATAGGGTTCAATCCCCGCTATGCAACTAATCCTATCACGATGACTACTACGAGATAAAGATAAACTGTGAGTATTAGCCCATGCCCCGATAATTCCGGAGGTCAATCTCTATCCACAGATAATTTCGGAGACTATTTCACTCACACCTAGGAATCTTCGAGAATACCCCACACCGCAAGCAATGGCACCTCATCACACGAATACCACATATGCGTCGCCTCGACCCTGATAATTCCGGAGATCAATCCCACACCACAGGTAATTTCGGAGACTATTTCACTCACACCTGGATAATTTCGGGAATTATCTCACACCGCAAGCCATACTGAGGTCCATAACTCATGTTCCCGTTTATTATATCACCACTAGTACATGTCCTTATCATTTAGGTTATTTAATTACTTAACGAATCTCCTAGAGTTGGTGTACCTTACCGGACTTAACTCAATAACTGATCAACTAAAATACCTCAACAGGCCCAAACATAAATAACTCAACTGCCGGTATACTAGGGTCACACACATCCTCTAGAGACTCACACTCAAATATCCAAACCCAACTTTCCAACATAAATTGCTCAACTTAACATCTTGAAAACATATGTCGATAGAAGATAAGGTATAGAATAGTACGTTAAAGCATTTGGAGAATAAATCATTTTTAAAACGTTCGAAGAAATCAAGATACATCAGTATCAGTCGACTATAGAAAAGGGTAAGTCGACTGTCCAGAGAAAAAATCTAGTAGCTTTGAGGAAAATAAATCTAAGTATTATAAGTCGACTGAAAAGAGTCATAGGTCGACTGTCCCGAGATAATTTTATATATATCTTTCAGAAAACAATTCTAAGTATAGAAGTCGACTGAAAAAGGTATAGGTCGACTGTCCAGAACGTAAAATTACAATAGCTTCAAAATAATTCTAAGTGTACCAGTCGGCTGTAAAAGTCCTAAGTCGACTGTCCAGAACGGATTTTCAAGAAAACTTAGCGAACATAGCAGCTGGGTCGTGTCGGTCGACTGAGAAAAATATGCCAGTCGACGGTCGACCTACAGACTGCATACATTTGGTTGTGTACATTCAACCGATACATAGTTTTACTTTATGAAAACGATTTGTACGAAAAACATATTTCTTATATGGTCAAATATAACTTGTAGAATACAAAATAGTCCATAAACTAGATCAACTACTTGAATCTACGAAAAATAGAGATTTTGATGATTTCTTTCGATTAAAACATGGATTGTGCATATCATCAAAATAGAGTTTCTCAAAATTTACTGATCACTGAAATAGTTCGTATTCAAATCCAAAATATATAAATATCTAAAATCTCAAAGAATCCCCAATTTGGGTATATTCGTCAACTCAATCCAATTTATCTCAAATCCAATTCTCAAGACATGATCTCTTAATTCATAACTTTCCATTCACATTCCTCAAAACTGAATTACTACTACAACTCACAACCATAATTAATTGATAACATCACCATGTCTAACTTGTATTCAACCAAATACTCTAAATCATAAAGGTCTCACCTTTATTAGATTCATGCATAAAATTCACTATATTCATTCAATCAAACATTAACCCAAAAGAGAACGACTACCCACATACAATCTTATTTACAAACAAGTAGGATTTCACAAGATCCAATTTTTCATCCAATTCATAATGTGCATATTCGTATTCAA
The DNA here is from genome assembly GCA_017893485.1 of Hemerocallis citrina. Classification (NCBI taxonomy): domain Eukaryota; kingdom Viridiplantae; phylum Streptophyta; class Magnoliopsida; order Asparagales; family Asphodelaceae; genus Hemerocallis; species Hemerocallis citrina. The sequence goes on from CM030361.1 coordinate 98,500,423, forward strand.
ACCCTAAACATGCTTTCTAGCAATAAGATTCAACATTCAAGATCCATTAAACATTTATAGATCAAACAACCAAATTGTACCAAATCACATACATAAACAAATCAACAAATAATTACATGCAAAATACACAAAGCAAAACAAACATGTCACTCATATTAAATGAAGAAACCTTGATAGAAACCTTTCCTTCGCGAGATCCAAAATCTTCTCCCAAATCCTCCAAAATGAGAAAACTTAATGTTGTGCAGCGAAAGACGGCTGCACTCTCTTTTAAATACCCAGAATAGAAGGTTTAGGGTTTTTAGACACTTTTGCAAAATAACCCCTTTAAATATAACTTTACATAAATGGATCCCTATACTTGGAAACTTGATAAAATCAATTAAATTGAGATTTAAAAGAAAAATAAACTCCTTATTTCTATTCGGCACTGTTTGAAAAGTCTAGAAAAATAGTTTTGCACTTTCACCCCTCAAAATGATAATTTTGCAAAAAGATCCTTCTTTTTCGTAGTATTTGCAAATAGATCCAATTAATTACAGAAAAATCTGAAAAATTATAAATAAATCCCAAATAATAAATAATGATTTTCCATAAAATAATTTTGGCTTTTGAACTTTTTAAGAAAATATTTGCACGTGTAAAAGATAGATTCCAGAAAAAATATTTATTAATCTCCAAAAATTATTTTAATTCATTTATAACCTTTAAAAATAATATTTAAAAATACGGGGTACTACAGAGGATGATGCCCGCACCGCTTCCCGCTTCGCAAGATGAGCCGCCAGCATAAACTTGCCATATCGGTTCTGCCTCATTCGTGTCGGATGGCTCGTAGATAGTGCACTCCGTGATAAATTTGGCGAGGGCCTACCCCTTCATGGTTGTCCTGTGCTGGTAGCTGATGTCGTATTAGTTTAGTTCGATCGACCACTTGACTAAGCGGTCGGAACTTTCAGGCTTGCGGAGGACGACCTTGAGAGGCTGGTCCATAAGGACCTGGATTAAGTGAGCCTAGAAGTAAGGGCGGAGCTTTCACGCGGCCATTACCAGGGCATATGTCACCTTTTTCATCTTTGCATATCTTGTCTCGGCCGAGAGCAAGACGTTGCTCACGTAGTAGAGAGGCTTCTGAACACCTTCTTCTTCCCGGACGAGCATGACACTGAGTACATTTTTCGAGGCTGAGTGGTACGAAAATAGGGGTTTGCCCGGTTTGGGTTTTTCCAGAAGTGGGGGGTTGGCAAGGTAGGACTTCAATTGGTCGAATGCCTATTGCTGGGGGTCGCCCCATTCGAAGCCTTTCGCCCTTCATAGGGCCTTGAAGAAGGGGAGGGGTCATGTCGATTATGGCCTGGATCTTCTCGGAATTTGCCTTTATATCGCACTAGCTAACGACAAATCTAAGAAATTTTCTCGAGGAGACGCCGAAGGCACACTTGGCGGGATTGAGCCTCATGTTGTGGGACCGAAGGACGCCAAAGGCTTCCTCCTGGTCGGCGACATGATCCTGCCCCCGTCGGCTCTTGACGAGCAAGTCATCGATGTACACCTCCATGTTACAACCGATTTGATTTTTGAAAACTCGATTGATAAGTCTCGGTAGGTGGCCCCAGCGTTCTTGAGCCCGAATGTCACGCCCCGCTTCCCAAAAAGGAGATACGGAATACGGATACATGACTAAATCCAGCGAATGACTTTCACCATTCATAAGCTGTCAGGATCTTTACAACATTTCACAGAAATAATAAGAAGTAACAAGGAGAAATTAACCACGCATGCATGAATGAACCAATATACCAACAGAATTTACTTGAAACAAAATTTAATAATCTCAAATAAATCAGATATGGAACAAGTCATAAATTCTGGGACAAACTGCCCAATACAAAATAATCCAAGTACCAATACATTTATTCAAAAGCAACAGAAATGTAAATTGTAGCAAGAACTCCAGCCAGCTAGAATCTTAGATCACCTACTCCATCGGGCAGCTGGTCACCAAAGTCTGCAATTTAACAAATTGCAGGAAGAGGAAAAAGAAACAAAATGCTCGTCAATGCAAGTTATGGGCCGCTTGTAGTGCAGGTAATAAGTACAGGAAAGGATAAACAAGTATAGAGTAACAGCAGAAGTAAACATAACATGGAATACAGGTGACAGAATTGTTAACATAAAATAGGAGCAGGAACAAGTAATATGATGTGATAACAGGGTGCACGTGACATGTGACAGATAACAGGTATAATGCAAGTAGGTAAACATGTACAGGTGTCAGGTAGCATGTACAGGTAAGCATGTAACAAGTGTCATATTATATCAAGTCTTGTATTCATTTCTATCTAGATAGCACTTCATGCGTCCCATCCATTTACCATATGGTTGCTACACTCAAACAAGTTACGTTTAGATTTCGTAGGGGATTTTATAGGTCAAGTACTCGGGTTTTCATAGGACTACAAAACTTGGTCGGTAAACTTGATCGGTAACAGGAAATTAACTTGATCGGTAGCATGTAATTAGCTTGGTCGGTAAACTTGATCGGTAACTTAGTCGGTAACTTGGTCGGTAAACATGTCACACGGGAAACACAAGTCTGTTTCTGAGTACAGGCTCCTATATTGTCCACTACTATATCTTTCCCTTAATCCCGGCTTGTTCTTATTATTATTATCAAACGGGCATATACGTGCACAAAACAAGGCAAGAATAACGGTATGAACAAGTAATAGGTTCAGGTTGGAAGATAAAACACAGGTGAAAGACAATACATAAAAGGGTAGGACAACGAAAATTCTAGTTCAGGACAGCAAAGCAGTACACCAAATCAGGGATTCCCGTTGCCACAAATATACAAATCTGGATCTGTCAGAAAATATGGAAAATAAACTCTCGGTTGAATCCAACAAATATATACAAGTCATATGGTATTTCATAAAAACAAGACTCGAAACATATTTGTATCCAGAAAACATGTTCAGCCAGAAATCAGAAGTTTGTATTCATAAACAGGAAAACGGCATAAAAACTTATAGATTAAATCCAAGAAGCATCTGGGGTATTCCATAGTATGTTTAGTAACAGAAAATAAAGTTTCATAATTTTCCAACATAGATAGAGTAGTCAATTAAAATCAGCAAGCAGCAAGATACAGAAAGTTTGTAAATCTGAAATCATAAACACAACAGTACTAAAATAGCAATATCTTACAAAATATAAATCGAAATCCAGATCCATCAAAAGGGTGATAAAATAGATACAGTAGGCTACAATTCATATTCACAAAATTTTTATAAACAGCAGATAGAATCAGGTTCAAAGTAAGGTTCTTTGCTGAACAGTATGAAAATTCTGCAAGTATAGTGGTTGTTTGTAAGTATAGAATAGTTTATAAAAGTTATCAATTAAATCCACAAAAATTAGGGGTTATTTCCAATCAAGTCTAGTTATACTCAGCAGAATATTGGATCAAAATATTATCTTTAACAGCAGTATAAAAATAAATTATCATACAGAATTCATTCAAAACAGAATCTAGAATTTTCTACACCTCTGTAGTAAAATAGTCATAACGTGCAACTCACAAATCGAAATTGAAATCTGTTAGAAAATATGGAAAGTAGACAGAATTCTCTATAATTCTTATTCATAAATAATTTTCATATACTGACCTTAATAGGGTCCAAAATACTGAACAAAACGAGGTGACAATAAGGACAGAATTATTCCTCATGCATAAAATCAACTAGATCATACGAAACACATCCAAACCATAACAAAGTGTGAAATAGGGAATACTAGATGTCCAAGCAACATGGTATAAGGTGTTCAACATATCTACAACAGGATATACTACTAGTAACACGTCAAACATGCAAGATTCATACAACAACTAATGGATCACAACCAACATACATATATGCAACAGGGATCAATTAGATCTAAGTTATTTCATGTCGTGTGTGTAATAAGACAACTACAGACCGATTAACAACTAGAGACAAGATCAAACAAGGGATTTCATGGGAATTGACTTTAGGAACAAAAGCTACACTACAGGCGGTATTTAGTACTTGTATTATACAAAAAAAGAATACAAGTTACTTGCCTTAGATTTGACGGCGGTAACAAAGCAAAAAGCGAGAATAACGGGAACGGATTCCTGGGCATGAACCACAATCACGGAAATACGCAAACACGTGCGAGCTACGTGCAATATTTGTGCAATAGAATCTCCAAATCAACAGCAAAAATAGCAACCACGGGATCAGGATCTCTCCTTCACAAAACACCAAACACAACTCCTCTCCACAAACAGCAAACACCAAAACTACACAGCAAATCCTCTTTCACACATAAACACCAAACAGTGAATTCCTTCCTCCTCCTTCTTCTTCACAACGACAAAAAGAGACGCAGCAGAAGGGGACGACGACGACTGGTGAAGGCGGTGAGGGGTGACTGGCGGCGGCGCGATGGATAGGAGGGCAGCGCAATAGGAGGGCACTGGAGGAGAGGAACAGGAAGGGTCTCAGTTTGGGCGGGAAACAGAGACGAGAGCGGGGGAGAAGGTCGCTGGCGATGATGGGAGGAGGGCCAGGGTAACGGCGGCAATGGCAGCTCGAAGACGTTGATGGTGGTGCTGCGGTCGAAGAGCGACGCAGCGATGGGAGACGGCGGGGATAGCGAACTCTGTTTCGCTCCGAAAATAGGGGAGACGAACGACGAGGCATGTGGGGCTTTGATGACGATGACGAGGGGCGAGGGGCCTCCGGTGGTTGCAGGGTGAATGGGGAGACGAAGACGATGGTCGACGAGGTGGTGACGAGGTGGATTGCGGGGAGCGACGATGGGTGATGGGTTCGAGCGGAGTTGAGGCTTGGGCGAGGACGGGGATGATGATGGGGATGGGAGGGGTTTGATAACGGGAGGAGGAGTGGAGGACTTGGGTTGTGAGCGGCAACGAGGCTCGACGGAGAATACGGGGGATAGAGGTGCACGGGGTGACGACGGTAGAGGGAGAGGATCAAGAGGTTAGGGGTGATGAAACATGGAATGGGGTTTGGCGGCTAGGGTTGTGTAGTAGGGAGTAGGGTTAATATAGATTAGGGTTAAGTGAATATATATAGGGGATTAGAAATATGGGTTAATGGGTAAATAGCTAATGGATATTGGGGTATAAAGATCATAAGAAAGAATAGGGTTTAGGGTTTAATGATCCAACAAGAAATAGAGTAGGATTTAAACAATAATTAAATAGGCCATGAAATAAATTAATTGGAGCTAAACAAAATAAATCGGAGACAAATAAATTGGGACAAAAAATTTAATTATATCAAGAAAATATTCAAAGCCACAAAAATAGAGTCAAAATCAAAACAGATAGCTTGATAATGAGAACGGAGATCAAATACATGGTTCGGAAGAAATAGTAGAGTACAAAATGAATAAATATACGGAAAAAGAAAATACACCCAAAGTACAAGAAATGGAAAACAGGGGTTACACCGAAAGGCATGACTCGGTAATAGTAGAGACCCTGGTTGGTGACGAAGAATGTTTTGGTGATGTCCGGAGGGAACATCCGGATATGATTATAACCTGAAAAGGCATCCATGAAGGTCAGGAGATCGTGACCCGATGTTGCATCGATCAGAGCATCGATGCTCGGGAGGGGGAAAGGATCTTTGGGGCATGCCCTGTTGAGATCCGTGAAGTCTATGCAAATCCTCTAGCTTGGCCTTTTTGACCATCACGACGTTAGCCAGCCACTCGGGGTAGCTAACCTCCTGAATGAACCAGGTGGACAACAGTTTGTCCACCTCCACTTTTATTGCTTGTTATCTCTCTAGGGTGAACTTGCATCGCTTCTGATGAATCGGCTTGGAGCTCGGGGCGACACTCAGCCTGTGCATGATTAGGTCCTCGAAAATCTGGGGCATTTCGGACGGGTCCAAGCGAAGAGGTCGATATTGCGGCAAACGCAATCGATGAGACCTGGCTTCAGGTCGGGGAAAATTGTGCAGCTCACACGGAACCACTTGGACTTGTCTTCTGCCTCGAATGAGACCTCCTCTAATTCGTCTGCCGGCTCCGACTCTTGCTGGCTTCTTTTAGGCGAGAGCTCGACCGCGCCAAGGGGGAACACCCCGCCTCCGACTTCGGTCATGTAGCATGAGCGTGCAGACTCCTGATTCCCTCGGACAATGCCAACCCCGAGGTCAGTGGGGAACTTCAACTTCGAGTGGTAGGCCGAGGGGAAAGCCTGAAATGAGTAGAGGCCAGGTCGGCCGAGGATGGCGTTATATGCCGCCTTGACGTTGACCACTATGAAGTCCATTAATTCGGTTCGCAAAATGGGAGTCGTGCCGGCTGTTACATCCAGTGTCACGATCCCTTTGATTTGCACCAGGATACCCGAGAACTCATGCAGGGTGTACCCGGCCGACTTTAGCTTTTCTTAGGGGATTTGAGGTTCTCAAATGCTTCTAAGAAGAGGATGTTGACTGAGCTTCCGTTGTCCATGAGAATTCAGCAGACTTCAAAATTTTCCATGATGAGACTGATAACGAGGGCATCATAGTGCAAGAGCCGGACTCCCTCCAGGTCTTCTCCGGAGAAAGAGACCGATCGTTGCTAAATCTGGGGGGAAGGATGGTCTCGAATGGAGTTAACCTCTCGGATGAAGGCCTTACGAGAAGTGTTGGATTCCCCTCCCATGGGTCCACCATGGACGCAGTGTAGGATGGCCTACCATCTGGTTTCCTCGGACTTGGGGTCCCGCTCGGGTCACCGGTTGATCATTCGAGGGGGGAGAAGGCCTCAGATTCCTCGTATCCCTCCGATCCTTGGGTTATTTTGGGTGAACTCCCTCAGGTACCCTTGTTGAATGAGGGCCTCGATCTCATCTTTGAGGGCCCGACAATTGTCCGTCTCGTATCTATTGTCTCGATGGAAGCGGCAGTAGAACCTCTGGTCCCGCTTCTTGTTGTTGCTTGGTCGGGGAGGGAGTCGGACGATCCCTTTATCCTCGATCTCCATTAGTATTGCCAACATGTTCTGTGTCAGCGGTGTATACCTCTCAAATCGGGGGACCGGAGGAATTCTTTTGAAGTCGGTGGCCTCTTTCGTGATCTTCTTGACGGGCTCAACATCGTCTGCCTTCCACTTTTTCCTAGCAGTGGCTTCTTTGGTTCCCTCAGGATTTAGGGCCTCTTCCGCTCGAATGTACTTCTCGACCCTGTTGAGCAGGTCAGGGAAGTCGACGAGTGGTTTTTTGGCCAGGGAAGCCTTAAGATGAGGGTGCCAAACATTGTGTCGGAAGGGTGCCGAACTTTGTGTCAGAAATCTGCCGAAGCCACGCTCACGTCGAGAGAGGAGACAGACCTTGCCTCGGTGGTGAACCTTCGAACGAATTCGCGGAGTGACTCCCCTTCCTTCTGTCTGAGGTCCAGAAGGGACGCGCTCATCTTCTCGACCTTCTTGTTGGTCACGAAGTGGGCTAGGAAGTTCGCTTCCAGCTGGTCGAACAAGAAGACTGAGCTGGGGATGAGCTTTAAGAACCATTTTCGAGCCGGACCTCGCAGGGTGGCAGGGAAAGCACGACATAGGAGGGGGTCCGAAGCGCTGTGAATCATCATGAGGGAACCCTTCCATGTGATCAGTGGGATCACCCTTGCATGTCTCGAATTGGGGAGGCCTGAAATTTCTGGCGATTTCGGCATCCAAGATTTGGGTGGAAAATAGGGGCCGGGTCGGCCGATAACCAAGGCCGGGCATCAGTCCGCCTTCGCCGAGATGGGCAATTCAGTTCTCCATCTCTCGGAGGCGTCGGAGGACAGCGTCTTCCTGTTCAGGCGGGCGGGTCGAGCCATGGGATTCGCTGCCTCGGGCTTCTGGCTGAGGGATGGAGTCGTTGCGCGCCTCGGTCCTAGGATCGCCTTGGATTGCCTGGAGGACCTCGTCCCTAAAATTTTGAAACTCGGTCCTCGTAACTGGGGCTTGTCCCACCGGGTCACGCAATGCTTGAGGTCCTCGGGGCGAGCGACTGTATCCCGGCTCCCGTTCTGGGGTCGGCCGCCTGCCATGGTTCGGGACCGAGTTGGAAGCAGCCTCTCCCCTGGTTCGGCTAGCCTACCGATTTCGGATGAAGCACCGTAAGTCCGTTGCGATCAAGCTAGAAATGTCAAGTTCGGGTCCGGCTGCGCTATTGACCCGCGGTTGATTAGAGCTCTGGACATCCGCGTGGCTGTGATGGGGAGGAGGATTCGGACGACGCCCGGAGGTGACGACCCTCCTTGCTTTCGAAGCCATGGAGGAACGCGGGCTCGAGATGATGTCCTTGGCTGGGTTCGAACTGGCAGTAGTACCTAACAGGTTCTCACAGACGGTGCCAACCTGATGCTATATGTTTTTGGGGTGTCGGGGCAACATGTGTGATTTCTTGTAATTTGTATAGCGGAAGATGTGGTACTGGCGTCGATCTGATCCTAGGCTGTAGGGCCGGCTCGGAGGTAGCAGGAGAGAGGTAGAGGCTGGGTGCTCGGCTCGGATCTAGTAGCTCGGCTCGGATGAAGTAGCTCAGCTCGGATCTTCGAGGCTCGACTTGGATTCTTTTACCTGCACACTGCCTAAAAATATCGAGAGAAGTCCCGGCGACAGGCCTTTCGACGATCTAGTCAGTCACTGAGAAAGCAATAGTAGCTAGGGTTCAGGTGGGAAAAAATTTATTACCTTTGAAAGTGAGGAGGGGCTCTTGTATTTATAGGCAGGGGTAAATGGGTCTGAGGCCCTAACGGACCGGGTCGGACCCGTTTGCCTGTGGGCCTAAATGGGCTGAAGCCCGTTTGACCTTTTTGATTTGATGATCACAGGGGAGCGAAATATGTGGAGATCTGATGGTCCAGATGGGGCCACATCATCCGTCCCATATCACTAATCTTTGTGAAATACAAACTGGAATAATTTCATACATAATGGGGAAGATGATCATGATGATTACGGTTGTTATTATATTAGGCTTAACAATAGTAGAAATAACAATATTTTTGAAAAAGTGTTGATTTTAGTAGTTAGTTAATGATATGTCTGTTTGATTTGCAGGATCAGTATCAACTGCAGTTATAATTCACAGTATCTATATCAATCCTGGCGAGGTATATCTGTGAAATCATCTCGCTATGTTTATATAATATATTATTCTTGATTTAGTTTACTCACTATTTGTTGAGTAGAGACACATCTTGACCATTTCATAATAGCTGCACTATCGGCAAAGTTATTGCAAGTAATTAATTAAAGAAATGAACTATAATGTAACTAACTACTAAAATAATTATATGCTTAATTATTTCGAATGGTAGGAACATGATACTAATAGGATAAATCGGGCAAATGAGATATGCGGCAAATCTCGGACCGGATATGCGGCTTGTGTGCACCTGCACGTCTTGCAGACATGTATGCCGGACCAATTGAACCTCGTCCCGTATAGGGATTATTTTGCACCAGTTTTGATTTTTCTGATCTATAATGTAGAAACGGTTTTGTCTGCCGTCACAGTTTGGGTATTCACTCACTTGTCCGCCGTTACAGTAGGTGCATTCAACCACCTGTCTATTTTTACATTGTATGCATTCACTCACTTGTTTCCCCTGGCCCTATATTTAGAGACTCCTTCCCTCATTCCACACACCCAGAAACTCTCTTCCTCATTGTCCTCCTATGTTCTTCTGTCGGTGATATTTTTCAACACATCAATCAGTTCAGGAGTGTAACATTGTGCTGTCGATGACACTCGATGACCGTTTCATTTTGGGAGACAGACGCCACTACGTTCCTTCAGCACCGGTGAGGCGGCGAATATGTTTTAAGGACTCTGTGCGATACACAAGACTCGGTTACTACACGGTTCGGTTTTATTTTCTGTTCATTTGTTTTTCTTTACATTTCTACGGTTTTCAATTGGTTCGGTTTTTGTTCTTCTTCTCCTTCTTTGATTTTGTGCATCTCAATCAAAAGTTGTTTTTTCTTCTAAACATTTTATAACAAACTTAAAACCGATTGTTTCATTTTACTTCTCTAATTTTGAGGCACTTTTTTTTTTATTTTCTTTTCAATCTGAAAATTTACACTTGTGTTGTGTGTTTTCATACTCGAAATGACAACTACATAAGAGAATATTGTATTGCCTGAAATGGCTCAATTGCTAGCTGTTGAGACGATCCAATTGCTAATCGTTGGTGTGGCATGAGTGCCAGTGCCTACCGCTGCACCTGTCTTAGTCTCCCATGGAGAAAAACCTGAGAAGTTTAATGGGCCTAAGGGATAAATCTCCAAGTTGGGGTCCAAGTTGAGGCATAAGGGATGAATCTCCAAGAAGCCAAAGTTTCAAGGCGAATGCTTCAACTGTGACAAGTTATGTCACAAGTCTACTGATTGCAGACTACCTAAATGGAACAGGAACATAGAAGGCAATGTAGTTGAACGCATTGCTCAAGACGTTTCTGATATCAACCTTTCAGTTGTGGTCTCAGAGGTAAACTTGATGGGTACAAACCCCAAAGAATGGTGGTGGAGCTACCGCCACATGTGATTCAATAGAAGTATGTTCTCCACTTTCAAACCATTAGAGAATGAAGATATTTATGGGGAACTCGGCTACTTCAGAAATCAAAGGCGAAGGCACGGTGATCTTGAAGATGACTTCTGGGAAAGAACTGACTCTGAACAATGTTGCATATGTTCCTGAAATCTGTAAGAACTTGGTATTTGGTTCTCTGCTCAATAATCATGGATACATGAGCGGTGGAATGTTCAAACTCAATGTAATGACCATGGTCAAGATTATCAATAAAGCTAGCTCTTCTACTTATATGTTTGAGTCTTCCAATTTGTGGTATGGTAGATTGAGACATGTTAATTATATTACTTTGCGTAAAATAATTAACTTGTATCATATACCAACTTTTTAAATTGATTCCAAACATAAGTGTGAAGCTTGTGTTGAGGCAAAACTAATAAGATCATTATTTAAAAGTGTTGAAAGAAATATTGAACCCCTTGATTTAATTCATGATGATATTTGTGATTTAAAAATGATACAAAGAAGATGTTGTAATAAGTATTTTATTACCTTCGTTGATGACAGCACAAAATACTGTTATGTATATTTGCTTAAAAGCAATGATGAAGCTATAGAGAAATTTATTCGCTATAAAAATGAAGTTGAGAATCAACTCAACCAGAAAATTAAGGCACTAAAAAATGACCAAGGTGGAGAGTATGAATCACCATTTGCTGAAACTTGTGCTAAGCATGAGATTATACATGAAACTACATTCCCGTATTCTCCTCAGTCCAACAGTGTTGCTAAGCGAAATAATCGTACATTGAAGGAAATGATTAATGCAATATTAATAAGTTATGACTTACCACCAAACTTATGGGGAGAAGCTATTCTTTCAGCTAATTACCATTTGAATAAGGTACCCAAAAAGAAAGAAGAGAAAACTCCATATGAACTATGGAGAGGAAGAAATTCATCCTACAATTATTTGAAAATGTGAGGATGTTTTGCCATTGTGGCAGTACCTCCACCTATGAAAGTAAAAATAGGACAAAAAACGGTTGATTGCATTTTTATTGGTTATGCACATAATAGTAGTGTTTATCGATTCTTGGTATACAAATATGATATCCCTGATAAACCAAAGAACATGATAATAAAGTCTAGAATGCATCGTTCTTTGAAGATTTATTTACATGTATGTCTAAGGAAGAACCAAGTTCTTCCAAACGAACACATGAGACTATCAGTGAAGATAGTGAAAATCAAGATGAAGAAGTTGAGGAGAAACTTAGATGTAGTAAAAGAACAAGAACGAAAAAGTCTTTTGGTCCAAATTTCTTGACTTTTATGCTTGAAGTGACTTTTAAACTTTCAAAGAAGCGGTGAATTTAAGTGATGGTCCTCTTTGGAAAGAAGTCATTAAGAGTGAAATTGATTCAATCTTGCAAAATCATACTTGAGAACTAATGGATCTTCCACCAGGCAGTAAACCTTTAGGTTCCAAGTGAATTTTCAAAAGAAAAATGAAAGCTGATGGATCAATTGATAAATACAAAGCAATGCTTGTAATAAAAGGTTATAGACAAAATGTGTAACACCCCGAATTTACATATAAGGATAAATTCAAGATTTCACAGGATCTTTATTTCACTTCGTACAATTTTACAAGGAAATTTTAAAACTTTTCAATATTATATCAGAGTTCTTTTACACTTGGTTTTTACACAGCGGAATAACTTACAACAATTGAAAAAAATATAACTTGTACAATTTTACATCATTTGCAACTTCTTTAACTTTCAAATAGCAATAGCATGTCCACTTTATAACTCCATGAATGGTCCTTTACCTGCATGTTAATCTGTGGGCTCGTCAGTTACTTACAACTGACGAAATTTTATACACGGCTATCCTCTCTATGCCGGAAATAGTATAACGATCTCATACTTTAACAAATCACAAAAAGATTGAATGAACAATTAAAGTGTCAAAGGTGATTATTCTAAACATAAGTGTATGTCATGCCTTAATGCCTAATGCTCACCATCCTACACTAGGATGACACTAATGCATACTTGTTCGGATTCTATGCATCCCATACTACATAGATCCGAGGGCAAGTGCCTACGTTCTCCACAATAAAGGGCTCGATCCCTCGCCATGAAAACTACCCGGTAGTAAAACAAAGTTCAGACTATTCTACGAATTTGAATCCCAGCCTTGGAGTCCACCGCCGGCTGTTATAACAGATTCCACATCGTGCGAATCGTCCCGTATGTGACCCTCTAGCCCAGTATATATATATATACATTGGAGACGGTAAACACAAAACCCATCCGTCCGACTACTCAAGTTCCCGGAGTCCACCGCTGACCCGTCCTCATAGTCCCGAATTAAAATATAATAATCCGTCTCCCATAGGGCAACCTCAGTCCACCAACTGGGTCTATAGTCTTGGAGTCCACCGCCGACTATATAGAGCACACCACTTACGTTTCCCTAAGTTTACTACATCTTCACTTATGTGCCTAAATTTTCTTAAGTTTAAGACATGAATAATTTTCACTCATAGAATTAGTTTTACCTCCTACCGAACTTAATCAACAAATACGAGATGGCTCCTTAGCCATATCTCCAAATCATTTCTCAAATATTTCTTTCAATAATATCGGTATCGAGGTCTTACTAACTCTAAATCATAAACTTTCATGTACAAGAAGCATGGGTATTCACACCCTTTAATAATCATGTCTTAACTCAAAGTACTCTTTATCTATTCACAACTTGGTATAGGTCTTGTTTAACATCATTCAATTCATTCACTATCTTTCTAAGACAACAATTCTTTTTATGAGTCTATGGCATAAATCCAAATCTCTTTTTGGGAAAAATTAATCACATAAAAGTTCGCGACTACAAACAAGCATATTTATATGATCTTGTCAACAAATAAACATATTTACATGATCTTGTCAAGTCAAACAATTTATAAATAATTTATTTCCAAACTTTATATGAATTTACACAAACTTTTAATCTCATTTAGCATTCTTACTCAACAAAAGGGATTGTTTATAACGAGATAATCGTGTTACATATTTTTCTTTTACTCAAAAGAATTATTTATTCAAAATAATAATTTTGGAAACAAAGTGCATTTTCCACTTTAAAAAATACAAGATAAGAAATTAAACTATTCTTAGTAAATTCTTTGTGCAACTTAATAAGGAAGAGTGAATAATATTTGTTTCTTTCCATAGTCAGTAACTTCCATAAATAAGCAGTTTTTGAGAGAAACAAAAATAAAATAAAAGAAAATGGTGGCAACAAGTTTCGAACCCGGGTCAGTAATTCATGACACCAACCAAACTGGCCATTAAGTCCATTGTGGACTAGTGTCATAAACCAAAACGAATCCATTTTATAGTAATTATCCAGTTTCAGATTTAATTGAATAATTTTAAAAAATAAAAGTATAGCTACCAAGTTTCGAACCCAAAACCTCTTATAAATAGTATTCACTGGCTAACCAATAAGTCCAATTATATTTTCTGTTTAGAAGTTGTATTAATGTATTTTTGTTAATACTATTTTGAATTTGGTTTCTTTTAATAACACTTGTTCACTCAATAATCCAATCATTTAGGACATTGGAATAAATCTCACTTTTGGACTGAGATGAAATCTAAAAAAATAATAATAAAGTAAATTCAAATTTATTTTTATAATCTATCTTCATTTTCAAAAATAGATTTTTCCTTTCTTTACAAAAATTTCCATTTCTTCCCAAGCTCGAAAATTAAGGATCATATTTCTTAAAACTAATTTATGTCCAATCATTATACTAATTAGAATTTGTGCTAAAAACCAAATATGTCTCTTAATGAACCATAGATTTCTCAAAGAAATTCTTTCATGCAAAAACTTGTATTTTTAACATATGTCGACAAATTTCGTGGTAGCAACAAAAATTATTTTCTCTTTTCTTTTTCTTTCTAAATCATCACGTCTCTAAGCATATGACGAAATATAATATTCTCACACAATTACTCATACACATCACACATTGGACAAACCATAAATTTGCAAGCATTCTAACATGATTCATAAGATTAATCCTTTAGTTGAACCCTTTAATTTGCATGGTAATCAAATATTCACTAAACCTCAACAAGATCGTTGCTAGCATGGATTTTATCTACACATTTCTCATCACATTCAATTCATACTAGTCATATAAAATAATTAGCATACAATTTCTACAATTAGAAAGCATAGGATCACCCACCTTGATTGAAGCTTGAACGATTGAAAGAATGATCACCACTTCTAGCTTCAAGGATTCCTAGCTCTTCTCCTCCTAGCAATGGCCTCCAAGCACAAAACTCTCTTCTCTCTTTTTTTTCTTCTTACTCTTATTTCTTTTATTGGTGTGGACAAAAGAGAAGAGGATGGGGCTATTTATAGGATTTTGCTAGGGTTCAATTTACAAAATTACACACCTAATAAATTACTAAAATTAATCTCCAACCTTTCACATTTCATAACTTCCCAAACTCCCATCTTTTCATCTTCCCACCTCTTCAAAAAAACCCAACTCCCATAACCCTCTATCTCTTCCTCTCCCCTACAAGTACAACCGGCCACTACTCTACCCGGATTCACACAGCACACTTGTGTGCTGTGTTTACTCAAGTGGGCCTCCACTCCTAATTCATTTCACCTATCATATATATATTAGCACATACCCATGGGCCCATTTATTCCAACTCATCTATCCAACCCATTTCCATTCCATCCTATTACAAATTCAAAACAGCCCAAATCTTCTAACGTGGGCCCCCCAATCAACTCATTTTCATTTAATCCATTTCACATTTCATACATTATATCATACATATAATTATCATACTATATATTATACACTATATATTGTATACTATATTATTAAGTAAAGTTAGTTCAAATTAAATGCACACACATTTTATGAAATTCGTTTCGAGAAAGGATATGCCTAAATGCGCGCACCAAAATAAACACGTGCGTCGCACGTGAAAACATGAAAATGCGAAAATCGACTTTATTGATGAAAAATCATTAAATATAATCGAAAACAATATAAGCAAAATTACATTTACTAATTTACATATTTTTCCTGATGAAATCATAACACGTAGAAAGCACGTGCATTATACGTGCAGAAAATCAAAAAAATGCATTTTAATTAAAAATAAAAACGGGGTGTTACAACACTCCCACCTTAGAATAGTTCCGTCCCGGAACTACGCTTAGGAGCGAGAAACTACTAAGAAGAAAGGAAGAGTCTACAAAAGAAAGCTTAGTCGAAGAGTTCGGGATGGTCCTTCCGCATCTTTTCCTCTGATTCCCAAGTTGCTTCCTCAACAAATTGATTTCTCCAAATGACCTTTACCATGGGTATCGTCTTGTTTCTCAAGACCTTTTCTCGGCGATCCACGATCTCAACGGGACGCTCAGCATAGCTCAAATCCAGTTGCAAACCCTCTAGCACTTCTGGCAGATGATGACTTGGGTCGGAAACATAACCTCTTAGCATGGACACGTGAAAAACATTGTGAACTTGGGCCAACTCTTCCGGTAGTTCTAACCGATAAGCTGTCTTCCCAATTCTCTTCAGTATTTTGTAAGGTCCAATGTATCTCGGGGCTAATTTTCCTCCTCGCCCAAACCGAATCACTTCTTTAGTCGGAGACACTTTCACAAAGACATAGTCACCTTCGTCAAATTCCAAGTCTCTCCTTCTATTGTCGGCGTAACTCTTTTGCCTGCTTTGCGCGTCGACCAGCCTCTTTCTGATCAGCTCAATCTTTTCTGAGGTTTGCTGCACAATCTCTGGTCCAAACAGTTGCCTCTCTCCCACTTCATACCAACAAATCGGAGTCCTGCATTTCCTTCCATATAGAGCTTCATAGGGCACCATTCCAATGCTCGCCTAGAAACTGTTGTTGTATGCAAATTCTACCAGAGCTAAGTGTTTCTCCCAACTACCACCAAAATCCAGCACACAACACCTGAGCATATCTTCCAGCACTCAGTTGACCCGTTCAGTTTGCCCATCTGTCTGAGGATGAAAAGCTGTACTGAAATCAGTCCTTGTCCCCATAGCTGCTTGTAGACTCTTCCAAAAGTGTGAAGTGAAACGCGCATCTCTGTCAGATACTATAGACATCGGGACTCCATGCAATTTCACAATTTCATTCACATACAACTCTGCCAGCCTTTCCATTGACCAAGTAAGTTTCATTGCTAAGAAGTGAGCTGACTTGGTGAGTCGGTCCACTATTACCCAAATGGTATCATTGCCTTTGGAACTCTTGGGTAAACCCGTGATGAAATCCATGCTGATGCAGTCCCACTTCCATTTCGGGATGGGTAAAGGCTGCAACAACCCGCCAGGTTTCTGATTTTCTGCCTTGACCTGCTGACAAACCGCACACTTGGCCACAAACTCCGCCACATCTCGCTTCATACCTGACCACCAGAAGTGTAGCTTTATATCCTTGTACATCTTGGTACTCCCAGGATGAATCGATAACAAAGTAGCATGTGCTTCCTGAAGAATACTTTCCTTTAGTTCCGCTATATTTGGCACACATAGCCGTTCCCCAAACCAAAGTATTGTATCCTTCACTTGAAATTCTGCCAATCTGCCTAAGCCAACCTGTTCTATCATCCCTTGGATTTCTGGATCTGCCTTCTGGCTGTCCATAATTCTATCTCTCAGAGTGGGTTGAATCCTCAATTGAGCTAAGGAAGCCTCCACACTCTGCAGAACCACTTCAATTCCTGCTTGATCTAGCTCATCCGCTAGCTTTTCCTGGGTTGTGATCAACCGAGACAAACTGACCTTTCTGCTAAGCGCATCTGCTACCACATTTGCTTTGCCTGGATGATATTTGATTTCAGGTCGGATGTCCTCCAATACATCTGTTACCGCTAAATCTGGTGTGGGGGTAAACAGACAAAATTTGTGAGTTCGAGGAAAACCTGAATAGCGAAACCAAACCTGTCCCGTCGTTGACTGATCGTTGACTCCCGCCGTTAACCTGCAAAAAGTGCGAGACACCGGGGGGGATCCCGGCGACGCGCCCTCCGACGCTCAAGTCAGTAATCAGAAATGATTAAGAAAGAGTGTAAAGTGGGAAAAATACTCATTACCCCTTAATGGAGATGGATGGGGGGTATTTATAGGCGTCTTTGGGACTGGATTAGGAATGTAATCCCTGTGATTAGATAAGGAATATTCCCCGTAATCAGATGAGGAAAGTAATCTGATAAAGTATATTCCCCGTAATCAGATAAGGAATTGAATCCCTAATTCCCAGTGAAAAGATAGATGTAAATCAGGGCCGTTGATTAGGATTAATCAGGGACCTTGATTGTATCTTGCTGGACCGGGTGTGCAGCGGGTTGGAACCCGTA